>ML663010.1:19334765-19396743 GCA_007570785.1 Antilocapra americana | reverse complement strand
GGGGGGGGGAGAGAATGTCTCCTTTCAACTTTGTCTGTGGCTTGCACCCCCGGAGAAGGCCACACGCCGGTTGTGGGGTGCAGATGTGCCGAGAGTGATTTCTAAGTAGTTGAGTTGTCGAGATGAGGGTACGGCTGCTAATGGTAGGCAGGTTTTGTTTTCATTGGTGAATCTGGTGTCATCATATTCCGGTCATATGTTGAAATATTCTTTGTTTAGGTCTTGAAGTAGAGGATCTTACTCCGCACGTCCACATTGTGTTGTTTTTAAATGATGTCTCTGCAAGTATGGCTTTCTAGAATTTAAAATGTGAGTTAAGGTCCGGGCGTGTGCGGGCCTCAGCACTGGCCTTGACAGTGAACTTTGTGGCTCTGTTTTGGTTTTCAAAGATTTGCTCCATAGCTGGGGTGCGAGCTGTGCGTTTTAGTGTCAGGAATGTAGATGCTTGAGCTGGGGACGTTGGAGAAGGGAGAACATTTATATATTAATAATTGATAGCTGAATATTAGAATCAGATTAATTTGGACTGATGAAAGTTTTTTTTTTTTTTTAAAGCAGTTATGCACTCTAGGAAGGAAGCCTTTTCATAGACACACTTTATAGGGCTTCTTTAGGGCGCAGAGCTTGAATATCTCCTTTTAGAGAGGATACTCACCAACATCTGTAGCTTCATTGAGGGCCTGATAAAGGGACTGAAACTGGGGCTAGAACATGGAAGTGTACTTTCCCGTGTCTATGTTGTTTGTTTACATCTGATGTTCACTCACGTTTGGGCAGGAGAAATAAATAGGTCAGCTTTTCTTTTGCTTTCTGAAGACTAGCCCCCTCCCCCAGTCCCCTTTTTTCTAAGTTTCACAATTTACTTGGTTTCACAGCATTGTAGGAAACTGTTACTACTTACTGCATTTTTACTGAAAATACTATTATTCATTTTGATTTTGGTAAGTCCTTTTCTGTTCTTTTTTTTCCTTTCTGTCTGTATATGGGATCTATGTTGTGCGCTTAAAACTGGCTTATTAAGGTCCATTTAAAATGTCTGAAGAATGCATTTTAAAATCTCAGAACGCATCTTTTGATGGCAAAGAGGAAGTTTTTGTTTGCAGTTATGCTCATGTTTATGAAAAAATTCTGTACTTAAAACTTTTGTAGATGTACAAGTATCCTTAAATGAAGAGCATAGTAATAGTGAAGAAAATTCTTCAAACAAGTTTCTGGCTAACATGTTAAAAATATTCCAGGTGCTTTTCTTTATGTCATACTTTTGCTTTTCTTAAGGTAACAGTATTTGCAATATGACTGATGTTACTTGGATGGTCTTTTCCCTTGAATGCTTCAGAAGGCTTTTTAACGTAGTTTTTAGATAATTTTGCAAGCTTTATTTAAGCTTATTGCACTTAGAACTTCCAGGCGGGTCTTTATGGAACTGGAAAAGTAAAAAGCCCCCTGCCTCTCCTAGATTTTATTTTTAAAAGGTGTAAGTGTTGGGTGGCCCATATTTCTTTTAGCTTTGAAGGGTCCATCCTTTTTCCCATTCAGTCATCTGGAAAGAGCTGCCTCAGAAATACTCTTCTTCTGCTTACATGAAGAACTCTAAATGCTATCCAGCAGGAGGTGCTGCAGCAGGATAAAGGAAACCTCTGAATTGTAAGGTTTATTACAGCTCTGCTTGGCTTCAGCTAAGCAACAGGATTAACACCTTAAAGTTCCAGAAAGATCTTGAGTAAGTCCATTGAAAAATTCCATTTGCTGTTAGAAGCTGAAATTTTTGACTGCTTTTTACCTGCTTACAATATTACACAAAGTAGATTGCTTATGGTGGACAGCTTAAGGATGCTGCCCTTAGGTACAGAGTACTGTTAGAAATATTTTGCTTGGAAAATAATGAGTCTCATATTGGAGTTACTCTTATATTGGTGAGTGGAGTGTTGAACACGTTTTTAAAAATTATGTCCTGTGGATGGCTATAAACAAAAGTAGTTAATATGACTTGGGGCTTTCGACTTTGTGGTTATGTTCATAATAGTAATACGAGTGAGATATAGAGTACTTGAACTATTATTGGAAAGGGAGATATTTTATGAAAAAATTTTTAGACTTTTGTAATTTTTTTCTTCCCTTCTGTGGACAGTAATCCTAATAGGTACATTTGTAGGCCCTCAGCTTTATAAATACATGAAATTAACGTGTTTGAGTTGCCCTCCAAAGACTGAGATTCTTGAACTAGACGGAAAGTTCTGTCTGTGGGTATAGGTCATTGCTGATATGGCTGTTGGTAACACTTAACAATAATTACATAAAGATGGAAGTATTTTCGTAGCATTTATAGCACGTGGTCCTTTGAAACTCTTGTTAGTGTTAGGTAAATTGATTTATCATTGGAAATAGTATGGTACTGTGGTGGCTTGTAAAGTTTTATATGAAAGTTTTAAAAACTTAATGTGTAGAAGATTTGATGAACTTGCTTTGAATTTTGTTTGTTTTTTGGAAATAATGCTGTACTTTTTTCTCAGTAAGATCAAATGATATAATACATGTGAAAGTTCTTTGTAAATTGTCAGAAGCCATGTAGATGTTAAGCTGTTGAGATAGGTGGCTAATTAATACATGGGCAGAAGCTCCTGGCTTTAAAATATTAACTTTCTCCATATCATTTGGGAAACAAGTGCATTGAAAGTGCACCCAGAACACTTTATGAACTTTTTTTTTAATACTGCTGCGGTTACCGAAAAGCTCTTTGTTAGAATATTGAAGCTTTGTTTAAAAATGCTGTCTAGGCAGTTTGCCCTAATTAAAAAAAAGGATCATTTTTTCCTTTTGTAGACCCTGTGAAATGTGTATCTTCTGTTAAAGTTTTTCTTCATTCTCCATTGATGTGATAGTAGTTGATTTTAATGATTATTTTAAAGTTCCTATATTCTGCTATAGACTTTCAGTAACACACAGAGTAACAGATGTCACGGTTAATATTTTGATTGTTTTGACTCATCCCGCTAACTTTCTGAAAAATTCTTGCTAACTAAACCATTCACACTTGTTTCAGAGTGAAAAAGACATATATCTGTATGCGTTAGTATTAGGTCCCTATGTGTATCATTTTTGTTTCTCTAATTGAGAAGGATGCGTGAGGAAATGACTACTCAGACCTAGAGGAGTGTACTGAAATATTTTTTGTGTCAAAATAACCTAGAAGTTTAAAACTCAGAACTTTGAGTTCTGGCTTTCTTAATAGACTCTACTCATAAATTTGGACTGACGTAAAGTAACATATAGGTAATGGAGAGTTCCTATTTTGTGAGCATATCAAAAGGTATAGTATCCTAAATTTTAGGATTAACTACTCTTTATGAAATAACCTCAACTAGAAACTAAATATAGAAACTTGCTTCAGTGAAGGGTGAGAAAAACATTTAACTGTTTAGATAAAAATGAAACTTCTCAGGGTAATATTAACGTTTTCATCCTAGACAGTGAACGCTAAAGTTTTTTTTTTTGTTTGTTTTTTGAGGAAACACTGACATTGAGGTTTTAGTAATGTGTTTTTAAATTTTGGATCCTTAATATTTTATTGCTGAAGTCTTTTGTATTTAATTACTGTTGAAAGGGAGAAAAGGAAGGGGTTATAGTTTTAGGTCTCTAACCTTTGACGGAAATCATTTATATCTATATTCAGAGCTGATTTCTTGAAACATGTTTGAATCTTCATATTAATTTGTACTGGGAAATATTAATGATTTATGTTCACTTCTCAGAACTTTTGTACATGGGCTTTTTTCGTAGGCCCTAAATATTCTTTAGGAGCATAGTAATGTATTTTGATCACCTTCTAACTTTACCAGGTGTGTATTTTTGCTTTCAGGCGTTTTAAAAAAGTAATATGTTAATACTGCATGAAAATTATTGTTGATAAGTATTTCTTCAATAGGCCTGTGTTTCCTTCTTTGTATCATGTGTGTGCATGTGGCCATACTGTTTTGCGGGCTTTCATATCATCTTATTTGTGTATTGAATTTCTGAACAGTTACCTTTGGTAAGAATGCTGCAATAGACCGTTAGTTAGGACTGACTTTTATATTGCTTGTTTATCGACTGAGTCTTAAACTGGGATGGTGGTGAACTCTTCCCTTTAAGAGATAATCTGTGTTTCAGCCATCCTTTGAGCTTTTCTAAAGCAACTTTCTAACACTAGACACTTGTTAAGTCAGTTTGAATGCCCCTCCACTTCTCTCCCTCCAACACACTGCAGACTGCACACCTCTGCCCCCTTTTTAAATAAAAAATAGCAGGTCTCAGCTGGAGGAAACTATTCTTTCCTGTATTTTGGAATCATCTATGAAAATGTTTTTCTGCTTTTTAAAGTAGATGAAAGAAGTGAACCGATAATTTGGAGATAGGAAAGGGATGGGGCCTAACAGGTTGATGATCTAGGCTATATTTTGACTTTGTTTGTGGGCCTAGGGGAGAAAAATAACTTAAACACAGAAGCCAGAAAGATGGGTTTTGTTTTATTGTTTTGGCTGCATTGAGAATACAAACTGTCAGTACTTGAGGAGAAGGAGCAGCAGAAAGGAATTGATTTTTTTCTGCTGCAGATCCAAGTATTGTTAACCATGTGGATCTCCAAAGCAGCATACTTACAAATCAAACAGTAGTTGATTCTCTGACTCAATTAAGAGTCAGAACCCTAGACTGTTTTTTAAAATTTTAAATAAGTACCAAAAACTTCAGAGTAATGACAATAATTTCCTGATAAAAGTGGGTGATAGTAACCATGGCAACTGCTATCTCTGGCCTTATGGACAGTATGTTGTATTGATGAAGCTTCAGATCCTGTAGTAGCCTGTCACTTTTATGGGGAAATGTAGTAGCATGTGTTGCAGGTGATTTTTAGCTGGATTGTGTTAAATTTGTGTGCCAGCTTATCTTTCCTTGTTAGGAATTTCTTGGACTGTATTCCACAACATGTTTGTGAAGGTGCTGTTGCCTGAAAATAGCCCACCACCTGTGTTAGGCCTCCTGATGCAGATTGCACTTAGTTCTTTCCCTGCCTCCTCCTTCAGGGTTGCAGAAAATAAGCGTGTGTGTAGAAATTATATACATAGATTACAGCTCAAAGTTATCCACTTGGGTTTGGACATGTCATTGATAGCTTATAAAAAAAAAACTGTGTTTCTGGAAAAGGTCAGTGGATGAGAGAAATGGATCTGCAATTGGTATTTTCCTAAGTGTTCTTTTCACAAACGGATGTGTATGTGAAATGAAGGGTGAGAAGTGGAGAGGGTAAATAATAAGGACTTGACAAAAGAGTAACTTAAGCATTATTGTTGTTGTGTGTGATGGTTTTATGTGTATACTATAAGAATATATTTCCTAGTGGGCTTAGTGGGCAGTATGAAAGTATGGAAAATGTTTTCTTGTGAGAATTTTCTTCAAGAAAAGTTATTTATAAAATGTAACGTCAAAGACTGTTAAGAGAAAACCTGATAAAACAATTAAAACTCTTTTGGGGTATAGGGGATATAAAGCTTTGAAACCGATCAAACTTAAGAAATTGTTTTAAAAGTTGTATCTTTAATTTAAAATTGTGTCACATCTTTTTGCTTTTTAAGGATTTCTTTTATACAGTTATTCTGTTTTTGTAACATGAAAATGTTGATCTAAATGTTAATTGATACTTTTTTTCTGTATACAGTAAAGAATCTGTGCTAGGGCAGAGAACAAACAAATTATATGTAGATTTGGCTAGGCCCTGATAATAAGATCTAGTCAGATTGTGCTGTCAGAGTTTCTTAAAACTTAACTGTGATAGGGTGAAATGGTTTACTTACTACAAGTCCCAGGATGCATTGCAGTTTTTTGCCTGGCTCCAGAATAGAGCATTGCATGCTGGGACCTGTAGTTGATTTTAACAGCACAGGGAACCCTTCCCTCCTGTCTACTCCATTTTATACACAGCTTCCCAAAGCCTCTAAGAACTTTCTGCTAAGTAAAGTTTGATTGCTAATATCATGATTATTATGCTGCTTGTATTCTAAAGTGAGTCTTCAGAAACACCCTAGTGTGATCTTACCTTAGATGCATTAGCTGTTTTTTTTAAATCAGTTACTAAAATATTTACATGTAGAATAGCATACGTATGTATATATGTTCAAAACTCGACTTAGCAATGGTAACTTTTTTTGTTGTTTGTGATGATACAGATTTCTTTATAATTACAGCATTAATTGATTGCTAGTGTGGACATTAGAATTAAAAGACTGTTATTGTAGGGCCTGATATATATGCGGTTCTTTCTTTGAATGGGGACAGCTAAGTTGGATGGAAGGGTTATTTTTGTGCCAGAATTTAAGTAGAATTTTTTATTCTTCTGGAATGATTGTCAGCGTCTTGAATCTCAGTATTCTCTAAATGGAAGACAAAGCCCTGAAAATAATTGTTATTTTAGTGTAAGTTTAATTCTCAAAGCTAAAGCCTGAAAGGTAGAGAAAAAAGTAAGGTTATAAAAACAAAATGTAATTTGTTTATATTTTCATTTGTAAATTTAAAAATTCTGTCCTTTTGAGGGTTCTAAGACTTTTCACTTTCTTAACTAGTGTCAGTGTTGTTGTAGGGATTAAATGTTAAAATCTGTGAAAGTGCTTAGCACATGATCAAGTCTCTATAAATGTTTATTGTTAGCAACAGGTTTAGTAGTAGTGTTTATTGTTGTTTTTTAAAATATCATGATTTGCATTTTTTTCTCTCTTTTTACATTATTATTTATTTGATCAGAAACTCAGGATGTTCTAAAAAGGCCTTGAGATTTTTGGTCTATAGTAATGATGTGGCAGTTCCTTAGAATTTTTTGCCATACATAAAATGTCTTCACACCTCAGTTTCTCCCTGAGTAATACATGCCCCAAATCAGACAACCAGCTAGTAGCAGAATTTTCACCGGGATTCATCTCTGCCTATTCACAACTGTTTTGCCACTGTGCCATGGCCTTTGGTTGATTTTAGAAAGTTCAAAAGATAATGAAAATTTCTTTGTTAATAATGTTTGCACTAGTTGATTAATGAAAATAAATGCTGTAAAAATTTCCTCGTGTCACAGTGTATGTAATCTTGGAAAAATTCTGTTGTGTTTAGAAGCATGAAACGGTCTATCACCACAGTTCGCAGTGTTACAGGATTGATGTATTGGAGGCCAGTGAGCAGCCCCAAAAAGAAAATGTAGTTTCAGGTTTGTGGGATGTACTTAAAATGTTAGGTTCAAAGAAGCCATAAGTCTTTATGTTATTTTTCTCTTTTAGGACATGAACTTCTTTTCAGCTCTTGAAATTGTTCGAGGATAATTTTTTATCTTTTTGAGAAGGAAAAGGGACCCCTGGGAATATTGAAAAATGTAGGCATAAGTTGTGGTGTGTGTGCCTTAGTCTGAGTGTTTGTATAATCAGGGAAGTGTCTCTGTTACCTCCTTGACTTGTCTGTCAAAGTTCATCAGATGCTATTGCTGAGGGCTGCTGTGTTTCTTTAAGAAGGCTCTCCTTTAGTAGTAATTATTTCAGCGCTTATTTATACAACAGCCCATTCCGCTGTAATAATAATAGTCTTTTTTTTCCTCTAAAGGTGAAGTGAAACTTGTTAATATTTGTAGTTTACACATTAGATAGATTTTTTAAGACATGTCATAAATTTATGGAATCTGGTCTGATACGCATCTACATTATGAATGGTATTATTTGTTTTATCTTAACTCATCTTTTCAAGACCTAATATTAAAATAAAAATTAATTCAGTGGTTACAAAGATGTTAAATTCTAGTGGCTAAGTTTAGGGAGAAAATGGTCTCTGGTGTTAATTGGCCAGTGCAGGAAGTTTGGATGAATTCTTATCTACATTTTATAGTTACACACTAAAGCTGGAAGTAAGGAGAGGATGTAAGAGGAGTAAAACTGGGCAGTCATGTGTAATTATCTATAGAGTCCTCTGACACACCTAAATTATTGAGCACAGTTTTCTTTTTTTAAATGAAATGTCCCAGACCACTTGTAAATGAAACAGTTGTGATACTGTCAGAAGACCTGGGTTTAAGACCAGTCCTGTCACTGGCTGTACACTCTTGGGAAATTCATCCTAGCTGAGCTTTAATTTTCCCAGTACTGTAGTAAAATCAGGATAATGGTGAAAGCTTGGTTCACTATATTCCTAAAAGGATGAAATAATACTCATGAATATACTTTATAGACTAAAGAAGTACATAAAAATTCAAGTTTTTAATCACTAATAGATGGCTGGATTTTAAGGTATTTGTCTATATTACATAACAATGTTAATATTTACAAAATTTAAATATATGAGTTAGAATCATAATTGGTGATCTAGATCACCCTCCCTCCACCATGGCCAATAGACAAGTTCTTAATGTGTTTGCAGTGTAGTTCTTGACAATATGCACTGCTGTGTTTGTGTGTGTATATAAAAGTATCAGAAGTATACTGTGTGTTACATTATTGAAAAGTTTCAGTTATGGCCTTTTATGTTGAAACATGGTCTTATGTGTTAATATTCAAACTTAAATACATATATTCTTAGAGAAAGGACATATACATAAGATTTTAAATATTTGGTAAGTTGTGAACAGTTTTTGTATTTTAGGGTTATCTATTATTATATGTTTAGTGTGTTTATTAATATGTTTAGTACTAGCCTTTTTACATATCATATCTCAGTTAATTTTAGTCCTCACAGCAATGTTCTGAGGATTTACTGTTATTATCCTACCCCCATTTTACAGATGAGGAATTGAAGGCTTTCCTGGGATCACATACATAGCCATGATACAATATTAATTCAAGCCCAAGTTGGATTCCAGAGCCCCTCCTTTTAAGTGTCTGTAATGGTGTACTAAACTCTGTAATTCCTGTAGAAGCTTAGCAAGTGCATTACTAAAGGAGTTTTCAATCTACTGAAATGGCCACAGCTTTGACATATCCTTTTAAGAATGTTTCATCTGATTTTGTTGGGTTCGGTTGTTTTGGAAGCAGTAAGCAGTGGAATGGAATGGAAATGAAGGCATTTGGGATAGTGTATTTCCTGTCCTAGGTGGCGCAGTGGTGAAGAATCCACCTGCCAATGCAGGAGACACAAAAGATGTGGGTTCGATCCCTGGATCAGGAAAATCCCCTGAGGTAGGAAATGGCAACACACTCCCATATTCTTGCCTGGATAATTCTGTAGACAGAAGAGACTGGGGTTGCAAAGAATCAGGGAATCTTCCTGACTCAGGAACTGAACTGCACTGAACTGAACTGAACTGAACTGAACTTCTGCACTGGCAGGCGGATTCTTTACCACTGAGCCACCAAAGAAGCCCCATGTGTAATGTATATACATTTTAAAAATGAGTAGCATTATACCATCATACTCTCTTAAAGTTTATTTTTTTTCAGGTGACTATCTTAAAGACTTTGGCTTGTTTTTGGAAATAAGGCTTATTGGAAATGGTAGTGAGGCTGGAGGTAGAGAGGTAAGATTTGTACATTAAGACTGTAAGCCTTTAATGCCCTAGACTGATTATTACCTATGGGGCAGAAAGCATTTTAACTTCTTTTTGTTTGAGTTGAGTTGCATGCGTGCTCAGTCGTGTCTGACTCTGCGAACCCATGGACTGTAGCCTGCCAGGCTCCTCTGTCCATGGAATTTCCCAGGCAAGAACAGCTGAGTGGGCTGGCATTTCCTACTCCAGGGGATCTTCCTGAACAGAGGAATTGAACCCTTGTCTCTTTGCATCTCCTGCGTTGTCAGGCTGATTCTTGACCACCGTGCCACTGTTGGAAATGGTTGTCGGTATTTTTTAAAAATTTAAAGTGTCATCTTATGTAAAATGACAACATTGTTTTCTGTCCTGCACAAGTAAATTAGGAAATATCACTTCAAAATTAAATTCCATTAGTTTATTCTGGTAGTTATTTATAAGGAAATCAGTTGTGGTTTCAGATAACTTTTTAAAAAAAAATTATAGTCTCTCTGATTGTTAGGAGGGGTTCATTCAACATTTACTCAGTAGAGTTTTAAAACCAAGAAAATACTTGTGCTATTTTAATAAATAGAAACTCAAATCAGTACTGCTTAATGGGCATACAGATACCCTGCCTAGGAATTAGTGTTGGTCGACCTCACCTTCATCCCAGCCATACTTACTCAATCACCTTTGGATGCTATACTGGTAACCCAGTATTTTTTAAAGCAGGGGAAAAAAAGGTAATTTTTTGGAATTATTGGAAGTGCCAATAATTTAATGAGTACCAATAATTCATTTTTTTCTGGTGTTATTTATATTTTAAAAAGCATACTGTAGACCTTATAATCTGCAGTAAATATCTTTTGATTCTAGCTTTGAGAGTTTTGACTTGTTGATAATGTTATATTAATAATTCACCTTTGTAATTTTTAAATTGAAAATTTTTATTTCGTGGGTAATAAGTTTTTCATTATAAAAGTTTAAAAACTGTCTTTCTAATTCTAGAATGTGCTCATATCTAAAGTGCTTTGTACGTCGTTAGATCCATATTTAGTAAAGTGCTAGAGCATGGCCTTAAAATTCTAAGAATTGGGTCTGATAGGGTATAGCCGTTAGGGTATAGTTTTAGCAAGCCAAGTTAAGGTTATCTCTCACTGGTAGCGTTCTTAGGTGCTTTTCATTTTGTGTGGCTTAGCTTATGCACTGGAGAGTATTTTATTATTTCTCAATAATTTGATAAGTGCACAAAGGACTCACTGTATGTCATAGATGGTAAAACTGAGGCAGAGATAAAAATTTGAGTAAGTTGATATTAATAGCAGAGCCTAATTTTCCTGGCTTTCTTATTCTAGTTTTGGTCTTCTTAACCTGTAGTACCCAAACTTAAATATTATGTCCCCCGTAAATGTATATTTATATATAATTTCCTGAACCTAGTACTTTATGTGTGTTATAAAACATACAGGAAATCAGAAATTTTAAAAAGGATGAGATTTAAAAATAAAAGTCGTAGTAATTTCTTCCCATGGCCCTCTTCTTTCCCCAGGGTGGGTGCTCCCACTTGGAGACTGGCGGCCTAGATAGGCCGTTCTGCAGAAGAGGTGGCCGTGGGGACACCTGGAGGACCACTGGTACGAGGTGTGGGGCTCTTAAGTTGGAGTGATCTTTTACAGCTTTTTAATTTTAAAGCAGCAGCCTTTCTTTCTGTGAAGGCTGAATGATCGAGAGTAAAGGCCTTGAGAGAGGTTAGCTGAAAAGACAGAAATATAGGCCTTATTTGTTTTCTTCAGAGTTGACCAAAGGGAGAAGGCTGGCCTACCCTGACAGCTCCTGCTCCCACTATGGAGATGGCAGTGCCTCCTTCTGTTGTTGTTAGGCAGTCTATAGAACGCAGGGTAGCTCGGTAAGCGTCTTCTCTGTGCCTGACGTGACGTAACATTGTGGAGTACGCAGCATGCATGTTAAGTACAAGTGGTTGTATTTGGCTTGTTGCTGCAGCAGTTTTGAGGCTGTCTTAAAAAGCAATTATCACTCGATCGGGTTGGATATGTGCAAATTATTGAAATCATCATTTCACAAAGACCAAACTTTGTAACTTGAATTATTCTATTTAGTATTTGTTTTCTACTCCCCCCCTGCCACCCCCCACATAACTCAGAGCAGAATTCTTTTTCTGAAAGGAACAGATGCCGTTAGCTTATCAGGACCTGATACTAAAAAGCCCACAAAAATCTTTTTTGCTGCTTATTCTCTTTATTTAATGTATATGCAAAGCATATTGTAATTATTGCTGTTAGAGGGTTTTAAGCTGATGGTTCCTCCCTACCCTTTTTGTCCTCCAGGGAGATAGATCAGGAATGCCAAACTGACGACTTGGTATAAGGAAATAATGACCGCTGAAATAAAACAGGAGTTCAGATGAAAAGCAAGCCAGATACAAATGTAGAATGGAAATATCTTTTAGTAAAATGTTAGCATGCTGTACTTGGAACAGATGCCACATTAATTCAAAAGAGAGCCCAGAAAATGTGGCAACTTTACGATGTCAATGGAGGGAGCTGCAATAGTTCCTGTTCTTATTGTGTCAAGTTCTCAGTACCTCCAGGTCCAGTCCTGTTTTTCTATTTATTTTCTGTGTATATTCCATGTTAATATTGCAAATATTAAATCCATGCTTAATGTTTTGTTTATATTTTTAAATACACTGTCATATTAATAGATATTAGGGTAAAAGCCCAGTAACTTGTAATCCACAGTAATGATTTTTATTTCAAATATGCATATCAAGATTTGTAGAATCTGAGACAAAAATGGACTTTTCTAGACACCCTTCAAGGTCCACATATGATAATAAGGTAGTCTAAGAATTGAGGCTTTCAAAGAGGCCTACTGCTTTTTGAATGTAGAATTTGGACAAGTTACAAAACTATGAGAATTTTGCATTTTTTTCTCATTTAAATCTGTAGTTATCATTGGACATTTGCTGTGATTTTTAAGTAGCTTAGATTCATTCATTCCTTTTGCCGTGTTTTTTATGGTGTTTGGAAAGAAGAAGAAAGGGTGATAGAAGGGTACTATATGCACTTGGGTACTTCCAGAGTGACATTCCTTTTATAGAAGATCTCACTGGGACGTCTCTGAATTGCATGTATCTGGCAGTGCATGGTTAGTGTGGGTCTGAGAGTGCAGGGAGATGGGCTGGGGGCTTTTAACCTGATTTACAGTGTGCTACTTCCTGAGCACTGCAGTGATCTAGTCACCAGGGGCATATCTTCTGTGCCTGTAAAGAAGGCTGGTGAGCATGCTTAGAGAAGCACTGCTAGTTTTCTCTCAGTTAGTTGAAGCATGAAGCCTTACAATTTACTAATTTTGTGAAAAGGTTGAAAGTTTTGTTTTCGGGCAGTTCAAATGAAGGGAAGTTTTTAGCATGGCAGTAGGGCACAGTGGTTAAGAATGTGGGTGCTGGAGCTGGAGCCAGTCTGCATAGGCTCAAATCCTGGCTGTGCTCTGTGCAGTCGGGATTTATATTAGCTCTGTGACAGATCATCATTCATCATTCATCTGCTGTGCCTCTGCCTCAGTTTCTTCATCTGTAAAGTTTGAGTAAGCAAGAGTACTCTCTGAGGTTGTTACAAGGAATAAATAAGTCCCTGACACATAGTAAGCACTAAATAAATGATAGCTGTTTTTAGCTATTATTGACCTTAATTCTGGACTTGTTCTCTTCTCAGGGTTTGAGACAAACATTGTGTAATGGGCAAAGAGACTAAGCTTGGAGGTCTGACCTATGGATTGGAATCTCAGCCTGTGTGTGATAGTTGCTCAGTTATATCTGACTCTGTGTGACCTCATGGACTTGTAGCCCACCAGGCTCCTCTCCCACCAGGAATTCCTGTCCATGGAATTCTGCAGGCAAGAGTACCAGAGTGGGTAGCCATTCCCTCAGGGGATCTTCCCAACCCAGGATCAAACCCAGGTCTCCTGCATTGTAAGTGTATTTTTACTGTCTGAGCCACCAGAGAAGCCCCTGGACTCTCAATACAACCACTTCAAGTTGAGTGTGTGACGCTGGACTGATTATTTAAGCTCTTTCTAACAAATATGTCTCCTGTACATTCATTCATTCCTTTTGCTGTGTTTTTTTATGGTGTTTAGGAAGAAGAAACGGTGATGGAAGGGTACTATATGCAAGTGGGTACCAGTGCTATATACCAAGCGTTCTGCTGTTGACTTGGACTTTTCAGTTTCTTTACAGACGACATAGGGAGGATAATATTGACCTCTCTGGGTTGACATGAAGATGAAATGGGGATGTGTTAAGATACTTTATAAGCTTGATTATCATTGTTACTGTTATTGTTGTTTAGTTGCTAAGTCATGTCCGACTCTTTGTGACCCAGTGGACTACAGCCTGCCAGCTCCTCTGTCCGTGGGATTCTCCAAGCAGGAATACTGGAGTGGGTTGCCATTTCCTTCTCCAGGGGATCTTCCCAACCTAGGGATTGAATCCAGGTCTCCTGTATTGGCAGGTGGATTCTTTACCACTGAGCCACCAGAGAAGCCTGCTGTTATTGTTACAGTCCCACTAAAAGTTTATGGGAAAAGGGTAAATATGGAACAGCTTAGTTAGAAAAGAGTTTTTTTCCTGAAATGTCATGAGAAAAGATATGGATGGGAAAAGTGACCTAAAGAGTTCTTGTTTGTGGAAACTGCTAAGAGAAATACAAAATACATGGGAGTATGTCAGTTATTAAAGAGACTTTGAAAAGTGTTTCAGGGCACTTTATAATTTTTAAAACTCTTAGTGATAAAAGAATTTTTTCTTCGCACCAAGATATTGATATTTAACGTAGGCTACTTGGCACCAAGGCAGTAGCAGATTAGGCATTGTATTACAGCTCACAAGTTCAGAATTCTAATCAGCTGGTCAGTCCATTGGGTCTACAGCCCGGGACAACTTGAGGACACATGCTTGGTATAATAACTCATGGAAACAGATGTAGAACCACAATGATGTAAAAGTGGTATAGGAATGCTTTCTAGTAATGATGGACACAGTTTATTTGCCTTTTTATTTTGAGCATTTTTCCTTTGTGAAATTTCCTCTCATTTGGTGCCTGGTTTTTTCTTACAGTAATTGTTATTTTCTTTCTATATTTAATTATCATATGTTACCTATATTGAGCCTAGAAACTGGGCCTGAGAACAAGTTGATTGTGCGAAAAGCCATACTTTGTGTCTGCCTTACAGCGATCTCAGAATTAAGTTTTTGGAAAAGAATTTGAGTTTTAAATGTTTTTTGAGTTTTTAAGTGTACTTCTGAGTTTTAAATATATTCATTAGTATGTAGGTACATAGGTATGTATGTATCTGGTAAGTGAAACCAGTCATTGAGGGGAATGGTCATTAAGTATGAAGGAGGATTAATTTTCGGAGAAGGAAATGGCAGCCCACTCCAGTATTCTCGCCTGGAGAATGGACAGAGGAGCCTGGTGGGCTGCTGTCCATAGGGTCGCCCAGAGTCGACCCGACTGAGGCGACTTGGCATGCATGCATGCATTGGAGAAGGAAATGGCAACCCACTCCAGTGTTCTTGCCTGGAGAATCCCAAGGGCAGAGGAGCCTGGTGGGCTGCCGTCTTTGGGGTCGCACAGAGTTGGACACGACTGAAGAGACTTAGTAGCAGCAGCAACAGCAGGATTAATTTTATTCATTTACTGCCAGTTTAGATCTGAAACCTTTTTTGTCTTTGGTCTGTATAGTTTTTTTCCCTGAGATCAACAAGTGTGTTTGTAATAGCTTACCAAAACATCCTGAATACGGTGTATGTTGCCAGTAGTGAGCATTCGAGTTAAAAAATAGAATAATAGCTTCCATTAACTTTTTTTTTCTCATTTACCCACCTGCACCACTGATAAAGTCCTAGTAGGTGGATAGAAGTCTTTATTCTATTTTATTTTGTCTGTGTTCCTAAAACATTGTTTTTGCTTTCTGAGCAGAAACTCCAATAAGGTTGTTTTGATAAAGTGTTGTTCTTTAGCTCAACAAATATTTTTAAACATTAAGCAATTTTATAGCAGGTTGTGTAGGTTTTTTTTTTTTCAATTAAAAAACTGTCTTACTTTACAGTGGCCAGAGTGGTCAGGAAGTAAAGTTTTGTAGTTTTGGGGTTAGCAGAGCAGGTGTGTGTGTGTGTGTCCTGTGCTTTCTTTACTTTAGTCTGTATTCAGGGTCTATGAAAGTTGCTCCTCTCGGGTGAATGGAATTGTAAGAAGTTTAGAAGTGTATTTTATTTTAACAAACAGGGGAGTTAGAAGTGGACTCCAAATGGCCTCTTTGGGGTTGATTTAAAGAGTTACACAATTTTGAAAATCATGTCCCTGCCTCGTTTGTAAGAGGTGGGCTCCTTTTGACTGCTGGTACACTTGTGCAGGAGCCTGTCTGGTTTGTGGTAAGTTAGCTACTTTGCAGAGAGATGCTGCCATCGACCCCTCCATTTCTTTTGCTCTCCCCTCTTCTTTATTATCTTTGAAGTTTCATTGTGCTTATGCCATTCCCTGTCTGCTGTTCATCACTCCTTCCAAAGTGATGAACCACAATCTTATTCTATTTCTCTTAAAAGACAGAATATTATTTCAATGATTCGTTTTTAAACAGAGACACTTGTTATCATAGACCTCAAAGCTTGACAGTTTGTGAACTTCCGCATTTTGGCCCCTCAGCCAGGAGTTGAATAATAGCTTAAAATCACTTCCAAAGTAACGGGTGATTTGTGAAACATTTCATATCTGGACTAAGGGAGAGAATAGAAAAAGACCTTTTTACCTAAAAGTTGTTACATTATTTTCTGTTAGGAGGTGAACTGGGCTCCTGGAGAGGAAGGGGGTAGGCTTGTTACTTAACCAAGATAAAAGAAATAGGAAGCATTAATTTGTTAGATTGCTCTCTGTAGTCCTGTGGACCTAATTGGAGAAGAAAATGGAGAAATTGGTGTTGCTTATTCTGAAAGTATTTTGATTTGTTAGTAGAGAGAGGGCTAGTAGAATTTCTTTAGTTTGTAAAATACAAAATATGGCTAATGATGCCTTGTTATTAGGCATTGATTGTTTTCATTTCATTGTTGGTAATCTCTTGTGATCTTTGAACTGTTAACTGAAGTGTTTTGGTAAGAAAAGTACAACTTGGACATTTTAGTTGTGGTTACACATAATGGCTATGTTGGATATAAATTCAGTAGCTTCTAAGGTCTGTACCAGGCATTTCATCCATTTTTCAGTTACACGTAGAGAAAAACATACTTGAGACAAGAGCCTTAACTTTATAGGATTTCTAAGAACTTCTTTTTTTTGGAAATTTAAAAACATACACAGAAGTAGAGTGAATGTTAGCAAACCCTACATACCTGTTAACCCAGCTTTAACAATTATCAACATTTGCCAAACTTTACATATAAGAAAAGTAATTTTACATTTTTAGAACATGTATTACAAATAGATATGTTGGTATACTCAAATAAAAAGTATGTGTGCAGCAATATTAATTCTTTACATACATTGTAAATTTAATACTGGTAATCATCTTATAGGATAATGTTGTTTTCATTTGTTTTTTTTAACTTACTGAAGATGTCTGAACCACCGTCAACTTAATAGAGAACCATATCTACTGGAAAGATTTTAGTTTTCTTCTCTGTCTTTTGAAACTTCAGATGATTAGTTTTGAATTAACTGTTCTAAAAAGTTGCATTTAATCTGACGAGCACTTGCTGTCTGCAGCTTTTGTGCAGACCACCAGAAACGGTCATTTCTCGTGTCTGTTGGGCGATATTTGTCAGCCTACAGTGGAAAATCGCCAAGTCTTGTTCTTCACTTTCTCTTGCATAGTCTATTTGTACTTCACCCAAATGATTGACTAGGAAATATACATTGTAACTGTGTAATAGTTTATCGAGGGGGAATTTTGACTCCCTGCTCTCCCTGGGCCCGGTACCAGTTTTTAAGAACTTAGAACCTAAGTTACTGCTCCTTTCTCTTTGGAGGAGTATCGAGTTGTGTGCGTTTCTGTGGGTCCTGCTCGTCACCAGTTCCTACGAGGTGATCGTAGGCTCATTTCTAAATCTCCTTGCTTTTATTAGTTTAAATTAGACCCCTGGGGGTGATCATCCCACCCCAGTGCCTGAGGAAGCAGTCACTGGTGGCTGTGCATCTGGCCCCGTGTGCAGTGCGTTGGGAAGGTAACTTTTAACGTTGTGATGCTGTTGTCGTGTTTAGTTTAGTGCAAGGAGTGCACTGATTTAGCAGGACTCTTAAGCTCCCACTACGCCAAAGACATCTTTTAAAAAATTATACTTAAGAAGACTTTGTGGTGTTCCCCAGTGGAGTTCATCTAGAGCTGCAAAACCTTCTAAGACAAAACTTATTCCTTTAACCGGTATTCATTTAAGTGGGTTTCTCAGTACTTGGTTTCCATGGAAATAGCGAATAGCTAACGTTATTTATAAGGTGGAAGTAAAATAGGGTGCCTAATGGGACCCCATGCTGCTCTGATGAAGAGACTTAGGGAAAAAATCCATGCTCATGGGATTTTTTTTTTAAACAAGGTTAATGGAAGCCCTGATTTCAGTCTTCTGTAACAGAAAATATTTTTGGTTTTAAAGGCTAGCTTTAATATCAGGCAAACTTCTTTTTTGGTATATATTGCTTTCACTTTCAAGTTTTAGGACCACTTACTTATCAGCATGACTGAGACTTTATGCTTCAGAGTCACGTTTCTTTGTGGTTTTTGTTTAAAAAGTTAAAATCCCCAGCATATGGTAGCTGTTTCAGTTTCTCATTGACATTTCAAAGTACAGATAAAAAGCTAAATGTTCATTAATGATAGCAGTGATGATAAAGAATCTATATGTTGGACTACATAGTTTTTTTTTTTTTTTTAACTGTGAATGTTACGGAACCATTTAGTTTTCAGGCCTTAAGTCAGGGTTCTTTTTCATTTGTGTTGTGGAGCTAAACCTACGTAGTCAGAGAGAAAAAGATCTTAATTTTCTTTGAAGGATAGAAATGGGGAAAATCTTAATTTCTTTTTCTTTAAAAAATAGATTGTTTCCAAAGCCTTTCTAATTGAAATAGATGTTAATTCTTTTAGTAACTGTGGATTAGGAATAAACCTTGGCTTTTCCCTACCGCTCCACTAAGGTCTACTCTTAGTTTTTGTAGGCCTTCAGCAAAGCCTTGTGGTTTTTTTTAAGCCCTTTCTTGTGAAAGAATATCGCTCCCTTTGTGTGTATGTTTGTGATTGGGGTGTGTGTGTGAATGCATGTGTGTGTCTCACTAATGTTTCTGTAGCCTGAAACACACCTGCTCACTTTTCAGCCTGGTGAGTACAGCAGTGAAGTGAGACAGTATGAGACACAGTAAGGTGTGTAATTTTTCCTTGGTTAGTTTTCGTTGTCTCTGGCAGCTTGTGATTGTTATCTGTTTGTCTGGAAGTGCTTTGTGATTACTCCTGGCTGTCAGTGCAGCAGGAGTTTTCTTCTGTGCTGTAAAGGCAAGCATTGCAGTGCACCTAGGGCTCCATCGGGGGAGTTTTTGTTTTGTTCCGTGTGTGTTTCTTTGGAAAGCTTCTCCTGTGCTCTAATGTAAAAAATTCTAGTTGTTTTAATCCTGTTGAACTTTTGTGTGAGATATTTTATCTCTAGCAATTCACTAGTTTTTTTTTTTTTTCCCACCTGTGCATATTGGTGCTATTTTATAAAATTTCCCTTATGCAGTAATTGTTCTTTTAGTTTAGCTTTTTCTTGTGTATTTTTAAAATCAAGTGTTTACCAGTGGTCTCCCTTAGTGACTTTGATTGGAATGATCTTTGTTCTTTAGAGACACAGGAATTTGGGTCTATTATCCCATCTCTGTCTGAGAGAACAAGTCCCAGTAGTTGCAGTTAGTGCCACAGAAAGGGTTTTCACAGCTTCGGTGCTGGGCATTGATCCTCCTCCTTGGTCGACCCCCAGAACTCCCATTAGTGTTAACAGGAGGCATTTGCTTAAATCCCAGCACACCAAGATGAATCCAGACTCTTCTGTAATGCTTTATAGATACCTCAGTTGTTTTGCATTGATGATGGCTAGAGTTTTGGTCCTGAGGTTAACTGATTATTAAAATAAGAGTTTGAGTTGTCTTGGGATATGGGGTGATTTACTAAGCCTGGTCTGTAATTAAGAATGTTATGTTATGATGATTAGACTCAGAAAACATTTACACCTTTGTGCACTGTGGAAGCTTGTGAATAAGGATTTTTGTACTTTATAGCATGATGAAGCAAGAAATCTCCTTTCCATTGATTTATCATATTTTACTATAAAATAAATGATTTTTACAAGTTTTTGTATGTATTCTAAGAATTAAAAATTTTTTCTTTTTACTTGTAAGCCTTAACACAGTTACTCTCTAGCGTTTTAAGTCTCTTGTTCAGCTAGTGCTGCTCACATTTCTCAAGCATATAGGAGCTAATGATCTGCACTGTCTTAGAGCATGGACATCGCAATTACTGGTCAGGTGTTAGATGGTCACTGCTTACTATGCCTGTCTGAACTGTGGGCCTTTATTACTTTATTTATGCATAGTGTGATGGAAGGATTCCTAGACGG
This sequence comes from Antilocapra americana, assembly GCA_007570785.1. Classification (NCBI taxonomy): domain Eukaryota; kingdom Metazoa; phylum Chordata; class Mammalia; order Artiodactyla; family Antilocapridae; genus Antilocapra; species Antilocapra americana. The sequence continues at coordinate 19,376,602 of ML663010.1, read as the reverse complement.
AGAGCAGTAAATCTGGGTTTTAGACTGAGCTTTACCTCTTATAATCTTTATAGCTTGTGGCTAGACATCTAGATTTTTTGGACCACTCTTCCCCTTGAAATGAAGGTATGGATCTGGTGCTCTAGGGTGTCCATTCTAGCTTTAGGCTATTTGAAGGCCAACTTTCCTAGGTCCTGAAGGTAACAGAGATGTATAAGGCAGTGATTCCTAATCTTGGCTATGCATCAGAATCTTCTGGAGGAACTTAAAAAAAAAAAAAATACAGATATCTGGGCTCCAAATCAGACATAATGAATTCAGAATCTTTAAGGGTAGGGCATGTGAATCTACATTTTTTGAAGTTTTAGAGTTATCTTGATATAAGTTTGAGAACTGGTTGTGCAGGACATTATTTCTGTTCTACACATGTGTGTGTGGGGTGTGTGTGTGTGTATAGTTAGGGAAATGAGACCTGTAGATTACAGTGTGAGATAGTACATGGTTAAATTCTAAGATGAGTGAGAAAGATGATAAACACTTTGTGAATTAAGAGAATGAAGAACTGGGAGTTGGAAAGGCTATTAATCGATGAGTCGTCATCTGGGTCCTAATGGTTGAGTAGGACTTGGATAGGCAGGCAGAGAGAGAGAAGGTTAAAAAAGGGTATTCTTGGTGTAAGAAAGAACATCCCTAAAGTGAACGTTTGGGGAGGGGGACAATTCTGATGAATGTTTTAACCTTTGTTTTAGTATTCTATTCTTGCAGCTGCTGTAGGTTTCCTGACATTTGAAGAAGTGAACTGTTGAAGGTATTGGATGGGAGAGAGTGTTCCAGAAGAGCCCTGAGAAGAGAACTTGTTAGGAGTGTTTGAAATACAGAAAAGAGGCTAGGGTGGCCGGAGTAGACTGAGGAATGGGGAGAGGGAAGAAGACGAGATCTAGGAGTGACAGGCCCCGATCACTAGAGCCTTGTGGCCATTGTAGAGGGATTCAGCTTTCTCTCTTGAGCGTGATGAGAAGCTGTTGGAGGATTTAGAGTGGAGGAGTAGCTAGATCTGTCTTTTAAAAAGGCTGCTGAGAGAATAGACTTTGGAGGACAAAGATGGAAGTGGGGAGGCCGGCCAGTTAGGAGGCTATTGCAGTAATGCAGGTGAAAGATGATGGTGACTTGGACCAAGGAGGTGGTAGTAGAGTTGAGACAAGCGGTCACAGTCCCATGTATTGTGAAGGCAGAGGCAAGAAGGTCAGTTATTGGACTGGATGTCGCATGTGGGAAAAGAAGAGTCAGTGATGACTTTAAGACTTTGTCCTTAAGGGTGGAGTTTCCGTTTATTGAAATGAGGATGACTCTGGGGAGCAAGTTGGGGGATAGGTGGTCAAGAGTCCAGTTTTACATTTGTTGAGCTTGAGAGGCCAATCTGACAGATGCCCAACGGACAGTTTGATACGTAGGTTTGGAAACCAAGGGACAGGTCTGGGCAGAGATACAAATTTTGGAGTCACCAGTGTACTGCTCCTTTTATAGCTGTGAGATTGGATGAGTTTACCTAATGGGAAGAGCTCCAAGAACTGAGCCTTGGGGGAGTTCAACATTTGAGGTCTTGAGAGATGAGAAAGAACTAGCAGAAGAATCCCAGAAGAGTGCCTAGAGAGATTAGGAAGAAAATCAAGTGTGACTGGTGTCCTGGCAGTCAAGAGAGGAAAGGATTTCATGAAGGAAGGGATGGTCAGCTGGGTCAGATAATACTGTGTGAACAGGGAAGTGGGGGCTGAGACTTAACTGTTGGATTTAGCAGCAGAGAGGTCACTGTTCTAAATAAGACTGAAGGAGGCGAAAGCGCTAATGGAGTGGGTCCCGCTAATGGAGTGGGTCCCGTAGAGAATGAAGGGAGAGGAACTGGGGACAGTGACTTTGGTTAACTCTTTCAGGGAGTTCTGCTACAAGTGGCAGTGCAGATGATAACTACAGAAGAATATGGAGTGATGGAAGGCTATTTTTTTTAGATAAAAGAAGCAAAATGATCCAGTAGTGAAGGAAAATTTGATGCTTCAGGAAAGAGAGGGGAGAGGGATGCCCTTGAGAGGGTGAGATTAAGAGGGCTCAGGGCAAGAGGGATGATTATGATATTGGGCTGCACCTAAAGGACCAAATCTCCTTTAGCAGAATTCTGCTTTTTCATCTGAGCATTTATTTGCATTTAAATTTATTTCAAACTTATTATACTCTCTGTTAGAAGTTAGGAAAGACAGATAAAAAGCAGTAAAACTTACTGTATATGAAATTAGTGTATCAGCTTGGTGTAGTAGAAGAGAAGAGATTGAATCTTCTGTGTAAGGTGACATTTTAAAGTGTCTTTGGATGACAATTATCTGCACTATTCTAGTCCCTTATCAAAATTTATGATTGAGCACATACTATAAACTTAATCGTTCAAAATTTGTAATGGGCTAGATTTTAGCCTAATTTAAGACATAATCTAGTGTTGAACTTTTCCTCTGCAAAATTTGTTTTTGGTTTATGTATATTCTTCATACACGAAGGTTTTAGATGTTTTACAAAAAGATATTTACAAAGTAATTATTAATCACCTTAGAGTTATTGATGATATTTAAAATTTTTATAACTGTATCAGAAATCTTAATGAGTCATTTCTTTATTGGCTGTCATTAAAGCAGCTACAATACTTGTGAAGTTCCAGAGAGGAGGTGGAACAATCTTTAGTTTGCAAAAAATCATGTGAAGTTATGTTAACAAGATGTTATTCATCTCTAAAACTAAAAATAATTACTCCAGTTCCCGTGTGTTGAATGTATTTTTCAGGAACAAATCTATTTTAAAAATTTAAGCGAATAAGGCTAAAATTTTGAACTACATTAGCTGCATGTGTCACATGTATGTGAGAAGTCAAGTGGACTTTCCAATCAACCTAACCTGAGGAAGTCAAACTTGCATTTCAGACTTACATACATTTTGCATATGGATAGTGTAAAAAGTACAATTTATATGTAAATTTTTTTTGCTGCTAACTAGTTTTTATTAAATTACAGAAATGAATTACCTGCTTTTCTTTTTTTTAATCAATATCCCAATGGTAGTCAGTTAATAATCAGTCTTCAGGAGGAGCACTTCGGGTAGTTCTAATGCAGTTTAAGAATCACTAGTCTAAAAATAGTTTACTCTTTTTGGGTATCTGAACCTCTGCTACCCTTGTTTAAGTGTGGATCTTCTTCCCAGAATACTCTTACATTCAGAATCCAGCGTATAGTATTGTGGAGTTGGCAAACTCCTCTGAAGCCTATTCATGGGAATCCCTTAGTCATAAAGGAGCTCAAGTGTTAAAACCAGCCCTAGAGAGCTTACTTACGTGATTTTTCTTTAAAATTTTATATGGAGATTTTCCCCAAAATATTTGATCAGTATTTATCCTAATTTCTTAATAGAGTAACTGCTGAAGCTGGGTAAGAGAAAGTGTGATCTAGTAGAAAGGCCCTCTTAGTCAAAGGAATCTCAGGGTCTGTAGACGTTTCTCTCGATTGATACCAACTAGCTGTGCGACCTTCAGGGAAGTCACTTAACCTCTCAGACTTTGATTTCCGGTGTGATTTCTGCAGTCCCTGCAAGCAGTGTTATGAGTAGTTTTATGATAATCGTGGTAAAATTCCCTGTCAGTTAGGGATTGACTCTGCCATTTATTTTTGGAGAAAATGCCCCAGAGATAAGGTGCGCCCATTGCCCTTCTTACTGAATATGATTTTCAGAAGAGTTTATTTGACTATACCTTCTCACATGCCATTTGTGTGAAAGTTGAAATCCCAATCCCATCCTGACCACTTAGAGTCTCAACATATTTTATACATTCTGAGTATGAGCTATTGTTATGTGTTGCAGTTATAATTCTCCAGTTCTGTGGATTGCTTTTTCATTCTCTTAATGGTGGGTTTTTTTTTTTTGATGAACAGAAGTTCCTAATTTTAATTTGATCCAATTTATCTATCTTTTCCTTTTCATTTTATTTTAAAATGGCAATTTTTAAATTTCCTAATCAACTGTTTTTATCCAAAGTCACTCATTTAACAAATAATGCTGTGGGAGATTGATGCATAAGAGATTATCCCCAGCATGAAAGAGCTAACAAGAAATGCCTAATAGGGAAAATAAGCCTGCAACTGAGAGTTGAGGGTCCACTCAGTCAGTTCATTCATTTCACAGATACCTGCTGACCGTTTACTTTGTTTCTGGTTGCACCACTTGGCTTGTGGAATCTGAGTTCTCCGACCAGGGACTGAACCTGGGCACAGCAGTGAGAGTGCCCAGTCATGACCACTGGACCTCTAGGAACTTCCCTCTAAGGAGCCTTACTGTTTGTCTGGTACTATCTTTGAGTGGTAACAGAAACCTATAGGTATCTGTACTGTTAATAATCCACTTTTTAAAATTGACATAGAACATCATATTAGTTCTCAGCGTATGACATAATGGTTTGATACTGGTGTGTACTGTGAAATGACTACCACAGTAAGTGGTAATCACCATCATCACACTTAGTTAGATTTTTTTTTTTTCCTAGTGAGAATCCCCTTTTTTGGTAGGGGCAGGCCATACCTTGTGACATGCGGGATCTTTGTTCTCCAGCCAGGGACTGAACCCATGATCCTTGCAGTGGAAGCGCAGAGTCCTAACCACTGGACCACTGGGGAATTCCCAAGAATCTACTTTTTAATAACCACATCATTCTACAGATCATTTTATAGATTTTTCTTTTGGTTGGTAATCATTCTGATCTTGGTGATTAAAATTGCCATTTATATGGACTTTAGAACTCTAAAAAAGTGTTGCTGCTAAAAGAAAGGCAGGATAAAACAGCAAATTTAATTTCTTTTGGGAATGAATGTTCACTGCATGAATTGAGGCCCTTTAAAATTATTTTACTATATGTTTGGTATGACTGTGGATGATTAAATAAAAATTTGTGATTTGGATGAACATTTTTTAAAATATCCCTTAAGGAAATGAGAATTTACATCACACTATTGGAGTGACATCAGTGGACAGATGTACTATGTTTAAGGCATAGGATGATATAGATTTAGAGCATGGTAGGTTGAGTTTAAATAATTTAATACTAAAATACTAAGGAAAAAGTTTTACTTTTTGTTCACTAATTTTTTAACTAGAAAAGTTTGGGGCAAGGACAAGTTAAAAATAAATAATTTAGCTTGACATGAGTTTTCTGACCTTGAAATAAACTTAATGGACTTTAGATAATCTTAAAAAACCACAATTGATAAAAGCCTCACTGAGCATAGATTGGGATCCCAAAACCTTGATTTTTTTTTTTCTGGCTCCATCACTGATACGGCATAGTCACTTATTGTTATGTGGTTCACATATTAAACCGGTAGGACTTTAAGAATGTGAATGAAAAGTTTAATTGAAATTATGACTATACATATAAGATGCTTGAATTTTAAAGTCTTATATAAGACAGGTCCATTTCAAGATTAATTGGAAAAAATGGCCTTTTAAGTGGATCAAGCTAAGGGCCAGTGATGTTAGCCTAATTTGTAAAATAAAGCAGCAAACAGTGAGGGTCATTTGTTGGGGATGTGGGTGTATTTCTGTGTCTCTTAGGAAAGGGAAACTTATCAACTACTTTTTCTTGTTTTGAAAAGGCTGTGGAAAAGTGAAAAAAACACTTGGAAAATTAGATAGCTAATTGTCCTTGAATAATTCTCTTGTTGTAAAAATGAAACTACCTGTCTCTTTCCTTATTTTTTTCTTTTGGGTTTTAAAGCTTTGGAGATTCTTGTGTGTTTTGGTTTTTTCCTCATTAAAATGAGATAGAAATCTTTAAGTTATCAGCTTTTGATGACTTGTCATAAATCTGTGTTTGTAGTCTAATTCTATTTTCCCCCTCTTCTCTTACAGGGAGCAAGAGAACTGAAGGAGAGCCAGTTTCTCCAAAATTGGTAAGTACTTTTTTCAAGCAGGGACACTGTGCTTGATGCTAGTTGGATGATAATTCAAATATTCAGTAATTTTTTCTTTTTTTGCAAAAAAGCTCTCTCCCAGAAATGAGAAAGGCTTCGCTGTTTGTACTGAGTGAAAGTGAATTTTTGTCTAATTTCACATAACCATATCTCACATGCATTTGTGTTTCTAATAATACTGCTAGGCTTGCATGTTCCTACATTTGATAACCTCTTAAAATGTAAAGGTCCGCTTTGCAAAAAATGTCCTTAATGCAGTGGTTAGGGCTGAAAATTCAAAAACCAGGAAATTCAAAAGTTAAGGTTCCCATTGTGTCTTGTATTAACTTAATATGCTGTTTAATTTGATGGCCTTAGTATATGTGCAAAAAGGCTAAGTTAATGTAACTTTGGGAACCTTGACTTTGAAATTTGGGGACTCTTAGCATTTATATTATTAAATTTAATGTTGGATTGGCCTGGTGTGATACTACATTTTCAGTGTATGTTTTGTATAATTCTTGAAGAGGAAAAAGTTTTTAAAATGAGAGAAATGTAGCAGTGTGGGTCATATAGGCAAACATGTTTTTTCCCTAGTATCAGTTTTAATGTCTACTTTAACAACTTATAAATCATCACACTTAATCATTTATTTGAGTGTATAATTCAGATTACACAGGGCATTCCAGTGTCTAAAGACCAAACAAATATTAACCTTATTTTGAGAGCATGTATTATGATGAAAAATTAAATTCAAACAAGATAACTGGAGTAGGGTAGTCCCCTATTGCAAGGTACTTTTTTTTTTTTTTAATTCTCTCTCAAATGGTAATTCATTTAGTGGGTGGAGTAGGTATTTAGTTGAAGCTTCTTTCATAATTTAATGGTCTTTGAGGTATCTCTTACCTTTTAGGTATTGAGTTTTGAACATGAAAGGGAGGCATTTGAACCAGTTAAACTTACATTATAGTACCTTTTTATTCTACTTGCCTTTCTCTCATGGAACCATTAAAAATAAATAATCGAGACCCCATGGCCCTTTAGTTTGAGATGCAGTGGAATCATAAATTTCTTAAAGAATAAGGAATGTTAAGGGCCTTCTCTTTGAACCTTTTACCAGATGTGGCAGTTTCTTCTCTTATATCCCTGACATATTGTTATTCAGATATATCCCTGATGTATTGAATTCTACATTTTAAAAAATGTAGCTCATATTTTCTGTAATGTGTTCTGAGGAACTGTAATTTCCACAGAAATTAATAAATATTATTGAGGTGGGGTGGGGGTGGGGAAAATGTTCTGTGGTCAAATAATTTGGAAAATGCTGCTTTAAACAAAGTTAAACAGGTTTCTTTACTGCAGGACTTCTCAGAACCTTTAATATGCTAATGTGCATTGTGAATCTCCAAGAGGGGGATATGATATGCAGCATTCTTGAATACTTCTATTGACAGGGAGCCCACTACCTCATAAGGTAACCCATTCCTTTTTTGTACAGCTCTAATCCTTAGCTCTTCCTTAAATTGATCTGAAATCTCTCTCCCATAACTTCCACTTCTGTTAAGTACTTACTAGTTATGCCAAGACCACCGTCCTCTCTTATGTTCTCCTTTGTATAGTAAAATATTTATCATTAAAAAGCATTCTGGTAAATATGGCAACCATTTCTGAAATCTTCACCTCATTGTCACTATACTCTTATACGACTCTTCAGCCTCCTTCATTTTGAATTTCTGTGCATTTTTGAATTTGCTTCAACGTTCTTGTTGTTGGGTACAGTTGGGAAGAGTTTAGTAGACTTAATTTCTGTAAAGAAAAGTAGCAAATAGAAGAGTGTATGTGTGTCTGCCAGGCCTGGAGCCAGGAAGCTGAGGTAGAAACTGTATCTTAGAATGAACATTGGTGGTAGGGAGTGGGGCAGGACACTCTCTGCAGCAGACCTATGCAGAAGAGGGGGCCTTGACCAAAAATACCACCCCCTTGTGCTGGATGGTATGACTTGTGCAGGGTGTTCCTTGGGTTTTTTTTTTTTTTTTTGTTTTTTAACAAAGATCTGGCCCAAAAAACCAAAGGAAAGATACATATGTTATACTCAAAGGCATTCAGACTTTCAGATATCATCAATTGAAGTGTGTGTGTGTGTGTGTGTGTGTGTATAAATTCAGTGGTTAAGAAGCATCAGTCTTACTAGCTTAGGTTTGCCAGCACCTGTAATACCACATAGTAACCTTGCCGGATTCAAAGTGTAGCCTCCAACATCAAGTTCTTTGTGCAGAAGCATTTCCTGTTGACTTGTAGAGTGTCACCAAAGAAATACCACCATGAAAATAAGAAAACAAACATTATATATATTTTTTAATGTCATCTTATTGATTCATGTTAGTAAATTATGTTAGTTTTCATGTTATTAAGTTTTTCACATTTGTGATCATTTTTAGCACTGTTAGTTAAAAGTTAAAGATATGTTTTATCTCCTAGCATATTAGATACATAGTAATCAATAAGTATTCAGTGCAAATTGAAACCTGATATTTTAGTAATGCTTCCCTGGTGGCTCAGGTGGTAAAGAATCTGCCTGCAATGTGGGAGATCCAGGTTCTATCCCTGAGCTGCGAAGATCCCCTGGAGAAGGGAATGGCTACCCACTCCAGTATTCTTGCCTGGGGAATTCCATAGACAGAGGAGCTATTTCAGCATTGTAGTAATTTAATTTTAGTATTTTAGTAATAGGCATGTGACAAGTAAGGATACATAGAACTACAAGACTCTACTTTTTCATATTTTAAAAAATTAATTAAACCTACTTGAAACACTATTTTGAGAGTATAGAGAAAAAGTAGAGTCTTACACCAAGTAGATACATGGTATAGAGAACCCTGAGCTGTTCATTTTTAAGGAATTCAGTCTGGGGGCACAATGTATTAACAGACTTACTGTAGTTAAGTAAACTTGGTTGATGCAGTTTTGATTGGAGAAAGATTTATATCAATTCAAGAACAGAGCAGTGATTTTGGTAATAAATTCAGAGTTGTAGCATTACTGCATTATTAGTATCACTATGAGAGATCTAGCAGTCATACATCTCCAAGCAGAACTGTAACCAGGAAAATGGTTAGAATCCTTTTCTTAGAGAAGTTGGAAATAAGAAAGCTTGCACCCTTTTCAGAAATATACTGTGTTGAGAAGTTTATACAAAAGTTTGTGTGTATGAGTAAGAGTTAAGTATGTTAGGAAAAGCACAGAACTTTATAGCTTACAAATGGCTTTTCATACAATTTCACCCAATTTAAACCTCATAACAGTTTTGTGAAACAGATGATTCTGTTGGCCTTTTTCTGATTTATAAGCAAACAAACCTAGAGCTGAGAGTGGTCACACAGTGAGTAAGTGGAATCAGGTGGTTTTTCTTTTGAGACAGTGAATGTTCTTTTCAGACACTACATCTGCCCTTTTTTTTTTTTTTTTAGTGAGATTTGGTTATTTTGTTTGTTTGGTTTGTGGAGTTTTTATTTACGTTTTTTGTTATTTGATTGTGGGAGGCCGTTCAGTGTCTCAGTGGTTTGACACACACACAATCTTGAATATAGTGAGTATCGGTGATTTGTGCTAAGCACTCGCCTTCTCTGGTGGTAGTACTTAAAACTGATGGGCGGCAAAAGGCTTTGTACCCCAGTAAATCGTTTTGTAAGTCTCTTCATATTTACCTTGTAGTGGTGGATTTGTTATTTATAATTTATTAGAATTGGTCAAAATATGATAAATCATCTTTTTATAAATTTTGCAAGTATTACCTTCTTTATAATACTATAAACTGCCCCCAAATGGTCATCACATGATGGCTGCATGCATTGTCTAAGCCCCCAAAGTGTTTTTTAAAAGGATTCAACATGTGCTTGCATTGTTTTTTGTAGGCTGTGAATATATATGTGTATAACCAGTTCCTTTAGGCAGAAGTCAGTCTCTTAAAAATGCTATTCAGAAAGAGGCTTCTGTAAAAAAGAAAGCTATTAAATGAATCTTCTAATCCTTCATATATTTTTCTATAATAAGTCACTACCTTTTTTAACCCTTCAGTTTTTTATCTTGAAATAAAATGAGTAATTGGCCTTTAGAGTCCTTGCCAAATAAAATTCTGTGCCTTTGTGTGTCTCTAATAAGCAGACAACAATCTGATGAAGGAAGTAAAAGCTGTCAGCTCCTCATTAACTTGAGTTGCAGGCTTCTTATCCTTTGAGACACTCTTTGACATTTAGAACCTCCAGGTGAAACCCTGGCTTTACTTACTCTGTTCCTGAACGTTTTGTTTCATCAATATAAATTTTTCTGATGCTTTATCTAGCAATTCTAAGTTAATTTTTTGTTATGTAAAAATAAATGCATATTTTCCATGGAAAATGTTGAAAATATTGATACTCTGAAAAGAAGAAAGTAAATAACCCTCAGTGCTACCACTCAGATATAACTAAGAGCAAATTATAAAAGTGCCACCTGATGCAAACTTCAGACAGCTCAGAGTGTTATTAGTTTTACACGTCTTTGTCAGTTTGATTGACCAAAATGTGTCTTCTTAAATTTACATTTCCATGACTCTCTTGAAGATAGATTTTTTTTCATGTTGATCATTCTTATTCCTTCTTCTGTGAATTGCTTTTTTATAGCTTTTGAAAAATTAATTTGTAATTAATCTGTAAACACTCTGTAACTGTACAAATTATGTTAACCCTTTGTGTATATTGTAAATTCTTCATGTTTTTAAGTTCCTGTTTATTTCTAGAGCTTATGAGTTGAGTTGAGCTATGATGTTATTACTAGTAAAATAAAGTGTGGCTTTTCTGTCGTTGAAAATACCCTTCAAGGTGATTTTAATTTAATGAAAATGATAGGGAATCATTTTTGGACGTGTTTTTTGATAGGCTTAAAACTAAGTACTGTTTTCAGAAAGACCTCTAGTACATAAGTCAGGAATTTAAGTAGGGAGATTATTTTAACATTTAAAATTATAGTGAGTGCATAGTTTTAACATTTGCTTTAGTATGTAAACCTACATGGCAACAAAAACCTTGGTCTAAAACCAATAAGTTAATGATTCTGATATTTATGTAGTTCCAACAATTTTTAATGATTTAATAAATATCTGGAAAACTTGGGTTTGTTCATCAATATCACCTTTTCCAGATTATCTCCCCTAAACATACTACCTTTATGAAAATTTTTGGTGGGCAATATCATTGTATAATAATATCATTTCCTAGCCTCCACTAATAAATGTAAGTTTGAAGGAATTTTACACTTTGGAAATGTATTATTTTCTTAAAGCTTCGAGTATTTTGATATTACATAACATAGTATGTAAGCCCTAGGGGAGAGATTGCCAGTGATGTTTTAAGCCTAGTAAGATTAAACAAATATAATGAAGTTTAATACTCACACGAATACAGCCTGAAGTTAATGACTTCATTATAACTCTGTGAAATCAGGTTTTAAAGAAGTTTTAAGAAAACTTAGGTTGACTATGGGGCTTCCCTGGTGGCTCAGGTGGTAAAGAATTTGCCTACAATTCAGGAGACCCAGGTTTGATCCCTGGGTTGATACGATCCCCTGAAGAAGGGCATGGCTGTCCACTCCAGTGTTCTTGCCTGGAGAATCTCATGGGCAGAGGAGCCTGGTGGGCTGCAGACCATAGAGTTCAAGAGTCGACGTGACTGGGCAACTAACTCACGTTAACTATGAATTTTATCCATAGATTAATAGTTTTTAGAAGGTTTAAAGATTATGAGTCTCATTGAATTAGCATAAGGAGTAGCAGTTATTCTAACTTCTTGATTGTCCCCTTCCTCAGTTTGTAAAAATGCTGAAAAGCTGCTCTAACTACAAGTTATATATATACATTTTATTCAACTAAACTTTTACTTTGAGGAGAGTACCTGAAATCATGTCTAAGGCCACATTCAAGAAAAAGCAAAGAAAAATTAGCCATGGAGTCAATTTAAGTTGCAGTAGTGATGAGCAGAGCAGAAGGTTCACATTCACAAATCTAGATTCTTGACATTGTCTCCATGTGTAGTTATCCATGCAGCCAAAGCGATGCACCGCAGGCTTGGAAAGAAGCGTCTGTTCTGTTGTTATGGACCCACCTCCTCTGTTGTGCACGATAGATTTACTTTTTAACATCTCTGTCATAGCTTTGTATAAAGCAGAGTTCCATTGTAATGTGGTTAAGTATTAATTTGTTAAATGTAAACCTTTTTACCAGAATTTTCCCTTTTTTGAGTTTCTTTATTTTTTTAAATACTGTGGAGGTCCATCCAAGTGAGAGTACTGTGGCCTTCTTTAACTTCTGGGAGATCCTGAACTCTCCAGCTCACCTCATGTGACAGTTTAAGATGCATGACCATGCTGTTGAGTCTCTTCCCGAGAGCAGTGTGTCGTGGACGGCTGTCCTCTCCTCCTCTTGTCTCCCGACCCATCTAGGACGGAAGTGGTCTTGCTCAGCTCTGTGTCCTCAGAAAGTAGTATCTTACACGGTGCTGAGCACGTAGTAAGTGCTTGGATGTTTTCATGACCAGATTAAACACTTTTTTTTCATTTCTTACTTATTTGAAGTGTTTTGTAGAGGAATGCTCAGAGAATAAAACTCAGAAAGTTTTGGTACCAATTCAGTACAAATCTACTCATTTTGGAAAGAAATCTGTTTGGGGAAAGTTTTTACCCTGTGTTTAGTTGGCTAGCTTTTTGCCTAATGTAAGTTATTTTATCTAACATATATGTTTCCTTTATAACCAACATAATGATCCCAAACATTTTATGATCTCTACAGCTGCAGTGAGAAGAGGAGTTTGTTATTTTAAACAAAGGCTGAAGAAACTGTAGAATTAGCAGACATAGAAAAAGTGGAGAAGGTAGAGGATGGAGTTGCAGACTCTACAGGAGGCTCTTAAAGTGGAAATTCAGGTTCACCAGGTATGTTTCATTCATGGCTTCTCCCACATCATGTTATTAAGTAATGGCTAAATTAGTAAACAACCTGGCTGTCTCTGATTTTCAGTACAGTTTTTAATCATTTTTTCAGTCAGCTGTCCAAGAATCACGTTGTTTGCCTTCTAACTCTACTCAACAAAAACTCATTGATAATATTTTTGAGAATTTTAAAAACCCTGACTTCTCTTCCAGACAAAAGAACTAAAAATATGTTTTCCATATACTGAATGTGTTTTTTTAAAAAAATAACCCTTTTCCCCTGTTTTTTGGTTAATCTGAGGGGCTTTGTTCATGTGACTTTAACTTGCATATTTTATTTATTTTTTATTTTTCAAAATTTATTTTATTGACAATAATTGGTTTACAGTATTATGTTAATTTCTACTGTACAGCAAAACTATTCAGTTAAACATGTATACATTCTTTTTCATATTCTCTTCCATTATGGTTTATCACAGAATACTGAATATAATTCCCTGTGTTTGCTTGCATATTTTAAAAAATAAGACATGTTTCAGTTGACTATCATGTATACCAAAGTTACTCACATGTGATTTTTGGACATATTCCTCCTCTCAAATTTTGGGATGGCATAGTTAACATTCAGCTTTTGGTTCATCCTCACAAGACATGAACAAGTCCAAATAAGGCTTTTTTTGAAAGGTTCATGATATAATTGAACTAAATCACAAAATTTAAATAGAGTTCTTAAATACTATTTAGTTTCATATTTTTAATTCAAGCATACCAATTTTATAAAAATTATAATTATGAAAAAATTGGATGTTTATTGTTTTAAAATATAATTTAAAATTTAAAATTACGGTTATTAACTCAAGAGGAATAAAATAGTCTCCTGAAGTTATCATTTAATATTCACATTAATTATTTTCCTGTGTATTTAACTATTTTTAGCATAAAATTAATAGCTTTTATATTCATCCTTAACTGTTATACAGCACTTTATATGGTAATAAACATTTATTTATGTTTATCAACATTGGTTGATAGTATTTTAACCCATATAGAATGTAAGATGTTTCATTCCAGTTACATTTAGAATCCTTTCCTATTAGAAACAAATTTCAGTACCAACAGTAGGGACTTGGCTAGTGGTTAAGGTTCTGCATTCCACTGCAGGGGACGAGGGTTGGATCCCTGGTCTGGGAACTAAGATCCTACATGCTGCAAGGAACAGTCTCCCCTAAAAAGTATTAGCAGGAAATACAAACGACACGCCTTGATGTAAGTCTGATGCTGTGATTCTGACTGGGTACACGGTAACCTGCATGATCGTGAGAAATTCAGGGATGCCACAAGTGACGTCAAAGCAGGCACTGGCTGTTAGCCCGAGGTCAGAGCCAGATTGTGCGCTGGCTGAATCCTGGGGCAGAAGCCGTCCCTTCGGCATTCCCACTTAGGGAATGGAACGGGGGCTGAAAAGGAGCTTACTGGATAGAAAGTGTGTTAATGAAACTCCCTAGTGTTGCTGTGGTCAAAGTATACTTTTGTTTTTGCTGAATAGGGAGATGATTGAAAAAGTGACATGGTTGATGTTGAATGAGTGTTTCAAGAGTAATGGCCTGTGATGGGCAGCTCATCTTTCTTGGAGAAATTGCCTTTTTGAATATTCCTATGTGGATTTGATGCAAGGTATATTTAAACTTTTGGAGTATTTACTCTACATGTTGCAGAGACTAGTATAAAGCAGAGATTAGCAAACTTTCTGCAAAGGGCCAGATGGTAAAGTATTTTACGCTTTGGGAATCGTTAATGGCCTCTGTCACAACCACTTTTCTTTGCTGCTGTATGGACAAAGCAGTCATAGACAGTATATAAGTGAACGGGTGTGGCTGTGTCCCAGTAAAACTTTAATTTATAGGAACAGGTGGTAAGCCAGATTTACCTGTGGGTTGTAGTTTATGCCAACCTTTGGCATAAACTATATCCTCATGAAAAACTGCTGCATTCTTGAAATAGAAAGGAACACTTTTGATAACACACGATGTCACCTTAAAGTCATTGGGAATTTGAATGGTTGAATTGTCCAGCTTTCTGTCCTGCCTGTAATGGTCTACAATGCAGCTTGAGTGATTGTAGGTAGAAAAGTTGGCTTACTTATTTCCTCCAGAGATGGAGACTGAGTTTGGTAGTCAGTTTTTAAATTCTAGTGTCATGGAGGAAAACTTTTTTCAGCTTTAAAAAGGCAACTTTATTATAGTACACCAATCTCTCGTACCAAATCAGAAAGGAAGACCAAGGGCTTTTTTCATTGAAGAGTGTGACTAGCCTTTAAGCTGCATTAGTAGAAATGTATATGTATAAAACTCAGTATTTTTGTATCGTTGAACTCTTGGAGTGTATGTTATTACTATTTTGTAGGTTAAGACTAGGATATAGAAGAGCTAACCACTGTCAGAGATGAAGTAGAGTGTAGTAAAATACACCTTGTGTACTTGGAGGTCACATGGCTGGCACGCTCAGCTAACCAGACTGTGTCTTAGCACCTAATGTAAGGCTTTCGACATGCTAGAAGGAATGCCAGAAGTCACTCACCAAAGATGATACATTCTACTCAAGGGGGATTTCTTAGGATATTTGCTCATCTTGGAATTAGTTCATTGAGCATATCACAGAGCAGATCAAAAGTGGCAAATTTGAATTATGGATCAGGGGCTCTTAGAGGGAGGCATAGTGATGGTAGCAATATTTGGTAGCTGCCTGCTTGACCTTAAGGAGTAGATGAAAAAAAAACCGAAAAAACTCTTTAGAACATAGCAATGTGGGATCTTTATTTAAGGACCTTATTGTATTGTTTGCAGAATAGTATATTAATGTAATCATGCCTCTTTCATTAAATATCATTAAATGCTGACTTTTTTTTAAACTTAATAAGGCAGATAAGCATATAATATATTTTAGAAAGTTTTTATTTTATGACTTAAAAACTTTAAAAGTGTCTTGTCACCCAAAGAGAGACATAGATTTTTCAGTTATATGAAAAAAAATCACTTGGAGAACAGCTTATTCCCAGATGCTTTCAGGAATCGGTCTTCTGATATTCCTTTATGCTTCAATTTCTTCTCTCCCTGGTTGTTGTTACCTTTGGGTAGTGATGCTTTGAGAAGTTGGGTAGGTCAGTCAACATCCATTTTCCTTTTTCATTTTTTGGACTTATGTTTTCCTTAGTTAAAGTCTTTCATTCAGTGTTCTGATAGCACTCTCTTCACCCGGGAACCCCAGGTAGGTAGAATTTTGCATTACTGTTCTTCATTTCCTTGCTCTCAAATACTAGCATCATTGCTCCACTGGGTACATCCCCTCCCCCACAGAGAGGACAGTGGCAGAGTCACATCTGACACCAGGCTCCTTCTGTGAACCAAACCAACTGGCTTGCCAAGTCTGTTTGCTGTATACAAACAGGTCTGTTTTTATATGAGAGCAGCTTCTTCCCAGGCCTTATTTGGGACTCTAGACAAAATGACAACATTTTCAAGGGGCATTTGACTTTTGAAGCATTCAGTTAGTTTAAAGTGTCTTTTGAAAGCTCCTTTCCCCCATCCCATCTCCAGATGTGTTTAAAAGCAGGAAGCTCTTTATTTCAAATATAAAACAATACTTTTTTTTTTAATTATTAAGAGAGTGTTTCATTAATCTTTTACATGAATCACAGAAGCTTTTGGTCTGTTCTGATTATGGTATTGCTTGTTTTGTGAGCGTGTGTGTGGACTTAACACTTTAGATTTTGGGGGTCAAGTCTGATTAGTGATGGTGAGGTAATATGTAAGACTGATGAGTCTTTTTCTCTTTTTATTATCAGAAACTGGTTGCTCAAATGAAGCAGGATCCGCAGGTAAAATACTACTTTTATTCATTTAATTTTTAAAATAATTTAAGATAAAGTTACTGTAAAATACTAAAATATAGATGGTACTTGGGTTTTAAAAACTATTTCATCTCTATAGCAGTTTTTTTTTTAGCACATTTGTCTTCATGTTTTAAGAATTAAGAAAAATCCAGTCATTCTGTTATTTTTATTTCATCTTTGTTACTGTTATTTTGCTTTTAAGTTAATTGCTTTGAATATTTTGGGAAAAAATTGAGAGTTAATACATATATTAAATACTTAGCTTAAATTTCATTTCTACACTCCCGCTTACTTGAAATCAGAGTTTGTGAGGTTTTCTCAAAATTACTGAACATAGCCCAGAACCATTTTTTACTTTCTTATGGTTTATAGTATAGAACATTTAAATGCTTAATCTCACTGTTTAGAGTAGAATTTTAGAATAATTTTAAAAAAGCATTAAAAAATTCTGTTTGAAAGAGCCCTTAAGGAAGGTGTTAAAGAACCTTATATTAATACAGTAATCCATCAGGTATTACCTTTTCTTTAATGTTTCATAGGAATTTTTGGCTCAGGTATTTTATTCTCTATCACCGAAGAGAAATCTTCCTAAAAACTTACCTTGTCTTTAATTACTGTTACTGTATTTATTGTTCAGGCAGTGTCTCTTTTGCAGCAGTTAGATAGTGGGCCATAAGTTTGGGGTCAAAGTATCAGACATTTTCGAGATTTCTCCCTTGTGTTTGTTTACTCACAGTCTGTTCACAGAACACCTAGACCCACACACTTTTTTTTTTGGCTTGTTAAACACACCATACGTGCCTTATTGTAAGGTTAAGTAAAATAGATTCTTGGATTAAAGAAGGGTGCTGAGGCAGATTGATTTTTGG
Organism: Antilocapra americana; assembly: GCA_007570785.1. NCBI lineage: Eukaryota > Metazoa > Chordata > Mammalia > Artiodactyla > Antilocapridae > Antilocapra > Antilocapra americana. Next base: position 19,358,939 of record ML663010.1, on the reverse strand, counting down.
AAGTGGGACATAGTATTCATTTCTACAAATTTAGCCCCTAGTAGCTTAACTATTGTATTTTTAATACAATCCATTGATTCTGAGCTGGCATTGATAGCCACTTAACTCCTGTTTGACAGTCCAACTTCTTTGAGAAGTTTCCCCATTTTAATTTTTTAAAATACACTATAGTTTAAATTAGGTTTAGGGAACCAAGTAGCAGTAGATCAATGAATAGGTTCTTTTCTATTTAATATGATAACCTATGTTATCAGCAGCTGAAATAATATTAGGAAACTGTAGCATTTCTGGCATAGCTGGCAGTTATATAATAGAGCAATCTTAATGTAGAGAATCTGAAGGGGCAGTAAGTTGCTGGACAGTCTTGTGGGTGATCTCATTAGAGAGGCTTTATATCGCACACGGTCACGAAAAAGACCTCCTGGAGTAAGCATGCAGGGAGGGTGTGTGCCGAGACCCTGTCAGAAGACTGGGCAGAGCGAACTGACAGAGGCGCACGAGAAACGAAAGAGAAGACGTGGTCTCTCACCGGGGTGGTGCTCGGTCTGCTAGTAAGTAGGCTGTCTTGTTACATTAAGCTTTTGAAAACTTTAATTTTGGATTTTTCTCCCACGTGAGTAAAAGGCAAGCATGCTCAGTGCGTCTCATTTAAAATAGCATTCCTTTTTGACTCCAGCATTTCAGAACTGAGAAGTTGCCCTGGTAGTCAGCGTGTTAACTTGAATGATGCGGCGTTGAGGCAGTCGCAGCACTGACAGCTTTTCAAATCTAGGCTGAAATAACAAATGTATTCTGCTGAATAAGGGAGAGGGCAAGCAGAGGGAAAACCTCTCTTTATTGATAACGCTATTAAGCATCCAGTTTGTTCATCCTTATAAATGCCATTGTTTTGCTTTTGTCTGATGGGTGGAACTTAGGGTTTCTGTCAGCTGTTATTTATGAAGAATAGCTATTTTAGTAGAAAGGAGTACTATTACACTACAGAATGCCAGAAGACGAAGTATCTTTTAATCTGAAATAATCATAGAGGAGTTTGCCCCTGTCTTGTGCTCGCAGCCTGCATTTAGGACCTGTGCACTTGGCAGTGGTAACAGGACTGCCGCTGAGCGCGTGACAAATACGACTGGCTAAATGCTGTGGGGCTGCTTCATCATTTGTGATACAGTATGCACAAAGTCTTCTTGCTACTATCCTGTTAACAAATGAAATATCTTCCTCACAGATATTTTTTCTTTCCAATCAGAATGCTGATTTAAAGAAACAGCTTCATGAACTCCAAGCCAAAATCACAGCTTTGAGTGAGAAACAGGTAGGGGAAAAAGTGGCGGGGGGGCATATTTTTAACATTGTGTTCTAAAGATATGTCTGCTCGAGGCTTCTAGGAGAACTGCTATTTTTCCTCATGTGTGAAAATAAGTGTGGGCAGCCAGACTCAGTTTTAATTTTTTTTTTTAAGCTCTGTTTATCTATTTTTATTTTCAGTTGAAATCAGTCTCTAGAGTATCCCATGAGTATATGTTAGTGGCAAATATCTAACAGCCGTGTGGCAGGCTGCTGTTGACTGTGTTAATTAAACTCCATAGTTTACCCATAGAAGATGGGGGCAAAGAATGTTAGTGAGAGTGTGTGACAGAGAATCTTAAAGTTGTTGGATGTGCCTTGTTACCTGTATTAAAGGCTTGAGGTGACATTTAACTTATGGTGGAGAGAATGGTTTAAATAGATTGCTATAAATGTAGGTCTCCCATTCTGATTATTGTCATTCCTTTATGTTAATCTTTATTAGATATTGACCTACTATTATGTGAAAAAAACTTTGGTGGAGGCTTGTTAGATATATTCTGTGTAGGACAGAAAAAAAAGAACATCTTGCTTTCTTCCCCAAGTACATCTAGAAAGGGTTCTTTGGAATTTGTTGTATAATGACCTCCGCTTCACCAATTCACGCAGTTCTTGCCACCAGGTGGAGTGTGACAGTTGATAGAACTATAAGTAAACGTCTGTGGTAATCTGACAAAGCATTTTTGTGTTCCTTCCCCACCACTCTCCCTGGTTAAATGGCACGGTTCTGGTGTAGGTGAATGTGTGAACCAAAGCGATAAGGTGACTTGCAATTGATAGTTCATGTTTATTGAAGATTTTTATTTATATAATTCTCAATAATTGATTTTTGTGTTATATTTTTTAAACTTTTATTTAGTGAAATAATAGCAATGAGAGTAATTTATTCCTGGAGATTTCTGATTGCATTTATATTATGTATTGTATTGTGTTTTCATTTAACTAATGGGAGAAATACATTTTGAGAACTGTGGAATAAATGTGAGTCATTAATGTTTCAGAATAGAATCTTTTTCCAAGCTGAGTGAACAATTGCTTCCCCCACCTCTTATTCTAATGCTTCTACATTCCTCTGTCTTATTCAGAGACAAGAGGTATTTTAAATGAGGGTATTGCCAAACTAAAATTTTGAGTACGTAGCATGGTGGAGAACATTTTGTAAGGAAAAATATAAACAGAGTTCATTAGATGTATTTGACTCTGAAAGTGGTTTAGTTCTCTGAAGTCAAAATGATGTGTGTTAGTGAAATGTTCTAGTTTTAGAATTCTTTTAGCGATGAGTCTTCTTAAAGTTTCAGGGCATTTTTTTTTTTTTTTTTGACAAGATGCCAATGAATGAGTCATTTTTGCTGAAGAACTCACGTGTTCTATCAGGGAAAGAAAGTGAGAACTGATTAGTGGAGTAGGGGATGGGGGATGCTGTCACAAAGTTAAGACAACCTAAGGCTACATTTGGGGAAAATGGGATGATTGTAAAAAATTTACATTTACCTGAAATCATTGTGAGAACTGATGTAAAGATTTGGCTTATTTCTGTAACTTTTTATTTAATTTTTTTTCTGCTAGAGACCTCACTTAATAGAACATTGCAGCCATTTATGTTTAGTAAGATGTTTCATCAAGTAGCAAACTCAGTCTTCTGAACTAAGTCTTGGTATTAGAAACTAGAATTTTAAAAATGGGTGTAGCATCGGAGAAGGCAATGGCAACCCACTCCAGTACTCTTGCCTGGAAAATCCCTGGATGGAGGAGCCTTGTAGGTTGCAGTCCATGGGGTCGCTAGGAGTCGGACAGACTGAGCGACTTCACTTTCACTTTTCACTTTCATGCATTGGAGAAGGAAATGACAACCCACTCCAGTGTTCTTGTCTGGAGAATCCCAGGGACAGGGGAGCCTGGTGGGCTGCCGTCTGTGGGGTCGCACAGAGTCAGACATGACTGAAGCGACTTAGCAGCAGCAGCATCAGGAAAACCTTGGGTTTACCAAGTGAAGAAAACCAGTGTAAGACATTAATATACAGTCTTGCAGTTTCTAAAATATTTGCTTAACTATTGGAACAACATTTTTGATAGAATAGAAATTACATCATTTTTTAGGTAGGATAGTACTGGAAGGAAGCACAGCTATGAAGTTCAAAAGCTAGTCCTTCCTCAGACTTATGATACTTTGTTTAAAATAGTTTTATTTTAGAGCAAACTCCTAATGCTATGTACTCAGCTTTTTGTTTTTCCTTCTCAAAAGATCCACTTAGCCTCTGGCAAAACTTACTGATATTCCTTCCACTGTAATAACTGAAATCTGAATTACCTCACTCATATGACTTAATATTTTAATTTAATATTAATTTATTGGTTGTGAAATTTAAAAACAAAAGTTCAAAGAATGTCATATTCCAAAATTAACAGTTATTAACCGTTTGTCATGTTTGTTTCCATTCTTTTTCTATATGCATTTTTCCATATTCATTTTTTTAAACCCACTTGAAAATTTAATTATAGAAGTAATGAATGCATATGTTCTCTTATTTTGTTTTATTAAAAAAATAAAACACTGCAGATAGTCACTAATTCATACAGTAGGCACTTATTAGTTCTTATTTGTTATTGCTGCCTCAATCTTTGGTACTTATTTATTTCTTTCTCAAGACCAATTACAAAATAATGCACTCCATTTGGGAAAATATAGTCTTTATTAAGCACTCTTCATGGCCAAAATTCAGTGAATTTCGGTGAATTTTCTTGAGTAGATGATACCAGTGCTCTCAAACTGTGATTTGAGATTTCTGAGTAGAAACTCCCCATGGCGGTTTTTGGAGTCATCTTCTTGACCCACAGGATTTTAATTTGTGGTTGACAGTTTAAAGCCAGTTTTAGCCCAGAGTTTGATTGGCTAAATAAATTATATGTAATATAGTTAAAATCATGGTTTCAGAAACATTTTAATGCTACAGGGATGCACTTATGATAAATAAGTGAAAAAACACATGCAGCTTCATAGACGTTAACAATCCCATTTGTGTGTATTGTGTGTATACCTGTGTATAGGCGTGTAAGTGTGTATAACAGCAATGCCAGTATGAAATGTGGCTGGGAAGTGAGGATTTACAGGTAGTTTATTTTTTCTTTATATTCTTATATATATTTGCTGCATTCTCCACAATAAATATGTTTTTAAAATCAGAAATACACAAGAAATATTATTAAAAATTTTTTAACACCGAAGTCTTATATTTTCCAAGGATAGTTAGCCTTTAAAAGTCTAATGACATCCTCCTTATGGTATATGCACCACTCTAATCAGAGAATCCAGCTGGTTCAAACACTGGGAATACCGACATGTGGAGGCAGCTACTAGTTTCTTTAACAGAGTTCGTTCTCACTCTGCGCCCCTCCCGTTTCACTTTTGACCTGTGCCTGTCGTCTTCTACTTGCCATAGTGGAGATTCCGATGTCGGAGCCGGTGCACTCAGCTGCCTCAGCTCTCTGCTTCCTTTCTAGTTCACTCCTTGTTACAACAAAAGCAGTCTTGCATCCCAGAGTTTGTTGCTTATTCCTATTGCAGTTGAGGTTTTCATCTTTGAAACCACTTGGCTTGAGGGGTTTGCCACCTCACCTCCCTTCACCTGGGGCTCTCCTGGCCAGACATCAGATAGGTTGCAGCTTAAAAGTTACTTCCTCAGAGGACCTATCTCTGAAGCCCCTTCTTCCTGTCAAAACCAACAGTTTCTGTTATAATCTCTCATCAAACCCTTCATTTTTCCTTCATAGTTATGCCACTTAGGATTAAGGTTCAGCTGTGAATGATTGAAAACCCAAAATGAAAATGGCATCAACAAGGTAGAATTTTGTCTGTCTCCTGTGAAAGCTCTGTGGGTGTAGTAAGGCTGATGATAGTGGTTCCACAGTGCCAGGGAACCCAAGCTCCTCCTATTCTGTTGCTCTGCCATTCTCAGCGTGAAGCTTCCACATCATAGTCCAAAATAGCTGCTCCATCTGGCAAAAAGGGGGAAGACAAGCCCTTTATTTTTAAGGATGTTTACTGGAAGTTTCACGTCTCACTTCCACTTGGATCCCATTGGTCAGAACTTGGTCACATGGCCCTAGCTAGGAGCAGGGAAAGCTGGGAAGTATAGTCTATTCCAGATGGCCCTGGGCAGATAAAATCCAGGGCCTCTGGTACTGAGCAAGGAGAGGGAGATAAATACTGGGTATAATTAGCAATTTTTGCCACAATAGTTTATCAAAATTTGTAATTACATATATATATATGGTCATTATTTTTTAATACCTGTTGTCCTCACTAGACTGTTTCAAGAAGTCAGGGAGCATACTTACCTCTTTATTACAAGTATAGTATTTAGCATAATATTTAGCATAAAATAATATTTAGCACAGAAAGGCATTTATATTTCTTAAGTGATTTATTTTATCTACCTGATCTTTTTCTGTACTTGGAGATATTTTTTTATGTTTTATTTTATTTATTTATTTTTTTACAATATTGTGTTGGTTTTGCCATACATTGACATGAATCCACCATGGGTGTACATGTGTTCCCCTTCCAGAACCCCCCTCTCACCTCCCTCCCGATTCTGTCCCTCTGGGTCATCCCGGTGCACCAGCCCCAAGCACCCGTGATACCCTGAGTATCATGCATTGAACCTGGGCTGGCGTGTCCTTGAAGATATTTTTTTAAATGGTGCATCTTGCTTTTTATATTTTCTAAGATTAAAATACTGTGAACATTTTCGAGTGTTCTTTAAAAATGAAACTTTTAATAGCTTCAAATATTTAATAGTCTGGTTTGATCATAACTATTCACTCTATTATTTGATGATAGACTGTTTCCAGTTTTTTGTTATTTATAAATGTTGTTATGATAAATACCCTTATATGTGAATCTGTTCCAATTGCCTCAAGATACCTTCTCAGGCATGAGGTTATGGGGTGTATTGGTCAGCTATTGCCATAACAGGTCTGCATAACAAACCAGTGTTTTATTAAATTACAAGACTTAGTCTCACACTGGGTCTGTCGATCCTCCTGATCCGTGCTGGCTTGGCCAGGCACGTCTGCTTCAATCTGTGGGTTAGTTGGCTTGCCTCAGGCTGTCAGTTGGGTTAGACTCCTCTAAGTTTGTTTGTTCTGAGGCCAGTCATGAGCGGGCAGCAGCTGTCTGGGGCATACCCATGTCGTGGTTTATCCCTGAAGTGTAAGACAGAAGCCAGGCTACCAAAACACATTTTAAGCCTCTGCTGGCATTGTCAAAACAAATAGCCAAAACAAATCATGTGGTCATACTTTGCAAAACTATATGACAAAGGGTGTGAATGTATAATTTTATGACAGAGTATGAAGAGTTGAGAGCAATAATCCATCTACCACTCTTGGTCAAAGTGTATAAAAAGCTTTTAAAATATTAAACAACAACAACAACTTATTTCTAAATAGCCTCCAGAAAAGGCTATATCAGATAAACTCTTTGTGAGAGTACCAGGTTCTCCCCAAGAGATACCTTGAGAGGTGGGAGGAAAGCACTGTGCTAATTTTGAAGATGGAGTTATATGTATCTGATGCTTATCTGGAGATATATTTTTCATGTCATTTGTCCATGGTACACATATTACATAGTATTCCATAAATTGCCTTTTGGCTTTTCTTTCACTCTTTCCACTATTTTTCTTAGTCCTTTTAAGAGAGGTAGACTCCTTCATAGTCCTTGGTATTTGCCGCTGACTCTGTGTGTAAATATCATAGTCTCTTTTCCTCACAGATTACTTAGCCTAATACAAGATGAAATGCTTTTCTGAGGGTTTAATAAATAGTTGCCATTCATGAAACCATTCTCATTTAAAATTTGAGCGTATTATAGTAAAATGGATTCTGAAGCCTTTGGGAGAGAAGCTTCTGTCTCTGCCATGACTAATCATGTTTCGGATGGACAGAACAACTTAACTTAAGCTAAGTAGGTGACTTGAACAGTGGACTGGGTGGGGAGTAGGGGAGGGGACACTGAGAGTTTGATTCTATCCCTTACTCTGTGACAGACTTGTTGGTAGATTTTTGAGCTATCAAATAATTTAATATGTTTAATTCATTATTTATGGAATGTTTGAATAATGCCTTTTAAGAGTTAATGAACATGCATCTGTTGAGTGCACTGAGTAGTTTTGAAGGTAAGTTCTGTTTAGATGGAAACTGTTCGCTTCAGTCATGCTGGTCTGCTTCATCTCATATGTAATACCCTCATGTTATAAGTAAAGCACTACTTTTTAAAGGCGCTTAGAACATTTCACATTTAACTCAGTCATGAGTACATCATCGTAATACATAAACTGGGACACGGACTATTTGTGACTTATATAATTAATTGTATCAGATTCAAGACTAGAATCCAGATCACTGTACTATTCGTTCAGTTTTGTTTAGTAAATTATGTTCTTAAATTACTCTGTGAACCTTTATCTATCAAATATTTTTTGAAATAGGACATTAGGCACAATAATTACATTGCCTTTAGGCTTCATTGCCTTGGAGTCATATAAGTAAATTGCTTCTTGTAGTCTCGTATTGGTAACCCGACACATGACTGTCTCTAGCCTCTGATATCAGTAACCATAGAAAGTAACTCTGTCTCATTCATATCCAAACTAATGTGATTGACATGTCAAATTAGAATTTAAGATTGTTTTCTTAGAGATCCTTGAATTATGATGGGAATCTGACCTCATCTTTATACAAAGTTTAGGAGTTCCTATGATTTAGCTAGTTCATCCCTCCTGTTAAATATTTATGTGAAGCCGTTAGTCCAAATATTTGTTGGTTTTACTGCCTCTTGTGGACATCGGTTCTTTCTCCCTTGCTTCAAATACAGGAAGTGTTTTATTTCACATTTTTCCTGGTGAAATCCTTCCGGCTTGTATTCAGCGAAGATGAGACGAATGAAGGGCTCAGAAATACAGGACAAGAACATTAAGTTTCTAAAGGCTAGGGGGTCGTATGCTTGTGATGTGGCTGTGGTTCCCAGTGTTGCATTGTCTCCTGGTTCTTTTTAATCTCTTTTGTCAGAGTTCAGTTGTCTCTTTGGCCAGAAGTTACAGTCTACTGGTCAGTGATTTGTTTATTTCTTTAAGATAGAAAAGCTTGTGGAAGGAACTCAAATTTTAATAATACTGTGCCTGTTATTGTAGGACGTTTCACCTGAGTATGGTGACTTGTACCGAGTGCAGCCTTCTGCTTCTGAGTTATCTTCTTCTCAGGTCATCCTAATCATTTATTTTTGGCACTTGTAAATGCAGTGACTTAAAAAAAAATCACGTGAAATTCTTCAGTGCTGTCATCAGGTGTTGAATGTCAATAAAGTTAAATAATCAGCTCCTTCTAATCTATTCCCTTCTCCCTAGGATCTGTGTTTTGTTTTGTTTTTTCTTCAAATTTCTTTGTCATTCTAAGTTTCTGACTCATCTGTTTATTCCATACCCATTTATTGAAAGTTTCCTGTGGTGAAAGGCATGGTCCTAGGCCCGTGGGAAATGCTGAGGATGAAAACTTTACAGTGTTGCTTACCTGTGACTGGTCATGAGCTAAAAAAATGCAGGCTCATTTTTCCTGACACCTTTGGTAACTCATTCTTGATCTCCTCTCTCTAATCCTTTCCTGCCATACACACATACCCTGTAAGTTTTCTGTTTTCACCTTTGTTCACTGGGTTCTCTCAAGACTTTTGGTCTCCCAACAGTGTTTGCACTTGCTGTTTTCTACAGCTGGAATTCTCCTTCCTCTTTGCCTGGTCAATTCCTGCTTATCCTTTGAAGACCCAGTTTAAACAAAGATCGGCAAAAGGTTCCCTTGACTTTTGTCCACTCTCCAGGCGGAGTTAGATATCCATCTTCTGTGTACCCTTGGCGTTTGTGCCTGCTTCTCTTATTTGTACTTATTCTGTTGTATTGTAATTATATATTTGTAAGTTTCTCCAGGGCAGGGAGTGTGTTTTGTCATGTTTATACCCCTCAAGGCTAGCATGGTAGATTTGTAGCAAGCCTTTTTAATGTAGTAATTCATTATGCTTTCAAGAAGCTAGTAGTCTAGTAAGGTGCCCAGTATGTCGGATGTCCATACTAAGGTGTTTTACCATTAAAAGGAGATTTCCATTCGTATAGTTCAGTTCCCCCCTTTTTTGGGAAAAATACTCTCAATATTGTTTCCTACTTAATTCTGTAAAAGCTCTCTCAATGTATTTTTAAAAAGAACACTGACATTATTAACCTGTGTTCCAGTTCAGAGCAGCCTTATCTTCGTTCTAGGAAAGGAAAACTTGTATAAGGTGAAGTAGCATAAACTAGCCTGGGTCCAGCTCTCTAGGAATGCAGTATATCTAGAAACAGTCTCTTCTGCAGTGTTGCTGCGTCACATACCTCTTTGTCTTGTATTTACTCCAAGTCCTCTTTAGGTTTTCTCCCCTGACTTTATAAAACATGCTTACATGTCTCATATTCTTTTAAACAAAAACAAAATTCCTTCCTTTGTTGCATAATTTCTCTCTGCTATTGTCTTGTCTCTCTCTCCTTCCCATTCCTTTGTTATTAAACTTATTAAACCATGAAATATTATTCAACTCAGACTCTTTTGATAGTACGTTTTTATAACCTTGTGGTCCTTGTCAGCCCCACTGCAGTCAGTTTCCATTTTCATTCTACTTTATTGAGCTCACTGAAACTTCTGGTAACATAATTGGCAAATCTAAAGGAAAATTTTCACATTTCACCTTACTTGAAGTAAGTAGCATTTCATATTAATGATGGCATTCTTCGTCAGTCTTCTTCAGAGAACCAAGAACCTTCGTTCCCTGGTCTCGTTTTACATCTTTGAATGAACCTGCTCAGTTTCCTTCTCAAAGAGTTCTTCCTCAGTCTACCCTTTGAAAACTAATATTCCATGGTATTTTATCCTTTTCATCTTTTCCTATTTTTGCCCCCTGGTGGGTGATATCCTACTACTGAATGCCACTGACCTCCAAATGTTTATTTGTCTTCTCCTCTCTTTCCTGAGCTCCGGACAGATACGTATTTTCAGCTTCTTCCTACTGGATGTCCCAAAGCTCTGTGTTCTCCAAACAGATCTCGGTGTCCACCCCTCTTCAACTTGTTGTTGTTGTTCAGTCACTAAGTCATGTCCGACTCTGCGACCCCATGGACTGCAGCACACCCGGCTTCCCTTTCCTTTACTGTCTCCCAGAGTTTGCTCAAACATATGTCCGTTGCGTTGGTAAGGCCATCCAACTATCTCATCCTACTTCTCCTTCTTTCCCTTTGGGGTTAATGATACCCTATTCCTCCAGTAGCCAAGCAGAAACTTGGAAATAATCATGAAGTTCTTTCTCTGTCTCGTCCATGATTACAGAGTCCTGTTTATTCAGACTCCTTAGTATTCCCACCCCCTTTTCAGTACCTCCCTAGTGCCCTTTCCATGGTATTACCTTGCATCCAGTTCCTGTGTTTTGTGATTCAACCTTTTCTCTATTTTCAGGCTGATCTAAAGTCAAACCCTTGACTGTTGCTTCCTGCTTGAGATCCTTCAGTCAGTAGCTCACCTTCTCTTGTACTCGAGGAAAAAGTCCAAACGCCTCATGATGGCTCAGAAACCCCTCATTATCTCAGCCGTGGCTGCCTCTGCACTGAACTCATACATACCTTTTCCTCCAGACTCGCCGCATACTTAAATTTTCTTGGATATACTCTGTTATTTATTTGACCTGAAATGTTCTTTCTCATCATCTTTGCTTAGTGCAAACCTGGAGTCACCATCTGCCCTTTGACCCAGTAAGCTAATATTCAGGGCATTGTAGTTCAGAAATAGCCATGCAAGAAAAACTGAAAGTAACTACAAATAAATAAAGGTGCAATTAGCAAGTAATACACAAGAGCTATATATGCATATTATGAGGTGCTTAACTGGATAGAAAGATGAATGGAATGTGAAAAAAACAAATTCTAAAACAGATGTACAATATGATTCATTATTTAAAATAAAAAGTAGTTAAAATCTTGTTTGTATGCATATATTTATGATCATTTATTTTTTTGTATATTCTTTTTTAATTTGTTTTTTAAAATATTGAAGTATAATATAAATACAAAAACTGCACACCCCCTATATATATATATATATACACACACACACACACTCTATATGTATGTACATATGGCTCCAATGTATTTTTACAAACTGAAATACCCAGGTAACTAGCACCCATATCAGTATCAGAACATTACCATTGCCACAGAAAATGTTATGTGCTTTCTTCAATTCACTACCCACCTCTGCTGTTGTGACTTCTAACAGCTTAGACTAACTTTGCCTGTATGAAATCAAATAAGGTGTTCTGTTTTCTTTCTGGCTTACTTTGTTCAACATAATGTTTATGAGATTGTATCTGTTGGAAGTTTTTCTTAAAAACTAAACTGTAGAGAGTCACAGTAAGTTGTCTTTTGAAATTTTATATCACTGAAGAATAAAAGTTTGTCATCTCCTGGATATACCCACCCTAAAATCTCTTGGCATTGTTAAATGTGTTCTCTTGTGAATTGATAGTTCCTTGCTCTGTTGTTTTTTTTTTTTTTTATCACATTTCGTTAATTATTTGTTTGTATGTTTATCTCTCTTCTAGACTGTGAGTCCCTAAGTAGTGTGGGTTTTTTTTTCCATCCTTAAAATCCAGTATATACTTAGTGCTTTGCACATAGTGGTACTTAAATAACATTTGTCAAAGAAAAGCAATACATTCTAGTCTGTGTGTTCTAGATTGTGCCATATATTTACTGGCCTTGACTATTGAATTTCTCTGAGCTGATTTCCTCATCTCTAATATTGTCATTATGATTGCACCAGCTCCTATACTTTTAGCTGCTCATAACTGAGCACCCAATTGAAAGTGGCTGAAACAGTAAGTGGACTTACTGATTCACCAAGTAAGTTGCTCGAGTTGATCAGTTCAGCATCTCCACAGCACCACCAGAACACATGTCCCGGTCATCTCTCTGCTCTGCCACATCTCTCTGTCAGCACACATTGCTTGTTGTCACAGGATTGCTGCTGCTGCTCCAGGCTTTCCATTCTTCAGTTCTTCTGGTTTGCCTCTTCTTAAGAGCGAGGAAGAATTAGAAGTTATTCAGCAGATTTTGCATCCTATTGACCACACTTTTGACACATACTAATGTCTAAAGTAGTGACTGGCAGAAAGAGTGGGTCCAAGACTAATTTATATCCTGGAGCTGAGGATTCGCCTCTCAAACATTTGAACACTAGATACGCAAAATTAGTTACTTGTTAGCAAGTAAACAGAAAGAGATAGAGAGTAAGGGATTTGAAAAGGCGATCAACAGTATCTGTCTGTCTCCATCTATATAACAGTTGTCCCTACTATTGTAAGTTAAATATAATATATATTTGAAAGATAAGTGAGGCCTTAGCGCTTATTACTGGTTTCATAGATTGTCTTAGAAAGGTCTCCCTTTGCCAGCCTACCTAACAACCTGCTTTAGATCAAGGACTGTAAAAATAAGTTTGCTGTTTGCCAGAGTATCAATAATATACTATTGTAAGGGTAAATCTATTACAGAAAGCAATGTAATTTATTTTAAATGTGAACTGTAAATTATTTTGAAGTTTTTAAATATTTAAAAATTATTTTCGATAAGCTATCATTGTCATCACTGTTACTAATATTAATAGTCTATGCCTTTGAAGCATGGCAGCCTGATGTCCCTTGGTTATCAATACCTTTTACCCACTTGCATTATTCCAAAAAGCCAGAGTTTTATCAAACCCAGTGGTATTCATGGATTTCAGTTTTTTAAAAGGTTGAACACTATAAATGACAGGCAAAATCAACAGATTACTTCATTTCATTTTTAATTTTTTACTGATTAGGGTAGGAGAGGAGCGTCCCTGGTGGCTCAGCAGTAAAGAATCCGCCTGCAATGTAGGAGATGTGGGTTTGATCCCTGGGTTGAGAAGATCCCCTGGAGGAGGGCATGGCAACCCATGCCAGTATTCTTTCCTGGTAAATCTCCTGGGCAGAGAAGCCTGGGGGCTATAGGCCATGAGGTTGCAAAGAGTTGGACACGATGTAAGCAACTAAGCATGGGGTGGGAGAACCAAACAGGAAAAATACGTTTACTCTTGAGCTGTTGTATTCATATGGTAGCTGGTTAGCTGAGAGGCTGCCCTCCAGTATTGTCTTTACAGAAGACGCATTCCCCAAAGTTTATTTTTCTTTAAGTTCAGGAAGCAAATGTTTGTGAGAATCAGCAGGGATTGGCTAACCTCTCTCATACTAGCTTCGTCTGAAAATGACAGAGTGATTATTACTTTCTGTCAGTTAAGCACCAAATATTTCTTTGCTCTGAAAAATGAGGCCTTAGCAATCTTCAACTAATGTGTTTAATTTGTCACCTTTTGTCCTACTCCCACTTCCACTTTTAAAAAACCTCTTGCTTTTGCCAAAAAAAATTATATCGTTTTGACCAAGAAGAACACTGAAGGTAGAGATCAATTCTGAACTTACTGTGAGCAGTGAATGATTATTGCTGATTCTGTTTTATCTAGGGCTTCTGTCACCTAATATAGTGATTAGAGAATCAAGAGGCACAGATAAACTTACTCTGAAAAGTTGCATTTACTGAAGTGAAGTTGGGGAGTGTATTAATTGACAGGAATTGAAATTTGTTTTTCTGAGTATGCCTCATTTATTACAGATTGTAGAAGTTGGTTATGAATTTGAGACAGATTTATGAAAATTTTGAGTTAATCCATCACTTCTGTTTAATTAAGAATGAGGTGGCAGTCTTACTTTTTTTTTTAAACATAAATTATTCAGAAGTTCACCTTTTCCATGGAATGTTTGTTTGATTTTTTTCATCTGCAGTGAAGTTTTAGAGACTATTACTTACACCCCAAACCCCCAACTAAAGTCAAGGTAGACAAAAGTAACAGAGGTCATTTATAAACATCTATCATATAAACTCTGAAGACACTTGTTTACTCTGATTTCTGTTTATCCCAGATGTCAGTTCATCAGATGAGACTGCTGGCAAGTTATCAGAGTATTGCCCCTGAGTGTCACCCTCTGCTAATAGCTAATAAGATTATCAACAACTTTTAAAATTTCCATTATTCCCTCTTTGTGACTTCCTTTCCTCTTTTAACTTGCTTAATTGTCTTCCTTGGATAAAAAGGTTTTATAGCCATGACTTCTGAAGAGAAATTGATTAGTTCTCCAAAGATAGAAAGAGTGGTGTGAGTCTATGGAGCTGAGATCAGCAAACTACATCCTGTACCTGGGCACATCTGGCCAACATTTAGGGAATGTTGTTGGAATACAGCCACATAGTTGTCGTTTACATATTGTCTCTGGCTGCTTTGGGGTTACAGTGGCAAAATTGAGTAGCTGCAACAAAGATCTGCCCGTTTATAGAAAAAGTTTGCCAACTTGAGAGAAATTTAATCAGAGAGGCGCTTGACTGAGAGGTAGTAGGCGCGGTATAACAGTGAAGATCGAGAGTGAGTGCCACGCTGGAAACAGTGTATATACTGAATAATGAAAAGGCCCTCTTAGATGCATACATTCCAGCCCCATAGTTTTCAGTTCATTTTTTTAAAAACTGCTTTGTTTGGATTTTTTTCTCCCTCCCTTCTACTCCCTTTCCTTTTTTCTTATAGATTGATTGAGGCATAATTAATATAAAATAAACTATGCAGTTTTTTTTTAAAGAGTACAAGTTTTAATGAGGTAAAACCATGACCATCATCAAGATAATGAACATACCTATTACCTCTAAAGGTTTCCATGTATTGCCGTTAACCCTTCTTTTCCTTCCCTACTTTCCCAGTCCTGTCCCCAGGCAAGCATTGGTCTGCTTTTTGTCACTCTAGATTGTTTTATACATTTTAGAATTTTAATGAATATATTTATACATTATGTACATTTTTGGTTTTTTCCCTCAGTTTTTTGTTGTTGTTGTTTAGTCATTAAGTTGGGTCTGACTCTTTTGAGACCCCATGGACTATAGCCCACCAGACTCCTCTGTCCACCAGGCAAGAATATTGGAGTGGGTTGCCATTTTCTTCTCTAAGTGATCTTCCTGACCGAGGGATTGAACCCACCTTTCTTGCATTGACAGGCAGATTCTTTACCACTGAGCCACCAGGGGAGCCCTCCTAGTTTTTAGCTATTAGAAATAAAGCTACTATGAGCATTCATATACAAGTCTTTGTGTAGAGATCGTTTTCATGTCTCCTAGGTAGATACTTAGGTGTGGCTCCAGTGGTGTATTTTTAACTTTTTAAAGAAACTGCCAGAATGTTTCTAAAGTGGTTGTACCATTTTACATTCCCGTTAACAGTATATGAGAATTCGAGTTGCTCTGCATCCTTAGCCTTTTATTCTTAAACACTTTAAACATAACAGCCAAGAATCTCAGCTAGTTAAGGTAAGCTACTAACAGATCCAGAGAATTGGAAGGGACAATTAAAAATAACTACAACTTTAGATCCTCTGATCAGAAAGAGAAAGATATTGCATCCCTGAAACAGGAACAGGATGCTAGGACTTTTTTAAAAAAATTAAGTATAGATAATTTATAGTGTTGTGTTAGTTTCAGGTATACCAGAAAGAATTCTTGATAATAAAAAGTGAAAGGTTTAGAAGATGAAATAGGAGTAATCTTTCAATAAATAGATGAAGAGACAAAGGGATGAATGATGGACAAGAGGAATTTTCAAGGATCAGTCCAAGAGGTCTAATGCCTGACTAATAGCAATAATAATGCACGAGGACAGAAAATGGAGAAGAGGAAATCACCCAATAATGAATATAAGGAAATTTCTCAGAACTGGAGAGCATATATTTCAGATGAATAAGAGTTGTGCTGCGTGCTCAGTCACTCAGTTGTGTCCGACTCCTGGTGACCATTCCCTGGTGGCTCAGATGGTAAAGTATCTGCCTACAATGTGGGAGACCTGGGTTCAATCCCTGGGTCAGGAAGATATTCTGGAGAAGGAAATGGCAACCCACTCCAGTATTCTTGCCTGGAAAATCCCATGCACAGAGGAGCCTGGTGGGTTACAGTCCATGGGGTCCCAAAGAGTTGGACATGACTGAGCGACTTCACTTTCTTTTCTTTCTTTCCTGGAGACACTATAAACTGTAGCCCTCCAGGCTCTTCCTGTCCATGGAATTTTCCAGGCATGAAAACTCTATTCTAGAGTTTACTGAGTGCCTGAAACTATGAATGAAAAAAGACTCACCCCCACCCCACCCCCGGCCCTTGCACCAGGGGCACACTGTGAAACTTCTGAAAGATACTTTGAATAAAAGCTCCTGAATGCTTCCTCAAAGGGAGGGAAAAAAACACAATTGTAAACAAGGATTGGGAATCAAATGGCATCAGCCTTCCCAGCAACAATTCAGGAAGCTAGAATTCAGTATAATGGTGCTTGTGAAAAACAGTTACTTCCCATCCCAACTCTTTTAAGTCCGAGGGGTAGAATAGACACAGTAGACATGCAGGATTACAAACCTACCTCCCATGCACCCTTCTGAGGAAGCTACTGAAGGATGTTCTCCATCAGAACAAGAAAATACACCGATAAAGGTGAAAACGTGGATCCAGAAACAGGGAATCCACTACAAAAGAGAGATGAATAAACATCCTATCTGATGAAGGAACAACACAGATGACCCTTGTACAGCAGGTTTAGAGAGCAGCCAGTTTAGGTTGAACAGAGGATGGAGGTCTCTAGGAAAGACGTAGCCAAGAAAGAAATGGACTGGTAGATTATATGATATGTTTGGAGCCGTTATTTAGAGATGTTTTCTAACTTGTTTAGAGAGTATGGGGTAGAAATAATGATGAGAATATAGACAACTAAGCAAATGACAAAGAGCATTTTTAGTTTGAGGAATAACAAAATGTGCAAAAAAATAAGGATAACTCCAGTGGTCCTTGTCTCACCAGTTAATGTTACTTGCATTGTTCTAATAGCATATTCTGATATTATAAACCTTAAATAGGGATTTAACTAAAAACTGTGAGTTGACTGCAATGGGAATAGGAGGTGGGGAGGGGAAAAATAGTAAACTAAATTTTAATTATCTGTAGTAGGAATTCAGTAGATAATGATTAAAGTGAAAAATCAAGAAATCACAAAGAATATATAAAACATATAATAAATAATTGTTTTATATGTATATAATATAAAGATAAGATAAACACTTAAAGAAATCTCGAAGATAGTTGAAAGTGGTTTCCTAAAAGGAATAGGGCTAGAGAGCTGGAGAGGGTTGGTGCAAGGGACTGCTGTTTTTATTGTAAGTCTTGTAGTAGTATTTTTTTTTAAAGCTGTGTGTATTATATCTATTGCTTCGGTTAAAAAGCTAAACAGGAAAATTAAAATCTGGACTTACTAGGTGGGATGTTTCTTAGTTTTTGTGGAATTAGCCTGGATTCCTGAGGCAGGTCATCCCTTGACTTAAATCTTTGGCCTCCCACCCATCCCATCCCAGACAGGGACTGTGCTTGGGCTCTTAAGTTCTTCCTTTTCATTTTTATTAGTACAGGCCACAAGGTGACTCCAAAATTTGGTTAAGGTGTTCCTTAGGAATCTATAGGAGAGAGAAACTGGCTCTTTAGTTGGTTGCTCTTCTCTTCTGGATGGGTTAATAATAATATAATAATGAAACATAATAAAAGCATATTGCTACTGATGAGTTTAGCCCCATAGGATATAATGTCTCTTTTGCCCTTAAGATGATATACTTAAAACCCCCTAACTGTAAATTCCATGAGAGCTGGGGATTTTTACTTGTTTTAAAGCCAGGGATATACTGGCTGTTGTATTTAACATGCTTGAGGAAATTGTATCTTGAATGTAATGAAAAGCTTTCACAATCAATTCATTTGGCAAATACTTATTGAGGACCTCCTATATGCTAGGCATCCTTCTGGATGCTGAGAATACAGTTCTGCATGGGTCCACTTACATGTGGATTTTTTTCAGTAGTAAGTACTTCAGTGCTGTATGATCTGTGATTGGTTGAATCTGGATGCAGAGCCATGGAAACAGAAGAACTACATATACAGAGGCAACTCCTCGGTGGGTCAGTGCACCAACTCCCACGTTGTTTAAGGGTCAACTGTGTATCAGTCCTGTGCGTACATGCGGCTAAGTGGCTTCGGTTGTGTCTGACTCCTTGCGACCGTATGGACTATAGCCCACCAGGCTCCTCTGTCCTTGGGATTCTCCAGGCAAGAATACTGGAGTGGATTGCCATTCCCTTCTCCAGGGGATCTTCCCGACCCAGGGATCAAACCCAAGTCTCCTGCAGCTTCTGCATTGCAGGCAGATTCTTATCACTGAGCCACTAGGACAGCCCCATCAGTCCTGTAAGTTGCAGCTTTTCTTTTAGTCATGTATTAGAAGTTGGAAACACTTTCAACTGCCATTCAGAGTCTGAATCAGATTTCATTTTACTAATATTAAAGCACACTTGAGCCTAGAAAGGAAACACCCCTAATGTTTCCCCTGTTGGGGATATCTGTTCAGCTTTTTTAAGTGAGTGAGAGGAAGCTGTGAGGTTGTGCTGCTTGACAGCTTAGAATATCGACAGTTTGTCCTCCCTCCTTCCCCCACCTCTGTGGTGGGGCAGCGGTGGCATCCAGGCTGTGGGTCTCTAGTTTGTGTTCTGCAAGTGTAAGTGAGATCTTTCACATTTAACACGACTCTTCTTGGAGGTGAGATTTTAGAGGACTAGAGTTCTCCAGGTTGGAAAATCACCTGGCAGAAACTCTCTGCAAAATAGAGAAAGAGTTATGTTTTGAGTTTACATCAAAAACTGGTTAGACTTTTTCCAGATTGTGTTTTGTACCTATCAGTCAAGTTAAGAGGTAAGTCACCCAGTGACAAACTTGAAAATGTGCTGTGCAAGCTTGGTGTTTTAGAGGAAAATTCCTCCTAAGAATCATATTTTTATACTTTTCTGCTCCGAGTTGGCTTTCACCTGGAAAATCAGTTGCGTTTTAGCCAGGGTTAGTGGGTAGTGCCTTCTCAGGAGACCTGATCTCGGTTTGGATGGGGCAAACCTCCTTTTCAGGGAATGGGGGCAGACTCTAGAACAGCTCTGCTACGGCCTGTTTGCACTTGTGAGACTCCTTGCTGCTGCTGGATTTAGAGTTTTAGTTGATTTCAGCTTGAGCCATATTATGGATGGCACTTTTTTCCAAAAAATGGTATTTCTTTTTATTGAGGCATATAATTGGCATGTAACATTATTTAGTTTCAGATGTGCAGCATAATGATTTGATTTGTGTATATTGCAAAATGATTACAGTAGTTACGGATGACATTTTTAAAGAGATAGCAACTTTTTTCTCTATTTAGAAGTACAATATGGAGAACAAGAAGTGTAAGCTTTCTTATGTATTTATATTATAATAAACTATATGTGTGGTGGTATATGTAATTCAAGAAATTTTATTCAGCTTTGCAGTTTCTAAACCAACCTGGGTTAAGTCAGAGAATTAAGCCCTAATGCTCTTGGTATTCATTATATGTATTGAATTAACTTTCCTATGAGTCTAGAATGGTACTAGTTTTTGTACTATCTTGTGGTAATTGAGGAAATAGTCATAAAAATAAGTTTGTGTCCTGTGGTTCAATGAGGAATCCTGGTTGAAAAAGGCTGTTCTGTAATGATAAGAAGCCCTCTCCCATAAAACTCATAGACACCCAAAGATTACAGCTGTGTGAGTAGTGAAATGGTAACTGCTTATGTCTTTTGAAGATGGGAAACAAAAAAGTCTCAAGTATTAATAGCCTTCTGACCATGATCTAGTGAAAATAACTACTCTGCTGTTTCCTTTAATCAAGTCCAGTATGAACTTGGGGGAGGCAGGGGATAAAACCCAGTTACAGTTTTCATGTAAATCAAAACATTAATAACAATAACATTTTTATTTTTTGTGCTAATATTTCAGTCTTTTTCAGAACTTTATCTTGATTTTTTAAAATCTGTTTAAAGCAGATAGAATCAGTTATTTTGATAAGATGTGGCACTTGATTAGTTTTTAAAATAAATAAAAGCCTATCAGCCCAGCACAGGGCAGAAAAACTATTCTGCTTGTAAATAATGGAACTGAACCCTGGGGAGGGGGACAAGCGCATGGCTTGTTTACTAACATGAAGCACAAGGATTCTGTAAC
Source organism: Antilocapra americana (assembly GCA_007570785.1). Classification (NCBI taxonomy): domain Eukaryota; kingdom Metazoa; phylum Chordata; class Mammalia; order Artiodactyla; family Antilocapridae; genus Antilocapra; species Antilocapra americana. Next base: position 19,338,339 of record ML663010.1, on the reverse strand, counting down.
TAACCTTAACATGTCCCTGTCTAAAGGTCTTTTAAACAGGAGCATCTATGAAATTTACATTGTATTTTTGCAACTAAATCCTGATTCATTGATTGAGAGAGTCCTTATTGGTGAAGGAAACACACAGGTTAAGAAAAGCTTTGTGGACAAATGAAATGATAACATTCATCTTGAACAAGTTCAGAGTCTTAGAAATTGACAGATTAGCAAATTTATCCACTCTCCTTTTCAAAAATAACGTTAATAAGGACCTGTTGTTTAAAAAGTCCTGGTCCTTGTTTTAAAATCTTGACTGTGATACCGCTGCTGCCGCCAAGTCACTTCAGTCATGTCCAACTCTGTGCGACCCCATAGACGGCAGCCCACCAGGCTCCGCTGTCCCTGGGATTCTCCAGGCGAGAACACTGGAGTGGGTTGCCATTTCCTCTCCAGTGCATGAAAATGAAAAGTGAAAGTGAAGTTGCTCAGTCATCTCCTACTCTTAGCGGTCCCATGGACTGTAGCCTGCCAGGCTCCTCCATGGGATTCTCCAGGCAAGAGGACTGAAGTGGGGCGCCATTGCCTTCTTCAGACTGTGATGCTAGCTGAGACTAATTTGAAAACAGTCTAGGTTTATAGATCCTTAATGTGAAAATTTACCCTTTGTTGTTCTCATTCCCTTTACATTTAACATATAAATAATTTGTGTTAATTTGTCATAGATGCTGGCCCATAGAGGCCAAGCCAATGAAATTGCTAAAGTATGTTTTGCTCTCAAAGTCTCCTGCCAGGTTTCCCATGTAATAAAGTTTGAGTTACCAGCTTTGTTAGGAAAAGTATAAATAAAAACAAAATTGCTGCCGAGTTTAAAAATTTTTTTAAATATTTCTCTTTTTTCTTACATGATAAAATTCAAAATCTGAGGTCCTGTTTCCTGGGAGTAGTACATGGGAATGCTATAACTTTATTTTTTTTTAAAAGTTTCCATGGAAAACTTGTATATTTGAAAAGGTATCACATTAGCTGTAAAGAAACAAGACTACTTTAAATTTCAAGACTTTGAGTAAAAGGTACATCGCAGAGCCTCCTGGTGGCAGCAGTTGTCACCAGAGTGTCCTCATTTGAGACGCCTACCAAATGGAGGCTGACTGTGAATTAGCAGGACAAGCAGAACTCTGCTTGTCTGTATCCTTTTGAGGCTTTTACTACAAAGACTTAAAAATACTGTGCTGAGCATTTTTTAAATTGAAGTATAGTGGACTTAAAATATTATGCCATACACCCAAGTAATTCAGTTATACATATATACACATTCTTTTTAAAATATTCTTTTCCTTTATGGTTTGTCATAGGCTAGTTGCATTTTAGTGAAAGTATAGTGATTGGAATAGTAATGCTTTTCTCAACAGTTATAGAATAGCTATCAAAATAAAGCCTAGTCTTTGTATTGAAGGCCAAAGCCACATCTACCTGAAGACTAGTGATTCTCCACCCTAACTTGTGCCCTAGAGTGACCTGGGGAGCTTTTGAAAATGCTGCCTCGAGGGCCCCATCTTAGAAACCCGTTAGGTTAGAATCTCTGGGAGTGGGTCCATACATACGAAGATGTGTACGAAAGCCAAGCTGACTTTAGTTAGAAGCAGTTCAGTGTTGCCCAGACTAGATCTGACAACCCTAAGCCAGTCTGGTAGAGCTTGTTTATTCTTGAATCATCTGGGGACAAATCTATATGATGTGGTTTGTCAGAATGAATGATTTGTTTGAATCTTCCTAGAGAAGAAACTGACATATTATTTTTTAATTTATTTATCTTTAATTGGAAGTTAATTGCTTTACAAAATTGTGTTGGTTTCTGCTATATAGCAACATGAATCAGCCATAGGTATTCATATGTCTCCTCCCTCTTGAACCTCCTTTCCACTTCCCATGCATCCCACCCCTAGAGATTGTCACAGAGCACTGGATTTGAGCTCCCTGCATCGTATAGCAAATTCCTACTGGCTATCTCATTTTACATATGGTAATGTATATGTTCCAACGCTACTCTCTCAATTTGTTCCACCCTCTCCTTCCACCCTCTCTGTGTCCACCAGTCTGTTCCCTGTGTCTGCCTCTCAATTGCTGCCCTACAGATAAGTTCATCAGTATTTTATTTCTAGATTCCATGTATATGCATTAATATATGATGTTTGTTTTTCTCTTTCTGAAATACTTCACTCTGTATAATGGGCTCTGGGTTCATCCACCTGATTAGAACTGAGGCAGACATGTTCCTTTCTATGGCCGATAATGTTCCACTGTGTCTGTGTACTACCACTTTATTTATCCATCCATTCATCTCGATGGGCCTCTAGGTTGCTTCCATGGTCTAGCTGTTGTAAATAGTGCTGCAATGAACATTGGGGTACATGTGTCTTTTTAAGCTATGGTTTCCTCAAGGTTTATGCCCAGTAGTGGGGTTGTTGGTTCATACAGTAGTTCTGTTCCTAGTTTTTAAAAGAATCTTCATACTGTTCTCCATAGTGGCTGTATCAGTTTGCATTCCCACCAAAGGTGCAAGCAGGTTCCCTTTTCTCCACACCCTTTCCAGCATTTATTGCTTGCAGACTTTTTGATGATGGCCATTTTGACCAGTGTGAGGTGTGATACCTCATTGTAGACAAACTCTCATATTAATAATCTGACTTTTCAACTTTGCAGAGAAAAAATTTTTTAAGGAAGACAATGAATTGGTTGGAATTCTTTGACTTTTCTCTCTAGTTTGAAGTATGCAGTTTTTACCAGTGTATTTTAGCTTTCAGAAACATTTTGGTGAGAAACCTTGAGAAAATCATCATATCTTTTATTTGCTCTAGAATATTAATATTCAGCTTATATGAACATTTATATGAAACACTGATTAAGGTTTGGACACACTGAGCCCTGGGGCTCTTTTAACCAGTCACAGCGTGTAGTTACACTTTTACGTATGATGCACAGAAACTAATTGGTGTCAAAGGTATTGAGAACGTCTTGGAACCTCCTCTGAAGAGTGATTTCATTCTTAGTTAATTTTAAGGCCCAGAAACTTTGAAAATCAAAGTGTAGTGCATTCATTATTTTCCATCCTTGCTCTTGTAAAATATAGTGGTGCTTTTCTTGCTTATTTCCCCGCTTGTATCACTCAAAAGAGGACCAGAGGTTAGTACTTTCAGGTATTTGTTCCACTAGAACCCTTTGATACTGATGTTTTATACATCAGATGTATTCCTACAGAAGGTTTCTTATTCTTTCTGGTATCCATAAGAGATGTGATCTGGTGTTGTTTGAAACCAAGCATTTATCAGGACATTACAACAAATTTCAAAATACACATTTGATTATGAATTCTGAATTGAAAATTTAATAGTTCATTTCTACTCTTAGAATACTAATATTTGGGGGGAAGAGATGGTCTGGCACGTTAGTTGAGAATTACTGCTTTGCCTTATCTTCCAGCACATGTATGCATGGACACTTACAAACACACACACACACACACACACACACACACACACAGCCCACAGGAGGTACCCATGACACCACACACACACACACACACACACACACACACACA
>ML663010.1:19298177-19334665 GCA_007570785.1 Antilocapra americana | reverse complement strand
CACACACACACACACACACACACACACACACACACGAAAGTGAAACTGTTGGTTTTTCCCTTTCTGTGATCCCTTTGCTTGTCCATCATGGTAAACTACTTAGGTAGCTTGATCAGAGATGTCTAGGAAGGTGGAAAAATATTGTCAATGGAAAGTAAATGGGAAAATACTTAAAGACTTAGTAGTAAAGGGAAAATACTTATAGACTTACTAGATGATTAACTGGTTTGATAAAGATTTCATAGGCTCCACCAGGGCAAATGATGAGAAAACTAGTAAAATGTTATCTTATCAGCAGTAGCAGCTAAGAGCAATTTAGCCCCATGAATACCTTATTCCTTCTATCCTTATCTTCTGTTTTAGTTAAATATAAATGCCTCCTAGGTAGTGTTTAGCAGTTTTTGATTCTGTCAGGTAAACAAACATGTTTTTTCACTCCTCCTCATAGTTCAGACAACTGATGTGCAGTGAGATTGACTTGTCCGAGGTTATTTGGCTGGTGCATTAAGTTGGTTTCAAGTGATAGAAACAACTTAAGTTGTTAAAGCAAAAAAAAAAAAAGAGAGAGAGAGAGAATTTATTGGCTTAAAGGACTAGAAAGTTGAAAGATGTGGCTGGTTTTAGACATGGCTTAAACTACGTTTTAGGATGCTTTCTCATTTTTGGCATTATTTTCTCAAAGGCTGTCCTGTACTCAGCAGTTGCCTCTGGCAGGTCTTAGTTTACAACTTGCCATTTTATCAGCCCCAGTGAAAAGAGAATTTTTTTTTTCTTCTAGAAATATCAGCACAAAACATGGACTTGATTTTCAGGTCCATTCTTAAACCAGTCATCCTTCACCATGGCCAAGGAACTGGAGCCTTCTCATTGACCAACCCTGGGTCACATGCCACCCTAGAAACAAGACTGACATCATCCCAGGAAGAACCGCATATACTGAGAATAGGGGAAGAGTAGTTCACCAAACAGATACAGAGAAGGCAAAAAAATGAGGTCCCCAGTAAGTTACTGCGTTCTGGAGTTCTGGTTCTGAAACTGATGTTATTTTCAGTTTTCTACTACAAAAAATGGCAAAAGAAGTACAATAACAAAGTAAATAAAATTGTCTGAAGGACATAAATTCTTGAAATCTGAGATTTGTAGATTGTTTAATATCAAAACATTTTCCTTCTTCCTTGTCATCTCATAACAGTGTAGTGACTAAACACTACTAAACAATCTGACCTCATTTTAACTGTTATCAGAGGAATGAGCTTTGAAGGCTACTAGTTTTGGAATTTTATTAATAGTTTGAAATACATATGGAGGAAAGGAGGCTTAACATAAAAGCTGTTGTTGGATTGTTTAAATTTTTCAACATTGCAAGATGCTTCTGATTCCTGGATAGAAGACCTTTCTTCCCAGTTCACCCTGTCTTTTCCTGCCTGTCTTCCCACCCCCATCACCCTTCTTTTTGTTGGCTTAAGTTGACTCCTTTCTCTAGTCATTCCCTCCGTGGGAGCAGAAGTTGAACAAAAATTTCCTTTCCCCCCTGAGTAGAGGTATATTAACTAGTCTCCTCCTCTAAGTAAAATACCACAGAATAAGAGTATATGCTGATATGCTTAAGAATTGTTAAGGAGAACTCATTTTCCTTGTGTGGACAAGAAGCTTTGTAACTCTGAGGACCAACATCAGAGGATCTTGTCCCAGGCTTCTTGGGAAATGTTCAACTCAGGTAGCTCCGAGGTCTTAGAAACCTCTGATGCTTCTGAGATGTAAACTCTTTCTGTCCGAGATGGCTATGAGAATGGAAGCAGGAGGTACTGTTAAATGCTCTGATTTTCATTCCTGCTGTCACTAGAATAAAAATGACCTAACTGTATTTTGGGCCCCCAGGCAGCACTGAAATGACATGCCACCTGCTGACCTAATCCATTTCATTTCTGGTCCTAGGATAGCCAAAGCAGTTTGTTTAATTTGCAGTTGTCTATCTACTCTTTAAAGCAGCAATGATTAGATCTAGTTTAAGAAATCACATAAGTTATTTATCAAGAATTAAAACTTTAAAGGTGGAAAGTTACCCTTTTTGGAAGAAGTCATTTAAACATGGTGTATTTTACCTCAGAGACTGACTATGCTTTTAGAAAGCTACTTTTTCTACTGCTGTTCCCCAGGAAGGAGTACAATCTGCTGATGAAACTTGAGATCACAGAAGTGTTTCTCAGCAGCAGCTGAATGGAGGAGAGAACTAGAAGAATGCTATATTTATCTTTAGGTAAAGTTTGCAATTTACGAGGGAAAATTCTGTATAGCATGCAAGCAGATTAACTCATGTTAATCCAGCAGCTGCTTCTCTGGCAAATAGAAGAGTGGGTATGCAGCTGTAGTCCTGCATATACGCTCAGGTGCTGGATATACTTCCTTTGTCTCAAAAACTGTGCCAAGAGTCACATATGCTGATGAGTTCCTGTCTTTTTTTTATCCATTTTAATATTTTAAAAATTGTAATTCCCAGTTTTTCCCTCAGCCATCAAAATGAAATGATTAAAACTTTTGTTAAATGATAGTCTCAGGAGCTTGGACTCTGATCTTGAACCTTGTGTTTAATAGTTACGTGTAGTACTGCAATTGATGAATTAAGAGTTACAGAGGCACCTACTTCATTCCCTTCCCAGAGATCTTTATATCAGTAAGGAACATGCTGGCAGAATTAAGGTGTCTGCTTCCAGCTCAGCCCTCTTTTATTCCTTGCTGCTTTCTGTGATTCGGCAGCTATGGAATTTGTTTCCCTGCATGGGCCTCTCAGAAGCCAGCTCTCCTGCTCTCCCTAACATGCTCACAGTCAGCAGAACAGGGAAATCACACTGATCAGCACACCACTCAGTTGATCAAAGGAAGCCAGCCACTTTTCTTCAACAAGACCCAGCGGTATTAGTCACTATGCCTTCTCCTGCTGTGAGCAAGGCCACTGGAACACTGCTGGCAACATTAGTCTGTGTGTAAAAAGCTGCTTCTATTCCCTTTGCCTTGGCTTTGGTTTTGGCTTAGGCCTAGGCAAAGGGGGAGGAAAAACGAAAGTGCCCAGACAGCCAGTATCTCTCCATTGTAAAACTTGGTGTGGAGCATTTCCCTCTGTCGGCAATCCCTAGTGGCAATCCCTAATTCTGCTGGAGAAAGACTTGGTAATTTTCTTTTAATTGTGAAAGAGCAGAGCCCCACAGCAAATTGAACATGTGGTAACTATAGGAAATATATGACAGTATGGTCTTACATTGATTGCATTAATAACAGGTCTGACGAATCTACAAAATTTAAAAAAGTCACATTTTAAAAAAGTATTTTATCTCTTGATTCTGTTGCTTTTTACTCTTTTCCACGTAGTCTTAAACGTTTTGTAGGGAACCTACGGGTCTCAATGCTAATTAGCTGGATGTGGTCGGCAGTTTGCTACTCACGGCTCTCATGGGTATATAATTCCCTTTCTTGTAAGCAGCTGGCATTTCAGTACAGTTTACAACATGGAACATGGAAGGGACCCCCTGAGTAGGACAGTGGCTGCTCTTTGTCACTTGCAGCTGTGTTTGCAAGGGAGCATGCTGGCAACCAGCAAGGGGAGTGCTGTGCCAGGTGGGAAGAGCAAAACCAGAAAATATGCTTCTCCTTTCCCTTATCCTCTTTCTGTTCCCTTCTTTTCCCCCACCCTCTTTTACCTGACCTTCTGTTTCTCTTCTCTTCCCCTTTTAGAAGCCATCTGTTTCCCTCTACCAGTTCTGTTTGGCTTGCAGATGCCACTATACAGAAATACACTGTGTTGGAGCTAGCGTATGCTTGACCTGTACTAAACGTATGTATTTGGGCTGGGCTCGGCCTGACGCACTGAAGGCAATGGTGAGGGCCCGGCATATAAAATTTCATAGATTTTACGCACCAGTTCTACCTACTGAACAAAAAAAGACAACACACCTTACTGCCTGAACCTGAGAAGTGGTAGAACACCGGTCAAAGCCTGACTCTGCAAGTTCTGCATCTCTTTCTGTTCGAGATGGGAGCACCACGAGTCTGTGTGAAAAGCTGCTTGTGTTCCTTGGTCTTACCCTGGGCCTAGGCAAGAGGGGAGCAAAGGAGGAAGAGACACCACCAGCTGGCATCTCTTTTCTCTAAAACTTAATGTGAAGCATTTTCATTCTTGTTGTCAGCAACACAAATTATCATTTTAGTGAATAGTTTAGCTATTCCCTGAACAGGCACCCAGTTAATGGTCTCCCTTCAATTACCTTCTCCTTAGGCATTGCTGGTGGGAATGTAAAATGGTGCAGCTACTTTAGAAAACAATCTGGCAGTTCCTCAAGTGTTAAACATAGAATTACCATGTGACTTTACTCCTAGGTATATGCTGAAGAGAAATGAAAACATATGTCCAAACAAAACTTATACACAAAGTGTTCATGGCAGCTTTATTCATGGTAGCCAAAAAGTGGAAACAACCCATCAATTGACAGATGGTTAAGTAAAATGTGGTATACCCATGCAATAGACTGTCATTTGGCAATAAAAGGAATGAAGTACTGATGCATGCTTCCACATGAATGAATCCTGAAAACATGCTAAGTGAAAGTATTGAATCACAAGAGGCCACGTATTATATGATTCCATTTATATTAAATGTTTAGAGCATGTAAATTTACATAGACAAAAAGTAGATTAATGACTGCCTGAGGCAGTGTGTGTGTGTGTGTGTGTGTGTGTGTGGGTGTGTGTGGGTGTGGGTGGGTGGTGGGGAAATGGGGAATGACTGCTAATGTGTTCAGAATTTTCTTTTGGGGTTGATGAAATGTTCTAGATTTTGATGATGGTTGTATAACTCTGTGAATACACTTAAAGCCATTGATTTGTATACTTTAAGTGGGTGAATTGTATAGTATGTGAATTATGTCTCAATAAAGCTATTTTAAAATTGATTACTATATATTTCATTTGGTGTGAGGGCACTGGTTTGTCTTCCCTAAAGTTGGAGAGGCTAGACGAATCCATATTCCCAATAAGAATACCCGTCTAATAAGAGCAATAACGTACTTGCACAGAGTGTCCTTGTCTGCCCTTAGTGTTCACATACTTCATCTAATTTGATCTGCACTGAACTCTAGTGTGCAGATGAAAGTGACACACATAAAGAAAAAGTGACTTATCTAAGATTATGCAACCAGTAAACGATAGGATTATCAGTTTTTCTCAGGCTTTCTTGTTCCTAGTCAGGGCACTCTGGTCAGAACAGTGTCAGAACTGTAAAGAAAGTAATGGTGTGAGCCTTGATGTTTTCCAGGTTCTTAATTATGCTTAACCTTTTCACCTCTTGAATATGACTAGCAAAGTCAGTCAGTTTCTCTGTCTTGCTTTCCTTATCTGGAAGATAGAGATAAGAATGTCTTCCATCTCAAAAGTCACTTAACTTCCTTTATCTAGAGGAGGGAGCTGGCAATGTTTCCTGTCTCATGGGCATATAATAAAAACTAACAAAAAACCAATTATGAAATATCTTGCCAAGCTGTAAAAAATTCTTTATAATAAACTATCAAAGAGTCTTGTGTTTTCCTTTCCTTTATATTGTACAACCTGACAGCCTCAGTGAGATGTTATAATAACCACTTATATCACTTTTCTCTAAGGAGCTGAAAGCATTTTATAGACATTATCAAATTAATCCTTCCTATTTCTCTGTGAGTTACATAGGGGGCTGGTATCAGAGGAGCCTAGAGTACAGAGGGGTGAAGTAACTTACCTGGAGCCTTAGTCAGTCTCTTACAGGTCTTTCCAATCACCTTATACATTCCTCGCATATATATTCTCTGTCAAAGAGTTGGTAACGGGACTAAGCCATAAAACCAAAATACTGTTAAATGATGATGGCAATGGTGAAGGTCAAGGTTGTAATCCAGATGGTAAATGGGCTTGCTACATGTAAAGAGACCGTAGAACTCATCGACTTGGAAGGAAGTCTCTTCACTCTGTTAAGGGTGTCTGGACAAATGAGAGTAGTTTCCAAAGACTCATCAGACTTTCTCCTGTCTACACGGCAAGACACACAATTGGCACCACACCCCACAGTGAATAATAAAATAAAAAGTAGACATTCAGGAGTCTTGCACAGTTTTCTAGTCTAGATCAAGAATGACAGTTAGGTCAAAGTAAACAGTTTTACCCTCAAAAAAGTTAAAGCTGATCTAAAATGATTCAGGAGGGATATTCAAGCACTGTTTTCATGTTTAACAAGTGACAAGCTCACAGAGAATGTCTGTAATCAACCAAATAAATATCATTAGGGGCAAGTAAATGAGCAATTGGTATAATATAGACCCAGACTGAAATATAGGGTTGATTCTAATAACCCACCAGATAGCAGAGTGAAACCTGACCCATCTATTGGCAAATACTGAATTCTGGCTTTTTTCCTTTCATGAGTAAAGAGAAAAGCTCTAGTTTCTCACTGAGGTGGTTCTGGCAAGTTGTTGTTTTTTGGTTGTTTGGTCTCTTTTGGAGGAGTTGCTTCTGTCACACTGATCTTTCGTCTTACTGATGGGGGTGTACCTTCTCCCCTCAGAAGTAGGTTCTCCTTCATATTAGCCTTTGTTGGTGTGCTGCCCCTGGGGAGATGGCCCCAGTGTTGTTGGCACTGTCCTGTGCACAGTTAATTAAACCTCCTGCTGTGGACTGGGCTTCTGCTGCTGCTGTGCACTGATGTGTGTGAATTGAGCGAAGCACATGTACACAAGCTCAGGCGCACTCGTGGAAACAAACCCTGCAAATAGCAAAATAGGAAGTTGGGGGAAAGCCTTCAGCTATTAAATAAGCTTGGTAATCTGGCTAGCTGAATGCCAGAGCTCACAAAGCTGAGAATTGCATTTCTGAAGATAAGACAAGCCCTTTTTGTGTTTTTATCTTTTCTTCCCAAAATGCATTGAGCTTTAATATGGTACTTTATCTCTCTGAGCAAGGAAGCACAGCCGGTGGTGCACTTAGGGGCCACTGGGTCTAACCCAAAGTGGAGTTTCTCTGCGCTTCTCTGGTGACCACTCCCCAAGAAGGTAAACCTTGTCCGGTCTTCTCCCTAAGACATACGGATGCTATATGCTCATTGCAGCGTGAAGAGAATTCACAGAATGCGAGAGTAGGGCTTTCCAAAAGTCTAGTAACCTACACGTTTTGAACAGATAGTGATTTCCTTTGAAGCTGGGCACCTACTCTTTTTCATTAACTAAATGTACAGAGAGAGAATCTTGATTTCCAACTATTCTTCTTTAAAATATTTTGTAGTGCTTTGAATCCTTCTTGTGACTCTGTTTATTAGCACCTAAAAACGTTATATAAGAAAAAAATGAATCTTTCCAATCCTCATCTTACTTGGGTAAAATATAGGCAAGTTAATCAGGTTGGGGTAACAGTGGAGTCTTAGAAACATGTTAGTTGCTGAGTCAGTCCGTCTCTCTGTTCTTTTCCCACCCATCCCAGCTCCCCTCAGCAGATTTTAACGGTGTATTTTTGTATGAAATCCATCAACCAAGAAGTTTTTTTTTAGCCTCCTCTGTTCACTTCTAGTGTGTGTGCTAATGCTTATGACCTTTAGTAGGGAGAAGGGAGTAAACATATACATATCAATAGCAGAACAGGGCACTGCATAAAAAGAGTTAGTACGTGCCAGGAGACGTGGGTTCTGTCCCTGGATTGGGAAGATCTCTTGGAAAAAGAAATGGCAACCCACTCTAGTATTCTTGCCTGGAGAATCCCATGGGCAGAGGGGCCTGACGGACTGTGGTCCATTGGGTTGCAAGAGTCAGACACGACTAAGTGACTAAAGCAGCAGTGTGTAGTGAGAGGGCAGGGAACCCAGGTGGTACCTGGATCCAGAAAGGCAGAAAGAGTGGAGGCATTCTGAGAGGAAGCACGTGAGCAGATGCAGGGATGTAGCAAGGAATGTGATACACAAGAACAAGCGAGACCTTTACTGTTTGCTGAGATTTTTTTTCATAAAATATGTTGGGAAACAATGAAAATGAAGACTTGAGTGGCTGATAGGGCCTGGTATCTGAAGGCTTTAATTGACTACCCCAGCCTGGAACTAGACTAGCACAGAGAACTTTGGTCAGTATCTATGTTTTGAACGGAATGCTTTAGCATTTGAAGGGTGGAATGAATTTGGAGGAAGTTAAGGTTTCCTGGACAGAGGAGCCTAGCAGGCTAGAGATCATAGAGTCGCACAGAGTCGATACCACTGAGCAACTAAGTACACACACAAGGTTCCATTGGCTTGTTTTCTTTGTTTGTTTTGCCAAAACAACATACTCAAAGAACTAAATCAGTTCTCCATCTTGTAGAAGAAAGTTAAGAGAGCAGGGTTTTTCCCCTTGAAAATAATTTTGTTTTCTAGTTGTGGAATCCTAGCCCATTTGCTTATAAATGAGATTGTTTGTGAGTGAAAGAATGGGTTTAAAAGAGTTTGGATAGCTGTTGCAGAAGCAAATTGACTTATACCGTTGCTTTCTGATCTGGGATTGCCTGAAGGAATAAGAGAAATGTTACTTTCGATAAATTGCACAAGTTACATAGAGATCTGATTTGTTTGAAAGATATAATACAGGATCCAAGGGGGGGTAGTAAAGGGAGAGGGGAAGGTAGTTCAGAGTGCCCTGTCAGTGTAAAGATGAGGAATTTCTGTTGTAAATTGTATTTTAGATTTGAATAGGAACAAATGACCCTAAACTTTCCAGTGGTATCTTTTATTTTAATGTAAATTTTAGGTATTTATTTTTCTACTTGTTTAAAGTACATTTTCATTTAATAATATATTCTTGGTAAAGCTAAAAGGAGCCTATACCTGTAAATGTACGTAGGTTTTTGAATAGAAGTGTATTTTACAGTTTATTTCCCTGTATCTTGTGTTGATAGTTGCTATTATTTATCTCATTTAAACAGTAGTGCTTAGGTTGAAACTTGATTCTAATCAATTTTATTATGACGAGTTTACCATCTTCTCAAATGAAGTACTCCTCTAATGCATTGTTACTATATCATGAAGGTAAAAACAAATTTACAGCTGTTAATCACAAACCTAACCTTTTCTCACTTTGCTTGAGTTATTACAAATTAAATTATATTATTCCTGATCTAAGTCATTAAGTATATAATTTAAAGCAGTTGCTGTGATCCATCTTTTACTGTTTTCTGCCTTCACATCCAAATATGGAACCTTGAGTCTGAAAGGCAGCGGAATGATTAGAAAACTGTCCTTCTGGAGTCCTAAGCGAGCATTCATTTCCATGTTGGTATATGACGGAGATCCTTTCAGCTCTGAGCCGGAGATGCACACATTGCATTCAGGATAGAATGTTTGCTCCTTGACTTGTCTGCCTGATTTAAATATTCATACTTCACCAGAAGGAAAAAGCTGCTGACTTCTAAAAGTGGGTCAGTATTTTTTTTTTTTTTAATGGCCCTTTTGGCACTTTGAAATGTGTTAATACTGCCTTAGAGCTGGGGAATAGTTTGGCAGAGCTCATCTTTATCACTTCGGGGGCCAAGACTTCACTAGGCCAGTGTAAAGAGAGCATTGCAGATATTAATAGCCAGAAGACTATAATATGGGCTTATTTGCCTTTGTATATGCTTTTCTAGGTGTAGCATGTTAGCCAGAAGGGATTAATTTGAGAAAAAACTTTTAGATGTAGGTGAGTGTTAAAGGTGACAATGTAAATAAACAGCAGTAGCCTGCATCTTCAGATACATGGTATTTTGGAATAAATTCCATAATTGCATAAATTTGTTTTATTTCTCTATTTGAATGTGATAACCCTCTGAAAAAAAGTTGTTGGCGAGAATGGGATCATTGTTAGGTTGTGAATCCTATTCCTACATCATTTATTTAAGCTTAATGATTATATAGAGTTTACTTGATATTGATTGAGTTTCTTACATCAAAGGGGCCCAAAATGCGTTTTAAACATGAATGTCTTTATTATCCTCACAAAATAAAAAAATAAATTTTTTTTTTTTTTTTTTTTTTACAGAAAGGAGGGATAGGACACTAAGATGAGAAAGGGAGTGTTAGAATAATAGGAAGTGCTGGAGAGGGAGAGAGGGCTTCTGGAGATCTGGTGACTGAGGCCCATGTCTTAGTCATAGGGCTTGAGGGGGACGGGGGAAATTAAATTCAGAGTAATCGCCCAGGAGAACTGTTCCTCCATTTCACCAGTCTCTTCTTTCAGTTCCCCGGTGTGTATAAAAATGAGCAGATGGTTTCAGTCCCGTCTTACAATGTGTCCATGGCCTGTCTTAACACCTTAACTTAGACCAACTCGCGTAGTGGCGGATTCTCCCAGGATGGCATTCATCTCAGAAGCTAATATGGCCTCTGCTGGGATCTTCTTGATCATTGTCAAATTCTAGCCCTTCCACTTTAAAATGCCCTCCGACTTGTCCAGTGATCTGAAAGTTTGGTTCAGAGATCCCTAACATTTTGAAATATGCTCTGTTGAGGAATATAGTTGGTCATGTAGCTCTCCCACAGACTCAAGATGTGTTTGCCTGTTTTAAAATGATAAACACTGTATCTATTTGCCTGACAGCTTGGAAAATAACCACAATATTATTGGATTGGTAATTCTGAGGAGTTAGTTGTTCACCTTTCTTAAGTGAAGTCGCTCAGTTGTGTCTGACTCTTTGCGACCCCTGAACTGTAGCCTCCGTCCATGGGATTCTCCAGGCAAGAATACTGGAGCGGGTTGCCATTTCCTTCCCCGGGGGATCGTCCTGACCCGGGGATCAAACCCAGGTCTTCCACATTGCAGGCAGACGCTTTAACCTCTGAGCCACCAAGGAAGAAATCTAAAGCCATATTAAATATAATAGGGGAAAGTCCTGTTTTAATAGTTAAACTGATGTACAGGATTTAAAATAATATATTAGATGATTCCTTTTCTCAGGGATCTTCTGGAGTGTATCTTTACTATAATGCACACAGTCTTTCTATAATAGAAGTGCCTGTTACTGAAGTGGTTAAGGAGTAGGTGTCATGTTGTCTACTTTCAGATAGTTCATGGGAAAAAAAAGATACATGATTTGGAGAAGGGTGGAAGGATATATAGATAATTGGTTTGTAAAAGAGATCATTGTATTATTCTTCAGTTTTCTTGTATATTTGAAATTTTACAAAGTAAAAGGTCATAAAAATAATAAGAAATGCTTCCTAATTTATTTTAAATCTGGGTCTTCATACGTTAGGTATACTTACAAAGCAACAAATCGGGCAGCACCCATACCTGCAGAATCCTGACATACATACTTTACCAAGTAGACCATACCCCCCCCCCTCCCACCGTGAAAGAAGCAGGTAATCTTGGCCTGCCTGTAATTGAAACCAAGGAAAAGAAACCTCTAAATTTCAGATTAACCCCTTGGTTAATGTTCCCAAGATAAATTTGACCCAGATGGCTGAAAAATAATCAATTTTCAGAGTGGTTAGTAGTGTGCAGCAGAAAAAGTCGTTGCTCAAAAGAAATAACCACAACACTCAAATTAATAGTCAACATACTACTTTTCTTTCTACAGCCCAAATGTTTCTAAGATCTCATTTGTTAATGACTTGTGTTTTCCATCTTTCTGACTTTTTTTTTCTTTTTTAGCGATATTTGCTGTGTTTTCTGAGAAGCATTTGTGTGTGTTCACTTTTATGTTTCACGTTGTGTTGGGGGCAGTGGGGAAGAGACGATGGAGAACGGAAGGAGAATAGGTTGGATTTTCGTATGTGTTTTAAAGAAGAGAGAGAAAAATGAATGCATGTGTCTAGTGCTCACTATATTATCTTCATCATGAAAAATAGCAAGGATGGCCTATTTGTTGTATACAGGCGTGTTTAAATCTGGTACACTGACAAAGGATGAGACCACCCTGGGAAATCCTTACTCTTGCTGGATCAAGAACCTTACCCTTGGGTGGTGGGTGGGTAGGTATGGGTGTGTAGTATCCTGCTTTGATCCCTAATCAATGTAGTCCTAAGGGTGAATAGATATACATTTAGCCAGAGAGGAAAAAGGGAGCTTTTCCTGGGTTTTTAACTGTTTAAATAATCAGCTCATGAAAGAGAATGAGAACTATAAGAAAAAAAATTGTAGTAGTGTTTAAACTTGAACACATGTAGGCTCCTCCACTCCCTGCCATGATATGCAATTTTGTATAAGATACTTTAGTATTGAATTGTGAGCAAGTGTTTACCAGCAGGGCCTCCTAATGTAGTCCTTTAGCACTTACTGTTATTTTCCAAGGTTTGGTTTTTCGAGTAGTCATGTATGGATGTGAGAGTTGCACTATAAAGAAAGCTGAGCACCGAAGAATTGATGCTTTTGAACTGTGGTGAGACTCTTGAGAGTCCCTTGGACTGCAAGGAGATCCAACCAGTCCATTCTAAAGGAAACCAGACATGAATATTCATTGGAAGGACTGATGTTGAAGCTGAAACTCCAATACTTTGGCCACCTGATGTGAAGAACTGACTCCTTGGAAAGACCCTGATGCTGGGAAAGATTGAGGGCAGGAGGAGAGGGGGCTGACAGAGGATGAGATGGTTGGATGGCCTCACCAACTCAATGGACATGAGTTTGAGCAAACTCCAGGAGTTGGTGATGGACAGGGAAGCCTGGTGTGCTCCTCTCCATGGGGTTGCATAGAGTTGGACACGACTGAGCCATTGAACTGAACTGAAGTCGTATTAGTTGCTAAGCCCTAATATACTACAATGAGTAATCTAACTATTTTACTCTCAAAATCATTTTAGATGGTAGAAGGGCTATGGTGCCCTGAGCCTTATCCCCTCTTACCTTTTTAAAATCACTATCCACAAATTGTATCTTCTACTTATAATTATATTGCTAAATTATATTGGAATAAAGAATCCTAAAAAATCTGTATTATAGTTTGTGTAACATAGTGTTCTTTGCATATAAGTGTAGTGTGGGTATTTTCTTCCACTTCCAGCCAACTGTGCCTCCATCCCGACTCCATTCACCACTGAGGTCGGGCCACTCGGTTTAATAGAATTCTGCTTCCTGTGTGACTTGTGTTATGTTCTACCCACTAAAATACAAGAGCAGAGTGAAAACTCACTTGGGATTACTGCCAGAGGTTGTTCAGAAGAAACCACATCTAGTAACCCTGTTGTATCTGGCATGGTTCATACTCCGAGCCAGCACAAAAAGACTTGGAAGGTTAAATTCTCCTACTGGAACATTTTCAGTTACATGTGCTTTAGGCTTATAAAAGGTCTAATCTCTTTTCTTCTCAGAAAATACTCTTCATATCAAATAAGGATAAATTTATTTGAGGGCTTTTTTCATAGATGTGTTGCTTGAAAGTGTCGAGAAGATGCAGAAAAGGAAGCAGGTTGATAAGCATTCAGTATTTTTCATTCATGCAGATATTTTTAATCATAAGAAAAATTTTAAATTATTTTCTCTGGCTTTAGTCAAGGACTCTAGAAAGCTGCAGACTGTGCAGTTTTGACTGAGATCCTGATAGTGTTCTGTAATTTTTGTTTGCTCTTTGTAATGCTGACCTTTTGTCTTGACTACTGAGAAGACACAGAATTGAATTCAGCGTTTATAATCCACAAGTGAGCCTATGCCTATCTTGATTTTTAAGATTGTATTGACTAATATGAAGCATATGCAGGGCTTCCCTGATAGCTCAGCTGGGGTAAAGAATCCCCCTGCAATGTAAGAGACCTGGGTTCCATCCCTGGGTTGGGAAGATCTGCTGGAGAAGGGAAAGGCTACCCACTCCAGTATTCTGGCCTCGAGAATGCCATGGACTGTATAGTCCTGGGGTCGCAAAGAGTCGGACACAACTGGGCACCTTTCACTTTCACATGAAGCATATAATGGTTAGAGCACGGTCTCTGAGTTTAAGTTATAGCTCCCGGTGTGGACCATTACGTGCTTCCTGAGAATTCATATCACACTAAAATTGCGGTGGACTGCCTCCTTTCAAGACAGGCTCTGTGTTTACATATGTGTTCCGAGACTCCCTACACACTCACTGTGCTTGAGACAAAGCCTTTTTCTGAACTTGTATGGCCACACATTGATCGATTAACTCAGCCTTTATTTTTAAGTATAAGCATACAAGAAAAGATTACTAATTATATGAAAAGAATAAACAGCTTGAAAGTGGAGAATGAAGCCGAGCAATCAGACCAAACCCTTCATCCCTCCTCTACCAATATAGCTAATTCAAGAAAACAGGAGGTAACTTGTTAAGTTTTTCATTAGTATTCTCACTGAGATTTGAGAAGATATTATTCCCATCAGTAAAACCAAAACAGGCTGTCCTTATTGCCCTCACTTACGGGGACCATAAGGTCTCCTGACCTGTCCTCGTTTCCTGCTCCCCTGCAGCCACTGGGGGCTCCTTGCCGTCTTGCGCTTGTTGGGCTGTTAACACCCTCAGGCTTTATAATGGCCATTCTCTCTGCCTGGGCAGCTCTGAAACAGACACACAGCTAACTCCTTTACCTCCCTCAAGAGACTGGAGTGTGATCTGGCCCATGGTAGGTGTTTAGTAAATGGTTTTTGATCAGTTGAAATGAATAGGAGTATTCAAAACTACCTGTACCAGAGGGAGTGGATAACACAGTGGGCTCTGCCAGAAGTTGTTGTTCAGCTGCTGAGTTGTGTCCAACTCTTTGCAACCTTGTGAACTGTAGCCCGCCAGGCTCCTCTGTCCATAACATTTTCCAGACAAGAATACTGGAGTGGGTTGCCATTTTCTTCAGGGAATCTTCCCAACCCAGGGATCGAATCTGTGTCTCCTGCATTGGCAGGAGGATTCTTTACTACTAAGCCACTAATTAAATTTTCCCATAACATAGGAAGAGTCAGAGGTGTAAAATAAACATGGATACTAGATCTACTACATATATTTTCTATATAACAAGAGTTTCAAAAGAAAAACTGATAAAAAAGCTTTCAGAAGAAAAAAATTCCTAAGGTGAAAAAAACACTTTAGGTCTTGAGGTAAAGCTCTTAGCACCAGGCAAGATTGTTGTGGGTAAAAACAGACTCATCCTATTGATAAAAATATTAAATACTTAAGGAGGAAAATCCCAGTGACTTCTCAATAGGTAATAATGACAGCCAAAAAAGTTACTTATAAGGGGATAAGAATCAGATAAACATTACATTTTTTATCAACATGAAGATACAAGATTGTGACACTAGAACTTTAGGAAAGGAATCATTTAAGTGTGTGGGTTAAAGAAAGACATTTTTGGACTTAAAAAGTATACTTTTCACATAGCCTTTTTGAAAAAAATTTTGTCTGAAAAACCGATTGGATGTGCTTCAATCAGATTAGTTAGAATTAAAGAATCAAAAAACGACAACTAGAAATTAAATTCTTGGAAGTTACCAACAAAAATTAACAAACCATTAGCTATACTGACAAAGGGGAAAAAAGAGTTGATTATTCTAGAAGCTCTAGGTAGTATTTCTTTAACTTAGGAAAAAGAAATGAAAAAACTATTGAAACAATAGATGTATATTTCATTTTTGCAGATGATGTGGTTGTCTACCTAAAGAAATCAGGAAAATCAATGAACATTACTACTGCTTATAACTGTTGTAGTTCAGTCGTGTCCAACTCTCTGTGACCCCTTGGACTTCAGCACTCCAGGCTTCCATGTCCTCCACTATCTTCTGGAGTTTGGTCAGACTTACGTCCTCTGATTTGGTGGTGCCATCCTACCATCTTATTCTCTGTCACCCCCTTCTCCTGCTGCCCTCAGTCTTTCCCATAAGGTGGCCAAATACAGGATAAAGTCAAAACTAAGAAGTTTACTTTATATCAGCAGTATTTTGTGAGGAAATAATAATAGAAAGGAATTATCTAGTTACTAAAGCAAGAAATCTTTTAAAAGACAGAAATAAACTTAATAGGAAATGTATAATAATGTGTACCTTTATCTTTACCTAGGGATATAAAAGGGTTTGAATAAAGGAAGATCCGTACCTTCTTCCTAGATGGAGTCAACATTTTAAAGAAGTTAATTCTCCTGAAATCTAGAAATTTAATAGCATTTCATTCAAAATTCCAGTGGATATTTTGAGGAATTTGACAGATTGACTCTGAAGTTCACCCATATATAACCAAGGAAACTTTGGAAAAGAATGATGAGGGATGCTCCAATTCTGGCCCACGCCTGCATGCCAGGTGCTAGTGAACAACTTCACTTAAGTGTCCCACAAACTGCTCCAGCTCAGGATGTCGCCAGCTGAGCTCATTATCTTCTCTCCAGTTTGTTTCCCCTGATGTTCCGTACTGCTGTAAATATTACCACTACCTACTGTAGTAATCAAACCAGAAAGCTGAAAGGCATCCTTGATTATTACCTCTTACTCATCTCCAAAATTCGGTCATTAGGTCTTGCACATCTTCTCGAAAGTCTGTCTTCTTTCCATAATCACTGCTTCAGTCCACGCCATCGTCATCTCTTACCTGGCTTATTGAAAGAGCCTCTTTGTGGATCCCTTTACTTCCAGTCTTCCTCCCTTCCAGTTGCTGTACCTAGACTGAATCTTCAAAAACACAGATCTGTATCATGGCTTAAAACCCCTCGATGTCTCCTCTTTACTCTTAGGACCAAATCCAAAATCCCAAAATGACTTAAAAACCTATATTGATCCTCGCTTGCTTTTCCCAACCTTTCTTCATTCTACTCTTTCCTTCATTCCAAGTGCCAGCCATTTGGGGTTTCTCTCACTAACTATGGGCCCTGACCCTTCTGTGCCTTTGAATTTAACTGTTCTTCCTTCTGAGGTACTGTTCTTCCCACCTCGCAAACTCATATGCATCTTCAGGTGTCTGTGTAAAAACCACTTCGGAAGCCTTCTCTCACCTCTAGATCAGGTTAAGCCCAACTGTTGAATGTTTACCTAGTACTCATTTTATTTTATTCATTTATTCATTTTATTTTATTGTAACTATCTTTTCTTGCGTCTAGATTTTTCAACTCCATGAGAGTTAGGACATCTTTTTATACAAGGGGATATTTTCTGTGCCTTGCACAGTGTAATGTGTTCAATAAATGTGTACAGTGAAATAAATAACCACCAGAAGCAAAAAGCATACTAGGAAGTTAGAATAGATGAAATAGTATTATTCTGGCAGGAACACACAGATCAGTAGAACAAAACAAACTCAAAAACAAAACTTTAATATAAACTGGAATTTAAAATATTACACAAGTGGGGAAAGATAGATTATTTAGTAAATGATATCAGAACAATTGGGTATCCACTTAAGGATAAGTATCAAGTGAGACTCCTACATTATTTCAGTTATGGTTGCAGATTACAAGCTCAACTCAAACTAGCTTAAGCCGAAAAGGATTTTTTTTGGAAGGATTTACAGATACCTCCGAAAGGAAGGAACAGCTGAACAACTAAGCTTTAGGAATTCAAGAAGCAGCAAACGTCTTCGGCCCTCACCGACTTGAAAGCTATGATGTCCTATCTCTTACGTGTTATGTTCTCAGCTTTAGTTTCTAAGGTAGACTAACTCTGTGGCAGGGAATGTAGCCTTCAGCAGTTTCCAGGCTCAAAACTTTGTCACCTTTCAGAGGAAAGTACGCGCTACTCTTATTTCCACAATTAATATCCCTGAGGAAGTGCTTTGATTTTTATGGCTTGAATCACATTGCTTGCCCACCGTCCCCGTCTAAGGCTTTGAGCAATTGCCATGTCTAGGCAGTGTGAGCTTCTTCGCTGAGCAGGTGTTGGTCTCTGTGGAGATACGTGTGTCTGTTGGAAGGAGGGTGATGGTAGGAAGAAGACCTCCTCAAAAAGAAGTGGGTAGCAGACCCGCAGCCGCTGAGGGACTTGTGGCGAATTGAGGGTCATGCTGATTTTTGTTTGCTCTTGCCTCTGTTTCACGTTACACTTAAAAATAGATTTAAACTGGATTAGAGATAAAATGTGAAAGTATAAAAATACTAGAAGAAGACAGTTTTCTTCATTTTTTTAGAAAACATCTTGGGAGTGTGGAAGACTTTCTTTCATGATAAGAACAAAAACCATACACGGAAAGACTTAGTGACATAAGTGGGAAAAAGAAGAAAAAGCTGCTTCTTTTACTGCAAAGACAGTAAAAACAAAATTTGTAAGAACAGCAATAAAAAACTTAAGAAAAATATTTTCAACACGTGTCTTAAAATGAGGATATTAGTCTTACGTATAAAGAGTTCTTATGAATCTCTAAGAAAAGGATGCACATCCTAAGAGAAATTAGGCAAAGGACATTTGTAGGCAGATCGCAAAAGAAGTAAACATATTAATAAATGTACAGAGAAGGAAGCATCAATGGGCAAATATACTTACTAGCAGTTAGGGAAATGAGATTTAAAATCACAGTGAGATACCACTTTGCTTCTGCCAGATTGGCAAAAATTAAAATATATCCAACAGCCACAGCTATTGCCAAAGACAGAGTAGCAAGAAACCATGTATATTGCTGGATGAAAAGTAAGATGGTTCAACCACTTTGGAAAACAGTTTTGTATTTTCTGCCGACTTTGAAGATATGTTGATGTTGTGACCCATCAGTTGTACTCCTAGATAAATCTAGAGCAGCACTGTCTATTAGAAATGGAACAGAAGCCACATATATAATTTAAAATTTTCTAGAAGCCAATTTTTTTGTGGTTTGCAAAAAAACCACAGATGATTGTGATTATATATAATGATTAATTTTATGTTTTATTGAATTAGATTTTAACTATGCATTTTATTTAATTTTATATAGATATAAATATACTTTAAGTATTATCATTTCAACATATAATCAATATTAAGAATTACCAGTGAGATGTTTCCTTTGAAATCTAGTTGTTTATATTTTGCTGTTTACAACATAACTCAGAGTAGCCACATTCCAAGTGCTCAATAACCCTATGTGGCCAGTGGATGTTGTATTGGACAGTGCAGCTCTAGAGGCACTCTTATGCTAGAATATTCATAGTAAGTTTTTAAATAAAAACAGAAAATTGAACCGATATAGATGTGCTTTGACAGGATTGGTCAGTCAGTCAGTCAGTTCAGTCGCTCAGTCCGACTCTTTGCGACCCCATGGACTGCAGCATGCCGGGCCTCCCCGTCCATCACCAACGCCCGGAGTTTACTCAAGCTCATGTCCATTGAGCCGGTGATGCCAGCCAACCATCTCATCTTCTGTCGACCCCTTCTCCTCCCACGTTCAGTCTTTCCCAGCATCAGGGTCTTCTCAAATGAGTCAGTTCTTCACATCAGGTGGCCAAAGTATTGGAGCTTCACCTTCGACACAATTTCCACAGTGGGATACATTTTTAAAAAATGAATGAAATGCATATGTATCAACCTGGAGAATTTCACAATATTGGGCAAAAAAAGAAATGTGAGTTGCAGGAAAATATATTAAAACTGATGAAAGATTGTTGGTGGATAGTTATATACATGATAAAGTTATCAAGGAAAAAGAATAATTAAAAACACGATAATAACTACCTCTTCGGCAGGAGAGGGATGCAGTTGGAGAGGGGCTCAAGGATGCAAAGATAATGATAATAACCTGTTTATTAGAGAATATATACATACGTACACATTCATACATACATATTCCTGTATAAATCATTCACTGTATTAAAATCATTAATGGCCAGTAAATACGAAGGGATACTCATTTTCACTAATCAAAGAATTATAAGTTAGAACAATAATGAAATGTTTTTGCTTATTAAACTGGTAAAAAAGTATTTTGAAGATGTCAAGTCCGTGTATTTGTAAGGAATAGACAAGCTAGCAGTTTACATACTAGTGATGAGAATGTTCAGCCTCTAGGGAGAGCAGTTTTGGAAGAGGAATCCAGGTTTTACACTGGCTACCCTTTAACCTAGCAACCTAACTTCTAAAAATTTATTCTCAGGAAAGACTTAGGTAAATGAAAAAAGATGTTCATTACAGCGTTTTTTTGTACCAGCGGGGAATTGAAAACAACCTTCATTGTAGCAGATTGGTTAAGTAAAGTATGGTGCATTCACAAGTGCAGCTGTTAAAAAGAAGTAGGTAATGTATGTATTGATGTGGAACAGGTCCATGACGTGTTGTTAAATAAAGTAAGGGCAGAACAGTGTGATACACAGTCCCAACACTGTTATGTAAAATTAGGAAAAGATCAGAAAGGATAAATCAAGTAACAGTGCTTATCTCTGAGGCAGACAGATGATTATTTGATATTTTATTATTTTGAAAAATTTTAAATGAAATTGTATTATGTTTATAAACAGGAAAATATAAGGATATCCCTCTCCCCCCTTTTTTTCCTTGTGAGATTGATGTTATTTTGTATAGCAGGATCCTTGGGACACTGGACGTTGCAATGGAGTTAATCTAAGTAAAACTCTAGTATGTTTCCTTGGAGAAATTTATAGATTAGGTCAATTTTCTTTTTAAAGCAGCACTACAGATTTTGGCTTTGACTGTGATTTAAGCTGTCGGCTTATGGTATTCGTCTTGGTTTGGGGAAAAGCAGGAAAAAGACACGCACTGGGGGAAGTTGGATAATGGTGGGACACAGTCCAGTTCAGAACCTGGGACTCGCAGAGGTGCTGCAAACTTCAATTGAGCATTTATATCTCACCCCATTTTCACTGTCTGTGGGTAAGTGTCACTCCTGAAAACTGCGGATAATTCCAGCTTTTGAGTATAGTGTTAATAAACTATCAGAAGGAAACAAGATCGTCTCATCCTTTGCCAAGCACTGGTAGGCATCACAGCCAAAAGCAGAGGAAGAGTCCCAGCCAAACCCCTTTGACTTGTCCTGCCTCAGAGTGCGTATTAATTTAAAGAGAAAAGAATCACCTAACTAAACACTAAGGTGTATGCTGCCTTGTTACACATGTTTATTACAAACTTTATAGAAAGATAATGAATTTGTGCAATCTGCATCAACAGTTAGGTTGAAACCTGCCAGGTCTCCACCTCGTTGTGTCCTGTGGACTTTCTTCAGGTTCTTGTTTCTGGACTTCAATTCCATACCTTCCCCTCCCCCGCTCTCTCAGCAGATGGTTTCAGGGACCACCAGGGCCCCTTCCAACTGTAATAGTCTGTGATTCTTTGCTGTTGGATTTTTTTTTTTAGCCAAGGAAGTGACATAATCAATCTGAGTTATGCTTTCTTGAAATTAATCTGGCAGCACTGTAC
Source organism: Antilocapra americana (assembly GCA_007570785.1). Lineage (NCBI taxonomy): Eukaryota > Metazoa > Chordata > Mammalia > Artiodactyla > Antilocapridae > Antilocapra > Antilocapra americana. The sequence continues at coordinate 19,313,414 of ML663010.1, read as the reverse complement.
AGAAAGGGAGAGATGGGGTACAGACATACAGTTAGGATCACATTATTGCAGTTTAGGGATAAGGAAATTATTTCTGACACAGGTAAGGGGCAAGAAGTATGAGGAAGAGAGGTTTGGAATGAATAGGACTACAGATGCAGAACAAGAACGAACAGGATTAGGAATTGGTTGAAACTGGGCCACAAGGCAGGAAAAGAAAGAATGAGAGCTGATTCTGAGACTTTGAGCCGAGGAGGCTAAAAATGCACAGCACAGGGGCACTTCTTTACTAAGTGTGCCCTTACAAAAATGTCCTGTAGAGCTCCACTCACTAATATAGTCTCCAGCTCCTTATGGTTCTGCTTTACTTGCTATTTAAAACATTTATTTACTTGTGAGCAAATATGGATAGATGCTAGTGTTTTGAAATCAGCACTTTTTCTAGTCAGTCCCAGCCCACCCCAAAATAGTAGAAATTGGCTGCATAAACACAAGCACACACACTCACTCACAAAGTGCAGTTTAGAAGAAATGATGTTCAAGTTCTAAAAATTGCACATTTAAAAATGAAAGCAAAAATAGTTGAATGAAAACAAAATATTATTTGAATAAAATTTTATGTTTATGATGCAGGTTGTTTCTCTGAATCTAAGAATTTGTATTTTAGCATTAAAAGATTTTTTTAAATTAATTTTTATATACCTGTTTTACAGTGTTATGGGGTTTAAAGATCTTTTTGAGTTTTGTGTTCAAGGTTGTTACAAAGTTAAATTTTAGTAACTTTGAGAGAGTAGTAGTGGACTAATGAAGAGTAACGTATTTGTAATTTGCAGCTGACAGAAGAAAACTTTCCTATTGTCTGTTTTCAGATTATGTTTTAATACTCTTCTTGAAATCAGATTTTAATCCCCCACTGATTCAAAGACGAATCTTATGAACAGGATGTCAGACAAATGTTAAAAATCTAGGCAAGTAATATGATTAGAGTAAAAAATTGTTCAGTGTCCTCTTCTAGTGAAAGAAGCTTTCTTGACTGGAGTAGGAGAGCTCATGGAAAGAATAATTTTTGGTTGTTTGACACTCACTTGAGGAAATCAGAGAATAGAAATCGAAAATGTTGTTTGGCCATATTCTCTGGATAGTTCTTTACGGAGGCTGGGATTCTAAACCTACAGTAGCTTTTAATCTATTAGAAGATCTTCTCCAGGTAGAGCCAACAGTTTGCTTTTCTTGTTTCTTGTTGATTCTATGTCCAAAGGCTGTAATTAATATGAAAAACAACTCACTGCATCAGTTGTGTATGTCAGGGCTTTCTTCTTGTATTAGATAGTATTACATTCCAGCTGCGAAAATAAATTTCAGAGAAAAGGATAATTATCAAATCAAGTTAAAAAACACCATTCAAAGGATAAGTCTTTTAAAGCATTTTCATAAATAGAATATTTTATCCATGTCCTCTTCCAATTTAGAAGTTCACATTTTTATTTCTTTCTGTTCTTTTGTTATTTTTGCTTGTGTAACTGCAGTATAGATACGGTTGAGTAAAGTTGAAATACTTTTTAACAAAAACTCCAGTGATGATTTATTGTTTTTATTTCAAGTGTACTATTAGAAATGACACGGAACTTATTGCTGGATTTTTAAGTTATATTTAAGGAAATATAGCTTAACAATGAAGACAGTGAAGAATTTTTTGAACTTTAAAAAGAGAACCTTAAGTGGGAAGAAAAAGTTGGTTTTCAGAACAGTTACTTAGTTGGGCACTACTCAACAATAGAGAATGTATTGTTTTGGGACTCTGTTATATGAGGAAAAATTCAACCCAGGTCATTGTTAGACTCTGAGAAACTCAAAATCAAGTAGAATTAATTGATAAAAAGCATCTCAGAACATTAAGTGTAAAAAATTTGCGAACGATTATGGGACAAGAAGTTATCGTTGACTTCCTGAAATAATTCTTTGATATCCCCAAAGTTTAGTTCATCGTGGCCGATACCACTCTTCTAGGAGCTTTGTTTTATTTTGAAGGGTTCAGATTAATAAACCATGATTGCATCAATATTGGACTTCTGCTCAGTTTGAGGATCCAATAGGATTCATCTTGTGTTCTCGTGCCATTCAGGGATGTATTAAAACACACTTTAAAGCAAGTGAAAAAAAACACCTTTAAAAGGCAGACTTTCAGAGTGTAAGGAAGTATTTTTTTAACATATAGACTTTAACGTGAGCCTTACAACTGAATTAGGAAGCCTTAAAGTGCAAGGAGGGGAAAGCATTTTTTCCCCAAAATATAGTAGATACGATAATTATTATTCTAACTATGAAAATAATATATTCAATTAATTTATACATTAATTCAGTTAGTTAGCAGAGCAATTAATTTAGCAAAGCAAAAATTGCTTGTAAGTTTTGCATTCAACTGCTAATATTTTGATGTACTCTAAAACTTTTTTTTATTTCATTTTTTTGCCACATGGCATGTGTAATCCTAGTTCCCCAACTGGAGATCAAACCCATGCCCCCTGTAATGGACGCACAGATTCTTAAACACTAGGCTATCAGGGAAATCCTAGTGTTATCATTTTTTAAAAAATGAATGATTGTTCTGAAGGAATCAAGATTTTCCAGTTAAAATTTCAGGAATGACAGCTGTATGTGCATGTACTTGAAAACTGAAATAATTTTCTTTTTTGACACCAAATGCTGGAAAGTTGAAGTTTTCAGGATAATGAACATTAAAGTTATTTTTGAATAAGACAACTTTTCCAAATCCTTTTTCGTTATATTCCTCCAAAGCCCAGCCTTCAAAAAACATTGTCCTCAGAGATTCCAAACTCAAGCATTTAGAGAATTAACTACCAGCCTGTTAATTCCAGCCATAGTGAAATGTTACCCTGTTTGTGTTATTAGGCTGAAGTGAGTTCCTTGTTGACAAAGAAAGAAAATGATAGTTCTGCCTGCGTTCCCTTGGTGTAATGTAGGATCCCTCATGGGTAGCGACATTTCTGAGACAGCCAAGTAAGAAATTCTTAATGTGCTGACCATAAACAAGAAAATAAAATAATGGCCATTTTGCCTATTAAGTATCTTCCCAAAGTGAATTATATGCTGAAAACTGTATAAGGAGAAGATAGGAGTCGCTCTTTAAAAGGGGTCCTCTGAGTACTGATTCCTGAGAACTCAGGTAGCTTTTCCCTACGGGAACAAAAGGTGTCTCAGTAGCTTTGGCTGTTAGTCCTCATGGTGAAAGGTGAGCTGGAAATGTCTTCAGCAGTTGGGTGTAAAGATCTTAAACAGTACGTTGAGTTGATTGGTTTGCTTCGTTCTTGAGAGCTGTATGCATTAAAGACTTCGTCAGTTTGCATTGTATTCTGTGTGTGTTCTGGGCAGGCGCCTGCATTCAGGTGTAGGTCGTACTGTTTTCGAAGTCCAGAAAGGGCAGGGTGCTCAGTTGCCTTTGTAAAGGCAATTTCTTGGTTGACTGCAATTGAGTGCAGAATTATAATACTCGGGGCCTAATTTATAACAGAAAATGCAGGAGTGCAAGCCTGTTAAACCCCTTCTACATGTATAAGTAAGGTAAACAATGGCAGATTAGCATGGAATATTGTTTGACGTGAATAATCTTAAAAACGAGTTTCCTTGGCCTGTGCATGTTGTACCTGTTAACACAGAGAAAACTTGTAGAAATCTGTGCTTCATCTTTGATACGTAATGAAATAGGGGAGAAAAAGCAGAGCGACGCGAGACAGCTGCTGCTTGGCTCGGTGGCCTATTTATAACCAGGGGGCTCGGAGCTGGATTGCTGTGCTGTGTGCCGTGCTCTCACTCGGCAGAAAGGAGGGTGGTCTGCGTGCGTCTGCGCGCGTGCTCCTGCTCTCAGACTTCGAACGTTTCAGGGAAGGGTTCCTTTTCCTCCATGGAAATGGGACATACTAGCAGAAGCAGATTTTCTGAGTGCTGAACGCTCAGCAGTCTCTCCCTAGGACCCCTGGGCATCTTTCAGGGCTGGGGGGAAGACCTTTGGTGGGCCAGGCATTTAAAGATGTGAGGCCTCCTCGGCATGCTTCGTGAGGCTGCCTCTGCTGAGTGACTGAGTCATGTGGCACAGAATGTCGCATTTCAGTACCTTTTGGCTATCCGCGCACGTTAGACAATACCGATCGCCAAGCCCACGTGTCTCAGGTTTTTTAATTACGATTTAAATGCCCACAGGAGCTCTCCTCATACGTTAATTCCACTGTTTGACTTTAAAGGATTTTTTTTGCATTTTGAAATTCAGATGATAAAAAGCACTAAGCCATTCAGAATGGAGACAGTTTACCACATAAACCTGTTTGAGCAGCACGCAGGGTATAGGAAGAAGAGGTAGCTAAAGCTTTCCCACATTTTTATTCTGAGAAAGGGGAAAAATCCTCCTCAGTACCCTTGTTTAGGTTTATTTTAAGGATCCAAAGAGATATATTAATAAAAATAACATCGACACCTGTTCTTGCAAAGGATTGTAAAGCATTGGAATGGCATCTTTGAGTCCATGTCTTGTCAGCTTTCAGACACCTCGGTCGTGCTGTCTACGTCATAGGCTGCCTGCAACTAACTACATTTTCCACCAAAGGCAGTTTTCCTCGAGGCATACTTTACTACAAAAACATTTCCTGTGCTACTGAGCTTGGGTGTTTCAGAACAGTCTAATGGAATTTTAATTTTAAAGCTCAAAACCTAATTATATAGATTTATCTAACCCCCACAAGACCATTTAAAAGCCTGACAATTTAAGAACCAAATGTAGCAGAGTTTTGGATATCCTAGCATTTTGATTTATCTTTAGCCCAGGTCTCTCACATAATTATGAATAATTAGAAAGCTGACTTCCTCTGTTGCCCATCAGAGAAACAGAGAAATAGGAGACATTTAAATAACTTACATGGCATGATCTGAGATTTTCTTTTGCTTAAAACATTCCTGGGACATTGGCAAAATTTATTTAAATAAGATCTGCAGAAAATAGTATTTTCTGATTTTTTTTTCCGTAACATTTTATTATGAAAAAATTCAAGCATGCAGTGAAAGTTGAAGGGTTTTATAGTGAATGTCTTAACTATGCCCATTACCTATACATAGTTGCTTTGTCACCTCTGCTCATGTATCCGTCTTATTTACTTATCTTTTGTATCTTGTTTTTTTATTAGCAAAATAGGAAAGACGCATAATGCCTGCAGCTTACTCTCAGATGGTTCAAGGGGATAGCATATAAGAAAGAAAAAAGAATACAACGTGTCAGAGTTAATATTTGGGGAGTCTGAGTGAAAGTTATATGAGAACTCTGTCATCTTAAAACTTATTTGTAAGTCAGAAATTATGTCAGAATGAAAAGTTTAAAAGAAAAATTAAATTGAGGTTGTAAGAAAAATGTAATTAATCAAATCAGAATGTTCTCAGGGTTTCAGAGAACAGGATATCAGGACTCCTTAGATAAAATGACTTTTTGTAGCCGAGAACTACAAGAGATTAGGGTTTTATTATTGTCTTACTAGGAGAATGGCATCTCTACTAACTTAATCTATTATCATTGAAGGTCTCAGCTTAAGGCTAAAATAGGAAGGAGGGAGATATCTGCTTTATCAGTAAGAATTTGACCTTTATCTAAAAAGACAGTTGAAATGTCTGTCTGTCGGTCATGTCCAAGTCACCGGGATACAAATTTGGGCAAAGAAGAAACTTAGTGATGTTAAGACATAAGGAGACGCCTTCCTTTTTAAAGTCTGTGGTATAATAAATAAATCTATGGCAGAATTGGGAGATGGAGAAAAGATTTTAGAAATAAAACTTTATACGTGTGTCTGAGAGGAAATTCACCTCAGTGCCATCAGAGAAAGCTCCTTGTGGGTAGGCAGTGTGTGCTTGTTTTCATAAAGTGTCTAGAACGCCCACTGGATTGCCGATGAATAGTATCTGATAATGATAAGATTAAGAATCAAAGATGGAACAGCATAGCATAATGCTCATCTTGAACAGTTTCCTGTGAGGAAAGGATGTTTAGTAATAAGGGATGATGGCTTCATAGACCAGTCTAGAGACAGGGAGTCATGGTAGAGACAGTGGAGATTAGAGAAGCATCAGAAGAGCAGGTTAACTCTTAGAGAAATCCTTAAGTCTTACATAAATAAATCATAGACGAAAAATAGATGAGTGTCAGAACTAGATGGTTAACATCAAAGTGAAACTTAGTATTAAGTGAAAAACAGTGACTTGCATTTTTTTTTAATAAAAGAAAAATAAGCATTATTACCAATGGAAAGCAAAGGAAGGCGCTTTTTTGGAAGAAAGAGGACTACTAACAAGAAAAAGAAGGAAGTTAGAAGAAAGTGAAGAAGATAAAAAAGGGAGGAAAGAAAGGAAAGTTTTGATAGCCTAGACAAGTCAGTGGGAGAATTGGAAAAATCAGAGAAAATAATAATTTGATGAGAGGTAGATTTACGTCCGGGTCCAATCTAATGGTCCCTTTCATGTATGCTTAGATTTGGGATAATCTTTTCCAGTTACAACTGTCAAGCACTTGTTAGGATATCAACGTTCAAGACAAGACACTTTTGAATGTGGAAGCAGTTTCAGTTGGCACAGCTGCCCGGAGATAACGTAAAGACACAGGGAACCAGGAGTCATGTTCATATTTGAGAAATTTCATAACTTCTGGAGGTAAATAGGACCGAAGAGGATAATGGGTTTTTGTTGTTGTTGTTTTTAGATATTTATTTACTTATTTGGCAGCACTGGGTCTTAGTTGTGACACGTGGGATCTAGTTCCCTGACCAGGGATTGAACCCAGGTCCCCTGCACTGGGAGTGCTGGACCACCAGGGAAGTCCTGAGGATGGTGTTTTATATTCTAGAGGATCAGATGGTCTGAGACACAGAAGAGCAGGAAAAAAGGGAAAATGGGAGCCAGCTGTGCCAAGGGCCTGCTTTTAAAGGCACAGCCACAGCACCCGTGCCTAGAAAGGACCCTTAGCTCCTGCACAGAGACGGGTGCTCCCCACTGCCGCCACGTGAAGACCAGTCAAGCAGTGTCAGTGATGGCTCTCTTGCTCCTTGTGGCAGTTCTAATGAAAAATTGGTTTGCTGCAGGATAGCAGCAGCCACTTCAGGGAATTCTAGTGTCGTCCCCAAACGTGTCGCAGGATCTACAGCTGCAGTATGTGTGAACGAAATGCTGTGTCTGAGAATGTCAACAGGCAACAAAAGAAGACATTGGGAAATGACACCACTGATGCCACAAAATAGGGATCAGACCCCAGAAAAGGTAGCCATATTTCTAGTCAGAGTACCTGTTTGCTAGTAGTAACTAATCAGAGTGAATGAAATGAAGTTGGAGAAGACTCGCTCTCACTAGAGTAGCTTTGCTTATCACAGTTTGCCTGAGTTCCCCTCATTCAGGTTGAGCAGTCTCTTCCAAAATGATAGCCCCAAAAAGGAAGTCAAAATATAGGAATTAGTGATATGTCCTTAAAGGAAAAAGATTTGAGATGCTATGACATATGGCTAAGTTTATTAGGAACCCTGAAAGTAGAACACACTGGTTTTCCTGCTTTTTCGGTTATATGATCCTTTGCTACCTAGGAAATGTAACCCATATTTCAGTGTCATGCTAGCATTTATAGAGCAGAGTGCTATTTAACTCTCAAGCTGAAATACGAAAAATAAAAACAGAGGAGCCAGTCAAATCCAGATAGACCATGAGACTCCCATTTCATCGCCAAGATTGGAATGTAGTCTGACTGCCTAAGTTAGTACCAAAGTAAAATGTTTAGGTCTTGAAAAAGTTAGTTGCGGTGGACGAAGTGCAGTTTATAGCATCAATAAGAGCATGATTCTCTGTAATACCAACTCCAGAACTTACTTAGGAGTATGGCAGAATGTCTTTTAAACTCTTTGATGTCTACTTTCAACAGAAGTTGTCTAGAATCGGTCATATCCAAGTACTGTGTGAGCCTAGTTCATTCCTACTTAGTTTCTTAAAGGCTGTATACATGCATGTATATTTATCAATAAAAGTTAGCTGCAAGGTTAATCTGAATCTCAAGTGAAAACAGTTGGGATTGATTTGATGTTATCCTTAATTTTGATATGACTTTGTTTGAACCTTAGATCCTACAGCCATCAAAAAGTACCTTTCCTGCCAAGTTTAAAAGCTGACGGTCTTTTCTCCCATCTCCTGGAACACATTGAAAAGCAGTTCTTTCTTTGCCTCTTCAGAAAAAATAAAGCAGAAACCAATAACTGAGAGATTAGCGTCCCCGAAAGTTCGAAAATGGGAGTATGTGAGTTTCAAAGGCTCCAATTTTTTTTTTTTTAAAGCAAGAAACCCAAAGTAGACTAAGCTTCCAGAATGGGAAAGTCTTATTTTATTCTCCCTTTCTTTTTCTTGCCTTATTTTTGACCAAATGAGTTTGTCTTTAAACACAATTTTAGCTTCTTACATGATTTGTGTGTTCGGCTGCTTACAGTGATGATAAATTGATTTTGTCATAAAAAGCCTTGCACTGGCTTGCATTGCTCCGAGATGTTATTTTAGAGACTGGTGATGTGCATCTGTGAGCGTGTGTCATGGTATGCAGTAAGCAGTGCCATTAAGCCAGTTGCTGCCATCTGCTCCTACCTGCAGCCATTCTCGGTACAGCATCATCATGTTTTCTACGAGCATCAATTGCTGTCTCAGTTTCTGGTTTTTGTTTGTTTGTTTGTTTGGTGTCTGTTTCAAGATTTTGTTCAAATTTGTCAAATTGTCTTTTTCCGAGTCATGTGATATATCCTTGTAATTCTGTGAAATCCCTTCCCTGAGAAATTGAGTCAAGTAGATTAGTGAGATTTTAAAGGCACATAAATTCAATTATGGAGAAGGAAATGGCAACCCACTCCAGTATTCTTGCCTGGAGAATCCCAGGCACGGCAGAGCCTGGTGGGCTGCCGTCTATGGGATCGCACAGAGTTGGACACGACTGAAGCGACTTAGCAGCAGCAAATTAAATTATACACTGATGGCCATTTCAGCACAGTTGTTTTCTCTGAAGTGACAGGAGATGAAGTCTTCTGACAATTTTCTTTCAATTTTAGGAAGATGCATTTATTTTTCCCCTATAGGTTGCCCAATTAGAAAGGGTTAAATGGTAATAGTTTGCATTCTTCTGAAGATGACAATGAGCTCGAGACCAGACTTTCAGGATATCCAACTAATAGGTCTTGAGGGCATTCTTAGACATTATATTTTAATGTCTTTATAAGGAAGCTTTACTCATAGGACACAGGTTCAATCCCTGGGTCCAGAAGATCCCCTGGAATAGGAAATGGCAGCTCACTCCAGTAATTTTGCATGAAAAAAAGTATTTCATGGACAGAGGAGCCTGGTAGGCTATAGTTCATGGAGTGGCAAAGAGTTGGATATGACAACACAGCACAGAATAAGCATAGGACATATTTCTAAAACTACAGCTAGCTAATTAATTAGCCAAAATAGCAAAAAAAATTTTTTTTGCACTAATTGAGATTAGAAAGTTATAGAGAAAAAGTACAGTAACATATGATTCAGGCAGCTGATTGCCTTATACTTCTTTATTTGATAGTCTTTTCTGTTGAACCCTGGTTACTCTTAAGGAGAAAATTAGTTTTTCCTACCAATATACGTTTTTAATTAACAGTTTTCAGGGACGAACCCACTTGCATTTTGATCTGTATAATTTTTGTTAATTGCATAGAAATTAGAAATAAAATAGTATAGTAAGGATAATGATTTCTTTCCCAGTTTAGTTTTGGGCTTTTTCAACAGAGCAATCTTGACATGTTACTTAAAAACCTGGAGCTTGTCATTGTCAAGAATCTCATCTAACGAAGGCTTCATAGAACACCACCACTGCAAACAGCGTAGATAGAGAGTCTGCAGTCCACACCCACAGGGCAAGAAGGGGTACATCCAGGTCCTGTGTGCAGGCAGTGGGGCGCAGTCTCGCCAGCTTTCAGCATCCTCCAACATCTTCTGCATCTTTCCTCATCCTTAGCACTAATAAGAGTCTCATTTGTCACTGTACTAGAGCTGTAGGATAGCAAATGTGTCATTTAAAGATTAACAGATGTACATTTTTTGGATGTGAAAGTCTAGTTAACTTTTTTCTGTATAGCTATATACTTTCTTTGTATACATGTTTACTTAAATTGATTTTTGCTGCTTTTTGTAGACATTTATCTCTAAGATAGCCATAAAGATCACACTGAGGGAATTTAAGATTGATAATTTTCTCTAATAGCATACTTCTTCTCAGACTATCTGTGGAAAAGCATCTGTTTTTAAACTCCCAATTCATCAATAAAGTTTTTATGATATACAACAAAATGGATTACTAGAAAAAATGAAATTTCAAAAAAAATCATATGTACAAAACACAGGCCCAATTGCTTTATTATTAAACAGACATAAAATTACTGTCACATTTGTCTAAGCATTTCTAAATGTACGTTCTTGAGTTTTATACTTATCTCACTACTTATCATTAATAGTTTACAGATCAGCATGGGCCCATGGACTCTACTTCTGGGCAGCACTAATCTCAAAATCACATTTCCCTAGTAGGTCACCACTGTATTCTTTAGAAGGCTTTGTATTTTTGATCCAAGATCCAGTAAGAGTCACACATTGCATTTGGTTGCCATTTTTCTTTATCTTTAATCTACGACAGCTTCATGGCCTTTTGGGGGCAGGTGTGGAGGGGAAAGGGGAGAGGTACATTAGTTGAAATTTTTGAAGAAAAATCCATTTGGGGGAAAATGATAGGTGATCACTAAGGGTGACCAGAAGGTGAGAGTAAAGACGGCACGATCTTCAGGCACAGCCTGTGGCCTGGCTGCAGTGCCGAATGTCCTGCAATTTTGACTTATCTGATTTGGTTCCTCATGACTAAATCCACATTAAACATGCTTGGTTTAAGAATACTTCTCACAGTGGTTTTGTGCCTTCATCACAGGAGGGCACAGCATGACCATTTTCCCCATTATCAGTGATCTTGAGTTTGATTATTGGTTGAGGTAGTTTCTGTTTTGTTATTTTTTTAAGTGCTACAGTTCTGCATTCTAGATGATAGAATCATGTAATTATTCAGTTTAACAAACATCTATGAGGACTACCAGCTTCCAGGCAATGGACTACTGAATGCTTAGGACCTAGTCTCATGTCACTGGTAGTGTAGAGGAAGAGATGTATAACATATAAATTGAAATATAAAGTAGATTATGGTACATGCCTTTATAAAGTTATAAACAGGGTGTTCTACAAACATAGAGAAGGAGATATTAATCCCAAGTAGGGAATTAGGAAAAGATTTGTGCAAAAAACAGTGTTTGTTTTAGGTCTTCAGAAATGAGAGGTGTATAGACTGGTAAGAGAAGTGTTGGATGGAAAGGAAGAACTGATTGAAGCAAAGATACAGAGGCAGGAAGAAGCATTTCAAGCATTTCAATTATCAAGCAGATAATTCAGAGTGGCTGAAAGAATTAATATAGTGGGCGATGAAGTACAATTGTTAACAGCCTTTAATGCCTCACCTAGGAGTCTAGGCTTTATTCCATAGTTACTAGGTAGGAGACACGGGAAATTTTAAGCAGAGAAATGACATGGTGAGATCCGTTTTTGAGAAAGTATTCTATCAGCAAAGGGACCTATCTGCTCTAGATGGGAGAGGTACCAGTTAGGAAGATGTTATAAATTGTCCTAGTAAGAGGCTTGACTCACGGCAGTGGCAGAGAAGTACAAGACAGTGCAAGGACTAATTAAGTGTAAGAGTGAAGGAGTGGTTAGGGTTCCCAGCTTGAGCTGTTAGGGTGTTGCTAAGATAGGAAGCTGCAAGGGAGGAAGACAGGGATGCATTTGGTCTTGAGCTAGCCAGCTTTCCAGTGTTGATGAAGTGGTAAGGTAGAAATGTCTATCATATAACTAGATATGTGGGTGTGGGGATTCAGGAGAGGCCAGGACTATTAGGTAGGTACCTTATACTGTTACCTCACTTAATATTCACAGTAGCCTTGTAAGGTATAATAGATACTGCTATCCCCATTTAAGAGGTGAGTAAATAGATTGAAGTTAATTAACTTGCCTGAGGCCATACAATATGCTAGTCCTAAGAGCCAAAATTCTCTCCAGCTTCTGTGGTCTTCCATTGTCTGACAAAGGAGATGACTGCAGCGTTGATTTTGAATGAACATAACCAAGGAAATGAGTGTGAGAGAAAGAGGGCCTAGGATAGGAACTTTAAAGCGCACGTGACTGTAAAAGGATCTAAGCCTAAAGGAACTTACAGGGCTGTGGGAAAGAGAAACAACTAAATAATGACAAGTAATAGTGGCAGGTGAGCAGAGGATGTTATAGTAAAGAAGCTTTAGATCTTTCTTTTTTGTTTTGGTATGTTGCATATATGGTTTTTAAATTTTAAGAAGTCAAAAATTCATAGTAATTCCTTTATTTTGAAAGTCAGTCAGTGAATAAAAACTGCTCTAAGACTCTGCTATGCCAGACTCACGGGCATCCACATTTTTTGCTTTGGGAAAACTTTGTTAGCTGAAGACATTGCCTGAAATAACATCTCTATTCTGTAGAAGTCAGAAAAGAAAAAGGATCTCAGCCAAAACTTTCATGACTTTAGAAATGAAAAGCAATGCTTAGTACCAAGTGGGAGATGTCTTGAAATCCTAGCCTTTGAGAGCCAGAAAGTGTCTTAATAATTGGAGTCTTATTTCAGTAGGTGATCCATTGACTTAAACACCCCACTCCTGGTGAGCTAAGAAGTAAAGTTACCAGTTGAAATAGTTTATTCTTGCCTTCAAGGAGTTCACAGTCTAGTGGGAAGGTCAAAGGCCCCAGTAACTCCATGAAGAAATTTAGTAAAAATGCTCAAATATTTGTTGAATGAATGAAAAAACCCATATTTTAATTGATAGCCTCAGGCCACATAGTTTTAAAACTAAGTGACTGGTTATATCAATATAATCCAATACAGCTATCAAGTGCTTTTCTAATAAAATCAGTAATCAGAATAACAACAGCAACAAAGAGTTTAGTGATTAAAGGGGAATGAGAAATATGATTTAGGGGATGCCCATTTTCTTTTGGGCCCTCTACCTGTCACACACTTCATTGTCACCTCTTAGGAAAGAAGAGAGAGAACATAAAGCAGCCTTAGGGAGAGAGAGAGTGTTCGTTTTTTTATAGAAGAGACCGAAGTGTGCTTGTTGATAGTCGGAGGGAAAGAAGCCAGTGAAGAGGGAGGTGCTGTTCACTGTCTGATTACGTCTATTGCTCAGTGCACCTGGCAACTCAGTCTGAAGAATCAACCAGTCACTGTACTACCCCCGCCCTCTGGGTTGCGAGTGGGAGTTGTTAGGGGAGGGGAACCATAAACTTCCAAAATAAAAGTGAAACAGAGGTCAGTTCAGTTCAGGCGCTCAGTCATGTCCAACTCTTTGCGACCCCATGGACTGCAGCACGCCAGGCTTTCCTGTCCATCACCAACTCCCGGAGCTTACTCAAACTCATATCCATCGAGTTGCTGATGCCATTCAACCATCTCATCCTCTGTCGTCCCCTTCTCCTCCTCCTTCAGTCTTTCCCAGCAACAGGGTATTTTGCAGTGAGTCTGTTCTTTGCATCAGGTGGCCAAAGTATTGGAGTTTCTGCTTAAGCATCAGTCCTTCCAATGAATATTCAGGACTGATTTCCTTTAGGATGGATTGGTTTGATCTCCTTGCAATCGGAGGGACTCGCAAGAGTCTTCTCCAACACCACAGTTCAAAAGCATCAATTCTGCACTGCTCAGTTTTCTTTATAGTCCAACTCTCACATCCATACATGACTCCTGGAAAAATCATAGCTTTGACTAGACGGATGTTTGTTGGCAAAGTAATGTCTCTGCTTTTTAATATGCTGTCTAGGTTGGTCATAGCTTTTCTTCCAAGGAGCAAGTATTTTTTAATTTCATGGCTGCAATCACCATCTGCAGTGATTTTCGAGCCCCCCAAAATAAAGTCTGTCACTGTTTCCATTGTTTCTCCATCATTTGCCATGAAGTAATGGGACCAGATGCCATGATCTTAGTTTTCTGAATGTTGAGTTTTAAGCCAAATTTTTCTCTCTCCTGTTTAACTTTCATCAAGAGACTCTTTAGTTCTTCTTCACTTTCTGCCATGGGTGGTGTTATCTGCATATCTGAGGTTATTGATATTTCTCCCGGCAATCTTGATTCCAGCTTGTGCTTCATCCAGCCCAGCGTTACTCATGATGTCCTCTGCATGTAAGTTAAATAAGCAGGGTGACAGTATATAGCCTTGACACACTCCTTTCTTGATTTGGATCCAGTCTGTTGTTCCATGTCCAGTTCTAACTGTTGCTTCCTGACCTGCATACAGATTTCTCAAGAGGCAGTCAGGTAGTCTGGTATTCCCATCTCTTTAAGAATTTTCCACAGTTTGTTGTGATTCACACAATCAAAGGCTTTGGTGTAGTCAATAAAGCAGAAATAGATGTTCTTCTGGAATTCTCTTGCTTTTTCTATGATCCAGCAGATATTGGCAATTTGATCTTTGGTTCCTCTGCCTTTTCTAAATCCAGCTTGAACAATTGGAAATTCACGGTTCACGTACTGTTGAAGCCTGGCTTGGAGAATTTTGAGCATTACTTTGCTAGCCTGTGAGATGAGTGCAATTGTGCAGTAGTTTGAGCATTCTTTGGCATTGCCTTTCTTTGGGATTGGCATTAAGACTGACCTTTTCCAGTTCTGTGGCCACTGCTAAGTTTTCTAAATTTGCTGGCATATTGAGTGCAGCACTTTCACAGCATCATCTTTTAGGATTTAAAATAGCTCAACTGGAATTCCATCACCTCCACTAGCTTTGTTCGTAGTGATGCTTCCTAAGGCCCCCTTGACCTTGCATTCCAGGATGTCTGGCCTTAGGTGAGTGATGACACCATCATGGTTATCTGGGTTATGAAGATCTTTTTTGTATAGTTCTGTGTTTTCTTGCCTCCTTTTCTTAATACCTTCTGCTTCTGTTAGGTCCATACCATTTCTGTCCTTTATTGAGCCCTTCTTTACATGAAATGTTCCCCTGGTATCTGTAACTTTCTTGAAATCTCTAGTGTTTCCCATTCTACTGTTTTTTTTTTTTCTTTTTTTCCTATTTCTTTGCATTGATCACTGAGGAAGGCTTTCTTTTTTTTTTTTTTTTC
>ML663010.1:19079598-19298077 GCA_007570785.1 Antilocapra americana | reverse complement strand
CCATTCATCAGTTGATGGGCATCTAGGTTGTTTCCATGTCTTAGCTATTGTAAACAATGCAGCGATGAACATTGGGGTGCACGTGGCTCTTTCAATTCTGGTTTCCTCGGTGTATATGCCCAGCAGTGGGATTGCCGGGTCATATGGCAGGTCTATTTGCAGCTTTTTAAGGAACCTCCACACTGTTTTCCATAGTGGCTGTACTAGTTTGCATTCCCACCAACAGTGTAAGAGGGTTCCCTTTTCTCCACATCCTCTCCAGCATTTATTGCTTGTAGACTTTTGGATGGCAGCCATTCTGACTGGTGTAAAGTGGTACCTCATTGTAGTTTTGATTTGCATTTCTCTGATAATGAGTGATGTTGAGCATCTTTTCATGTGTTTGTTAGCCATTTTTATATCTTCTTTGGAGAAATGTCTGTTAAGTTCTTTGGCCCACTTTTTAATTGGGTTGTTTATTTTTCTAGAATGGAGCTGCAGGAGTTGTTTGTATATTTTTGAGATTAATTGTTTGTCTGTTGTTTCATTGGCTATTATTTTCTCCCATTCTGAAGGCTGTCTTTTCACCTTGCTTATAGTTTCCTTTGTTGTGCAAAAGCTTTTAATTTTAATTAGGTCCCATTTGTTTATTCGTGTTTTTATTTCCAATATTCTGGGAGGTGGGTCATGGAGTATCCCGCTTTGGATCAAGTAGGCTTTATCCCAGGGATGCAAGGAAGGCTTTCTTATCTCTCCTTGCTGTTCTTTGGAATTCTGTGTTCAGATGGGACATCTTTCCTTTTCTCCTTTGCTTTTTGCTTCTCTTCTTTTCTCAGCTATTTGAAAGGCCTCCTCAGATAGCCATTTTGCCTTTGCATTTCTTTTTGTTGGGAATGGTCTTGATTCCTGCCTCTTGTACAATGTCACAAACCTCTGTCCATAGCTTTTCAGGCACTCTGTCAATTAGATCTAATCCCTTGAATCTGTTTCTCACTTCCACTGTATAATCGTAAGGGCTTTGATTTAGGCTGTACCTGAATGGTCTAGTGGTTTCCCCTACTTTTCAATTTAAGTCTGAATTTTGCAATAAGGAGTTCATGATCTGAGCCACAGTCGCTCCTGGTCTTGTTTTTGCTCACTGTATAGAGCTTCTTCATCTTTGACTGCAGAGAATATAACCAATCTGATTGTGGTATTGACCGTCTGGTAATGTCCATATGTAGAGTTTTCTCTTGTCTTGTTGGAAGAGGGTGTTCGCTATGACCAGTGCATTCTCTTGGCAAAACTCTATTAGTCTTTGCCCTGCTTCATTCTGTACTCCAAGGCCAAATTTGCCTGTTATTCCAAGTGTTTCTTGACTTCCTACTTTTGCATTACAGTCCCTTATGATGAAAAGAACATCTTTTTGGGGTGTTAGTACTAGAAGGTTTTGTAGGTCTTCATAGAACCATTCAACTTCAGCTTCTTCAGCATTACTGGTCGGGACATAGACTTGAATTACCGTGGTATTGAATGGTTTGCTTTGGAAATAAACAGAGATCATTCTTTCGTTTTTGAGATTGCATCCACGTACTGCATTTCAGACTCTTTCGTTGAATATGATGGCCACTCCATTTCTTCTAAGGGATTCTTGCCCACAGTAGTGGATATAATGGTCATCTGAGTTAAATTTGCCCATTCCAGTCCATTTTAGTTCACTGATTCCTAAAATGTCAATGTGCATGCTTGCCATCTCCTGTTTGACTACTTGTAATTTACCTTGATTCATGAATCTAACATTCCAGGTTCCTGTGCAGTATTGTTGTTTACAGCGTTGGCCTTTACTCCCATCACTAACTAGTCACATCTACAACTGGGTGTGGTTTTTGCTTTGGCTGTGTCTCTTCATTCCTTTAGGAGCTGTTTCTCCACTCTTCTACAGTAGCATATTGGGCATCTGCTGACCTGGGGAGGTCATCCTTCAGTGTCCTATCTTTTTGCCTTTGATACTGTTCATAGGGTTCTAAAGGTGAGAATACTGAAGTGGTTTGCTGTTCCCTCCCCAGTGGTCCACATTTTGTCAGAACTCTCCATCATGACCCGTCTGTCTTGGGTGGCCCCACATGGCATGGCTCATAGTTTCATTTAGCTAGACAAGGCTGTGGTCCACGTGGTCAGTTTGATTAGTTTTCTGTGATTGTGGTTTTCATTCTGTCTGTCCTCTGAGACATATGTATATTTTGACCTCTTGTTCTCTAACTTTTCTGGGCCAAGGCTTTGCACAGTGGCTTAGGAAACCTGCTATTTTCTCCAAAGTCAAGGCTGTTTTTATTTTTGCTCTATGATTGTTGTTGACTTGCAGCATTATGAATTACAAAATGATGAGACCCGAAAAAACATACTCCAAATTTAATTTAATTTTGAGTTAATCCACACTGCTTTTCCCAACAACTTTGTAAAGCAGAAAGGAATTTAGGCTTAAGAAAGAAAAGATTTGGATCCTGGTTCTGTCGTGTAATTGTGTAATTTTATAGACGGATATCTAAATCTCTTTGAGCTTTGCTTTTCTCTTCTATAAAATAAGTATCTTCATAGGATTGTTGTGAGGTATAAATAACAATATATTTAAAAGAAAAGCCTTTGTAAACCATAATATCATATAGAATGCTGACATAATATAGAATACTGACATTTTTAAAATAGTTGTGTATCTTAGACTTGTACTATACCTGGTCTCAGGTGACATAATCATTGAATTATT
This sequence comes from Antilocapra americana, assembly GCA_007570785.1. Classification (NCBI taxonomy): domain Eukaryota; kingdom Metazoa; phylum Chordata; class Mammalia; order Artiodactyla; family Antilocapridae; genus Antilocapra; species Antilocapra americana. The sequence goes on along the minus strand of ML663010.1, from coordinate 19,295,358 downwards.
AAATCTCCATTATTAATTTTCCTTACAAATGCTCCAGAGACTGCTTCATGAGTATAAATCAGGAGAGAGCTTTAGTTTCTATCTTTAGAAGATTATCCTTATTCCTTACTCTCAAACTAAGCATATTTTTCGCCATTTTAAAGTCATTTATTGTTAAATGACTAAATTAATTTTCCTCAGACATCCCTAAAATTTTTGGTTCTGGGCTAGCAGCAGGAATAATCTTTTATCAAAAGATTAACAAATTAGTGTATTTATTCAGTGAAAACACTGAAGTTTGGAATGATTCATTGTAAGGTTGAATTCCCTTCCCCAGAATATAAAGTGACTGATAGTCCGTCTCTACTTTCAAGGTAACACTGAGCATGTAATTGTACAGCCCAGAGAAATACAAGGTTATGGAAAGGTCACACTAAGTGAAATGCCCTTATCCTTAGGTAACATACATTCTGAGTCAAAAGACAAAATCATGTAAAATGTTGAGCAAGCTGAATCCATACTGAATGGTGGAGAAGAGCATGGACTCTGGAACCAGAGTGCCTGAGTTAGAGTCTTTCTCTGGCTTTGCCACTTACTACCTTTGGAAACGTGTTTCCCCATCTGTAGAATGGGATACTAATAGAACCTATCTCATAGGATTGCTTTGAAGATTAAATAATATAATACATGGTTAATGTGCTCAGAAATGCCTGCCATATAGTAAGGACTTTCAGCTGCTGTTATTATTACATGTTTAGATGTTACATTATGTATGATTCAGACACTTGTATAATAGGGTTTCACAGATCATTCTAGGCGGGTAGAGTCAAAGAAAGTCTTAAAGAGGAGATGGTACTTACCAGAACCTTCAAGGGTAGATGGACAAAGGCAGAGGAGAGAAAGAAAGGTAAGTTGGGTCCAGGGAATGTCATCAACAAAAACTTTAAAATGGGACCAGATTTGTTAAGTTCACTTAGCAGAGAAGAGACCAGTCTTATCAAAGGATCTGGATGAGATGGAGGGTGAATATTGCTCAGATAAATGGTGGGATGAGAGTGGATAGGGTAGGTAAGATTATTAGGCTGAAAGTAGCATTTTGCAGTTTACATTCACATTTAGCTTGTCCGGCAGCATCAGGGTTTCATATTCCAAACCCAGCCCTGTTCCTGCCTACCTTGCTGTTCTCTTTGCTAGATGTTTCCTGCCTTTGCTCGATGTACAGGTAGATTTAATAGTCGGCTCAGCCAGTCAGGTAGGCCCTGTTCCCATCTTCTACCTTTGACCCATGGAGTGGTCTTCAGGCCATTGGCGCTTCTCTAGTGCAGCAGATTGGGTCAAGATGGGCTATATGCCACCCAGTTCCCGGCTCTTTTGGGAAAAGAGAGGCGTTTGATTAAATTTAGCTGTTCTTTTCAGAACTGAGGCCGGGTATGGTTCGTGGTACCCCGGATATGCTTTACAGTATGGAACTCTGCTCTGTACTTTCTTTCATAAGAACACACACACGGGAAAATTTTGATACCCTTAAAGATTCTACAGAACTTGCTAAATTAAATTGAATTGTCATCTGGACATTATTATATATTAATCTAATGTTTGACATGGCAGAGCGGAGGAATGAGTGTGTGTAAACAGATACACAGTTTAGGGGGAGATGGTGAAATGTCAAGATTAACATTCCCACTTGGATAATGGAATAGTTTGCAGATGACGCACATGAACTTCACTCTGTGTAGCTTCCTACCTACCGGTGAGCAGGAGAACAATGAACACATTTTACTCGAAGTTCTTTTCTCTCCTGTGGATTACCTGGAATATGGTAATCCCAAGAAGGGCAAAGAGAAGTAGAAGCAGATATGCTGTTAGGAATGTAAATAACTCGAATAATGCTGATTGTTGCTATAGATCCTATGCCTTAGGGGGAAGTCTTGCATTATCCTAAGACTTTCAAATGATAAATCATATTTCTGGAAGTGAAAGTATAGATATTTTTGTTGTTAGGTAATATGAAAGATGCACATCTTTTTCTCAGTGGTTTTTGGTTTAAATTATGTCACTGAATCAAAGTCATGGTGGGTTCAACATTCAGCTGGTGTGCGCGCACGCATGCCCAGTTGCTTCAGTTGTGTTTGACTCTTGAAACCCTGTGGACTGTCCATGGGCTTTCCCAGGCAAGAACACTGAAGCGGGTTGCCGTTTCCTCCTGCGGGGGATCTTCCCAACCCAGGGATGGACCCTGCGTCGCCTGCATTGCAGGCAGATTCTTTATTGCTTGAGCCACTGGGGAAGCCCATTCATGCTAATAGTTTATTTCAGTGTGAAGAAAATTAACAGTAAAGCAATGATAAAAGGCTGTTGTGAGCATCTTCTGTAAAGTGCCACTGAATTTTGGAATCAGAGCCAAGCCTGGGCTCCTTCAGAGGCCAGGACTCTGTCCTCTTTTAGAACCTCCTCATCTCTTGGCATGTTTCTGGATGTATAGTAGGTATGAGTTGATAGATGGGACATTCACATCATGGTTAGAGGTAAGAAGGGTCACTTTTATTGATTAGTCACTTCGGTGTAAGTGTTTTCGTAACAGGGAATTGGCTATAGAACTACATTGCAAGATAGCTTTAAAGATTAAAACTTTGTGGCATGCCAGTGTATGCTAGGCACTTAAGAATAATAGTTGTTGTTGTTATTTAAACATTTTTATGACCAAATGTTGTTTTGATTTTGACTTCACTTTTTTCTTATCTTTGAAAATACACATTGTTAATACATGTTGATCTGTATTTTCTGCCTTTGAAGGAAAGAATAGAAAATTATTTCCTTCTAAGTGAGGATTGCTGATCTTAAAATATTTTTGTGCTTTTTTTATTGTAGGCAACTTTGCCACATTCTTACGATAGACATTAAGAATAGTTCACTTATTAGTACAACTGTGTGTGTGTGTGTGTGTGTGTATTTTTTTTTTTGACTGACTTGGTTCTTCCTTGCAGCATGTGGGATATAGTTCCCTGATCAAGTACCAAACCCTGGCCCCCTGCATTGGGAGCCTGGAGTCTTAGCCACTGGACCACCAGGGAAGTTCCGCAAATGTGTATTTTAAAACAAGATATTTGACCAGTTGAATAGATTGTAGTAACTTGAAGCAACCAGATTCAACTGAAATCTCACTGATCCCACTAGATGGCGTCAATTCATTAAGTGATAACTTCATCCTCTAACTTAAACAGACAGCCTCCTATGTAGTTGAACTGATTTGAATATCTTTAGAAGCTGAGTGTAGCAGTATATTTTTGGACTCCTTGCTATTTATATAGTGATTTGTGGAAGTTATTTGGATATACTAGGAAGATCAGAGGCTAAGGGCAGATTTATTCAAGCTAAAAAACTATAATAAAATACAGTATTTTGTTAGATTCTAGTTAATTTTTTGGCTTAGTCTTTGCCCTAATTGTATATCCAGCTGAAAGATTCAGAACTTACTGTTTCCTCATATTTTTTGCCCTTACCGTAACTCTTGTTTGGGCTTCTGGAAATGCTGGACAACAATTGAAAAACGGGAAACAGATACTTCTTAAAGCATATAGCTTATGACAGATTTAATTTTAAATCATTTGGTTCTTATTTGTAAGGATGAGATCAACAATGGTCCATTGTGGGTTATTATGGTTCTTTAGTCATAAATGTAAAATAAAAGAAACAGTACAATTCTTTAATTCTCTCTTGTGTGAGTGTGAAGTACTTATTATCTACAATGACCATTTTATATTAGATTAGTCCATTTCAAGGTTTAAAAATTGTGCTTTTCCACAGTCGTTTGTAGGCTCTAAATAATTAATTAAGCTATTTTCCATATACATTTTATTTTCTGTTCTTAAGAGTTCTGACATTAAATTTTTTAAAGAAGTGGTGATGAATACGTTTTAGTGGGGGGAAAAGTCCTTCCACATTTCATTAGAAGTGATTCTTTTCTTTATGATCATATTCATGCAGCTAGAATAAAATTGTTTCAAAATTGATGGGATGATCCATCTTGAGCCATAGAGGCTTAATTGTGCTACAAATATTATTCTTTTATTCATTGCTCATGGGAAGTAAGTGGTTGGTGCTGATGGATCCCTTAATGTTTATTTAACTGTTCCAGTGTAGTAAGGTAGTTCAAATTTCTTAGTAAGAAGATTGCCAATAGTTTTATTCACTGGTTACAATTTTTAAAAGTGGAGAGAAATCAAAGACTTATGCCAGTAGAGTCAAAGTAACGTGGCTTTTAAAAATCTTATTGAAGTATAGTTGATGTACAGTGTTATTCTAATTTCTTCTGTACAGCAAAGTGGCTCAGTTATACAGATATATATTCTGTTTCATATTCTTTTCCATTATGGTTTATCACGGGATAGTGAGCATAGTTCCCTATGCTATACAGTAGGATCTTATTGTTTATCCATCCTGTATATAATAGTTTGCATCAGCTAATCCCAAACTCAGTTCTTTCTTCTCCTCCTTCCTTCCCTGTTCTCTGTATCTGAATTTGTTTCTGTTCATAGATATGTTCATTTGTGTCGTATTTTAGATCCCACATATAAGTGATATCATATGATATTTGTCTTTCTCTTTCTGACTTAATTTGCTTAGTATGATATTCTCTAGGCCCATTTATGTTGCCACAAATGGCATGACTTCTTTCTTTTTTATGGCTGAGTAGTAGTCCATTGTTTATATATCCATCTTTAACATTTTTTTTAGTTTATATTGGAGTATACAGTATTGTGTTAGTTTCAGGTGTATAGCAAATAGATCTACTTATGTTTTTGTGGTTCAGTCGCTAAGTCATGTCCAACTCTTTGCAACGCCATGGACTGCAGCATACTGGGCTTCCTGGATTTTGTGCAAGTTCATGTCCATTGAGTTGGTGAGGCTACATAATCGTCTCATCCTCTGCTGCCCTCCTCTCCTTCTGCCTTCAATCTTTCACAGCATCAGTGTCTTTTCCAGTGAGTTGGCTGTTGCATCAGGTGGCCAAAGTATTGGAGCTTAAGCATCAGGCCTTCCAATAAATATTTAGGTTGATTTCCTTTAGGACTGATGATTTGATCTCCTTGCAGTCCAAGGGACTCTGAAGAGTCTTCTCCAGCACCACAGTTTGAAAGCATTGTTTCTTCGATGCTCAGCCGTATGTGGTCCAACTCTCACATCCATACATGATTACTAGAAAAACCACAGCTTTGTTAATTAGGTTCTTTTCACATATAGGTTATTTTGGAGTATTGAATAGAGTTCCCTGTACTATACGGTAGGTCCTTGTTGATTATCTGTTTTTATATGTAGTAGTTTATATATGTTAATCGCAACCTCCTAATTTATCCCCTCCCCCGCACCTTTCCTCTTTGGTAACTGTAAGTTGCATTCTAAGTCTGTGAGTCTGTTTCTGTTTTGTAAATAAGTTCATTTTAAAATTCTACATATAAGTGATATATGATATTTGCCTTTCTCTGTCTGACTTACTTCACTTAGTATGATAATCTCTAGGTCCATTCATGTTGCTGCACGTGGCATTATTTCATTCTTTTGAGTAATATTCCATTAAGCACCGAAGAATTGATGCTTTTGAACTGTGGTATTGGAGAAGAGTCTTGAGAGTCCCTTGGACTGCAAGGCAATCCAACCAGTCCACCCTAAAGGAGATCTGTCCTGGGTGTTCATTGGAAGGTCTGATGTTGAAGCTGAAACTCCAATACTTTGGCCACCTCATGTGAAGAGTTGACTCATTGGAGAAGACCCTAATGCTGGGAAGGATTGGGGGCAGGAGGAGAAGGGGACGACAGAGGATGAGATGGCTGGATGGCATCACTGACTCGATGGACATGGGTTCGGGTAGACTCTGGGAGTTGGTGATGGACAGGGAGGCCTGCATGCTGTGGTTCATGGGGTTGCAAAGAGTCAGACACGACTGAGCAGTTGAACTGAACTGAACCGCGTCTTCTTTATTCATTCATCTTTTGATAGACATTTAGGTTGCTTCCATGAATTAGCTGTTGTAAATAGTGCTGCAATGAACGTGAGTACAGGTATCTTTTCAAAGTATAGTTTTCTCTGGATATGTGCCCAGGAATGGAGTTGCTATATCATATTGTAGCTCTATTTTTAGTTTTTTAAGGAACTTCCATACGTTTCTCCATTATGATTGTACCACTTTACTTCCCACCAAGAGCATAGGAGGGTTCCCTTTTTTCCACACCCTCACCCCTTCCCCAGATTTATCGTATATAGACTTTTTGATAATGGCCATTCTGATTGGTGTGAGATGATACCTCATTGTAGTTTTGATCTGCATTTCTGTAATAATTAGTGAGATTGTGCATCCTTTCATGTGTTTTTGACCATCTGTATGTCTTCTTTGGAGAAATGCCTATTTAGATCTTTTGCCTATTGTTTTGATTGGGTTATTTGTTTTTTGATGTTGAGCTGTGTGAGCTGTTTGTATATTTTAGAGATCAATCCCTTGTCAGTTGCATCATTTACAAATATTTTCTCTCATTCTGTAAGTTATTTTTGTTTTGTTTATGGTTTCTTTTGCTATGCAAAAGCTTTTAAGTTTGATTAGGTCTCATTTGTTTATTTTTGTTTTGTTTTTTCTTCGTTAACTCTACAAGGTGGATTCAAGAAGATACTGCTGAAATTTATGTCAGAATGTTCTGCCTATATTTTCCTCTTAAGACTTTTCCCTCTCTTCTCTGTCCCCCCACCCTAATGTCTCTTCTTTCTTTCTCTTGTTTATTTTCATTGAAATATAATTTCTATATAACAGTATTTCAGGTGTATGACATAATGATTTGGCGCTGATATAGTTTTTTATTGAAGTATAATTGACATATAATATACGATCACAGAAAACTAACCAGTCTGATCACATGGACCACAGCATTGTTTAACTCAAAGAAACTGATCCATGCCAGGTAGGGCCACCCAAGAGGGGTGGGTCATTGGGGAGAGTTCTGATGAAATGTGGTCCACTGGAGAAAGGAATGGCAAACCACTTCAGTATTCTTGCCTTGAGAACCCCATGAACAGTATGAAGAGGCAAAAAGATAGGATACTGAAAGATGAACTCCCCAGGTCGGTAGGTGCCCAGTGTGCTACTGAGATCAGTGGAGAAGTAACTCCAGGAAGAGTGAAGGGAGCAAAAGCAGCACCTAGTTGTGGATGTAATGGTGATAGAAGCAAGGTACAATGCTGTAAAGAGCAATATTGCGTAGGAACATGGAATGTTAGGTCCACAAATCAAGGCAAATTGGAAGTGGTCAAAGAGGAGATGGCAAGAGTGAACATCGACATTTTAGTTATTAGTGAATGTCGACATTTTAGGAATCAGCGAACTAAAATGGACTGGAATGAGTGAATATAACTCAGATGACCATTTATCTACTACTGTGGCAAGAATTCCTTAGAAGAAATGGAGTAGCCATCGTAGTTAACAAAAGAGTCTGAAATGCCCTATGTGGATGCAGTTTCAAAAATGACAGATTGATCTCTGTTCATTTCCAAGGCAAACTGTTCAGTATCACGGTAATTCAAGTCTATGCCCTGACCAGTAGTGCTGAAGAAGCTGAAGTTGAACAGTTCTATGAAGACCTACAAAACCTTCTAGAAGTAACACCCCAAAAAGATGTCCTTTTCATTTTAGGGAACTGGAATGTAAAAGTAGGAAGTCAAGAAACACTTGGAGTAACAGGCAAATTTGGCCTTGGAGTACAGAATGAAGCAAGGCAAAGGCTACTAGAGTTTTGCCAAGAGAATACACTGGTCATAGCGAACACCCTCTTCCAACAAGACAAGAGAAGACTCTACACATGGACATCACCAGATGGTCAATACTGCGATCAGATTGATTATATATTTTTTGCAGCCAAAGATGAAGAAGCTCTATACAGTCAGCAAAAACAAGACCGGGAGCTGACTGTGGCTCAGATCATGAACTCCTTATTGCCAGATTCAGACTTAAATTGAAGAAAGTAGGGAAAACAACTAGACCTTTCAGGTATGACCTAAATCAAATCCTGTATGATTGTACAGTGGAAGTGAGAAATAGATTCAAGGGATTAGATCTAATCGACAGAGTGCCTGATGAACTATGGACAGAGGTTTGTGACATTGTACAGGAGACAGAGCAAGACCATCCCCAAGAAAAAGAAATGCAAAAAGGCCAAATGGCTGTCAGGGGAGGCCTTACATAGCTTTGAAAAGAAGAGAAGCGAAAGCAAAGGAGAGAAAGAAAGTTATACCCATCTGAATTCAGAGTTCCAAAGAATAGCAAGGGGAGATAAGAAAGCCTTCCTTGGTGATTAGTGCAGAGAAACAGAGGAAAACAGTAGAATGGGAAAGACTAGAGATCTCTTCAAGAAAATTAGAGATACCAAGGGAACATTTCATGCAAAGATGGGCACAATAAAGAACAGAAATGGTATGGACCTAACAGAAGCAGAAGATAATAAGAAGAGATGGCAAGAATATGCAAAAGAACTATACAAAAAAGATCTTCATGACCCAGATAATCACTGTGGTTTGATTACTCACCTAGGACCAGACAGACGTCCTGGAATGGGAATGCAAGGTCAAGTGGGCCTTGGAAAGCATCACTACAAACAAAGCTAGTGGAGGTGATGGAATTCTAGTTGAGCTATTTCAAATCCTAAAAGATGATGCTATGAAAGTATTGCATTCGGTATGCCAGCAAATTTGGAAAACTCAGCAGTGGCCACGGAACTGGAAAAGGTCAGTTTTCGTTCCAATCTCAAAGAAAGGCAATGCCGAAGAATGCTCACACTACCCCACATTGCATTTATCTCACAGGCTAGCAAAGTAATGCTCAAAATTCTCCAAACCAGGCTTCAGCAATACGTGAACCGTGAACTTCCAGTTGTTCAAGCTGGATTTAGAAAAGGCAGAGAAACCAAAGATCAAATTGCTGACATCGCTGGATCATAGAAAAAGCAAGAGAATTCCAGAAGAACGTCTACTTCTGCTTTGTTGACCATGCCAAAGCCTTCGACTGTGTGGTTTGTGGAAAATTCTGAAAGAGGTAAGAATACCAGACCACCTGACTTGCCTCTTGAGAAATCTGTATGCAGGTCAAGAAGCAACAATTAGAAGTGGACATGGAGCAATCGACTGGTTCCAAATCAGAAAAGGCGTACGTCAAGACTGTATATTGTCACCCTGCTTATTTAGCTTATATGCAGAGTACATCAAGAGAAACACTGGGCTGGAAGAAGCACAAGCTGGAATCAAAATTGCCTGGAGAAATATCAGTAACCTCACATATGCAGATGACACCACCTTTATGGCAGAAAGCGAAGGAATAAAGAGCTTCTTGATGAAAGTGAAAGAGGAGAGTGAAAAAGTTGGCTTAAAGCTCAACATTCAGAAAACTAAGATCATGGCATCCGGTCCTATCACTTTATGGCAAATAGATGGGGAAACAGTAGAAATAATGACAGACTTTTTTTTGGGGGGGGGTACTCCAAAATCACTGCAGATGGTGACTCCAGCCATGAAATTAAAAGACACTTACTCCTTGCAAGTTAAGTTATGACCCACCTAGATACCATCTTAAAAAGCAGAGACATTACTTTGCCAACAAATTTCCATCTAGTCAAGACTATGGTTTTTCCTATAGTCATGTATGGATGTGAGAGTTGGACTATAAAGAAAGCTGAGCACCGCAGAATTGATGCTTTTGAACTGTGGTGTTGGAGAAGACTCTTTAGAGTCCCTTGGACTGCAAGGAGATCCAACCAGTCCATCCTAAAGGAGATCAGTCCTGAATATTCATTGGAAAGACTGATGTTGAAGCTGAAACTCTAGTACTTTGGCCACCAGTTACGAAAAACTGACTCATTTGAAAAGACCCTGATGCTGGGAAAGATTGAAGGTGGGAGGAGAAGGAGACGACAGAGGATGAGATGGTTGGATGGCATCACCAACGCAATGGACATGAGTTTGAGTAAACTCTGGGAGTTGGTGATGGACAGGGAGGCCTGGTGTGCCTGGAATCCATGGGATTGCAAAGAGTCGGACACGACTGAGTGACTGCACTGATAGTAGTTTTTTAATTTACTATTTATTAAAAGCGAAATTCTTTTCCTTTAATTAAAGGTACAGGGTGGTGGTTTTTTTTGCCTTTTGCAAGGCAAGGCTTCTCAGGGTGACTCACTTTGTTGTACAGCAACATCATCCATAATTTCAGATAATTTCTGAGAACATTGTTGTTAAGAGCTCTTTCTCATTGAGTTATTTGGTTTTATGAAGATGAATATCTGATTAAATTTTTACTAGTATGCACAATTTGGTGCTTTTTTTAAAATTTAAGGGAAATAAAAATTTTTAAATTTTAAGTAAAATGGTTCTAGAAAGAGGAGAGACCTTTAATCATTGGTATATCTTTTTAATTTTCTACTTTGTGACTCCATTAAAAAAAAAAAAGAACCAACTCTGTAATTTTAAAGTAGAGATTCTGAAATTACCACTTTTCTAAAAATATCACTTACAGCTGAAACTTAATATATCTAAGCATTTTAGTTCTGGGGATGATACATATTTTCATAAAGATGTGTTTCCAAATGGAAATAGCACTGAGGCTTCTGAAATAGGGCATCTTTCCAAACAGGCTTGTGGTTGCCTGGGTAAAGACTATTAGGTTGCAACACTCGAAAAGGAGATCCTAACCGGGGAAGCAATCGATGAAGGGCACACATCCACAGAGTCTAATGAAACTTTTAAAGGCACTTGTAAGGACCTCTGTGCAAGGCCTCGCCAGTAGTACCTTTCTTTCTTTTTCTTTAATTGTTACTGGGGTATAGTTGATTTACAATGTTGTGTCAGTAGCTTTCAAATTAAATACCATATTCTCCATAGTGCACTGAGCCATGCTTATATTTCCATCTTTGCTGCTGTTATACACAGTATATCATTCTTATTTTTAATCTTTTGTAAGTACTACTCATCATCCTCGTGAGAATTGCAGCCTTTTCTCATTGCCCTTTGTGAAAATGTCATCATAATAAGGGGAAGTAGGGCAGCTTTATGGTGTTTTAAAAATCAAGTTCATCAGATTTTTAGACTGTCAGCTCATTATTTAATGTCATTATTAGTACTAGGAATTCTGAGTATTTTATAACTCTAATTTTATAAAAACAAGTTTTTTTTCTTTTTTCTGTGAGTGAGGTAAGGGACAGATAGGCGTTACCCTAATTTTATAGATAGTTACCATCCTAATTTTATAGAGGAAACTAATATTAAAGTTTAACAACAGTTAGAACAAGACATGGAATAACAGACTGGTTCCATATCGGGAAAGGAATACATCAAGGCTCTATATTGTCACCTTGGTTGTTTAACTTATATGCAGAGTACATCATGAGAAACGCTGGGCTGGAGGAAGCACAAGCTGGAATCAAGATTGCTGGGAGAAATATCAATAACCCCACATATGCAGATGACACCACCCTTATGGCAGAAAGCGAAGAAGAACTAAAGAGCCTCTTGATGAAAGTGAAAGAGGAGAGGGAAAATGTTGGCTTAAAGATCAACATTCAGAAAACTAAGATCATGGCATCTGGTCCATCACTTCATGGCAAATAGATGGAGAAACAATGGAAACAGTGACAGACTTTATTTTGGGGAAGGGGGGGGCTCCAAAATCACTGCAGATGGTGACTGAAGTCATGAAATTGAGAGATGCTTGCTCCTTGGAAGAAAAGTTATGACCCACTTAGGCAGCATATTAAAAAGCAGAGACACTACTTTGCCAACAAATATCCGTCTAGTCAAAGCTATGGTTTTTCCAGGAGTCATGTATGGATGTGAGAGTTGGACTATAAAGAAAGCTAAGCACCACAGAATTGATGCTTTTGAACTGTGATGTTGGAGAAGACTCTTGAGAGTCCCTTGGACAGCAAGGAGATGCAACCAGTCCATCCTAAAGGAAATCAGTCCTGAATATTCATTGGAAGGACTGATGTTTGAAGCTGAAACTCCAGTACTTTGGCCACCTGATACAGAAAGTGGACTCGTTGGAAAAGACCTTGATGCTGGGAAAGACTGAAGGAGGAGGAGAAGGGGACGACAGAGGATGAGGTGGTTGGATGGCATCACTGACGCAATGGACATGCGTTTGAGTAAACTCTGGGAGTTGGTGATGGACAGGGAGGCCTGATCTGCTGAGTCCATGGGGTCACAAGGAGTCAGACACGACTGAGCGACTGAACTGAACTGAATATTAAAGTGGAGTTCTCACCAGAGTCATATAGGTGGGGTGAAAGGGAGGCCAACATCATGGCTCGTAGAGTGCTTTAGCCTTCCACCCAGGCTCTTCCCTTGTATAGTACAGCAGGCGCAGCATTCTCAGGGCTATTTTTGTTAAACGGAACTGTTTGTGTACAGATTTTTCTTTTCAAAACAATAAGCATCTTAGTTTTTAAAAGATTCTACTGAGGGACTTGTTCTGGTTCTGGTTTTACAATCTTCTTTTAGCTCAGAACTTTTGAAAATAATTTTAAGTGGATCTGTGCCATTTGGGGGAGAAGAAAAAAGCCGAGAAACAAACTTACCTGATATTGCAAATCCAAAAGAGTTGAAACAATAGTTTTCAAACTTGAGTACAATGTTTACAGCAGATGTATATTTACTAAACTAATGCATTTTGTTTAAATCCACTTTATTTGACCTGTGTTTTAGGTAGAAATGTACCATCAGTCTACTTATTGTTGAAAGTAAGGTTTTTTTTTTTTTTAATTTTCTTTACTTTATTGTGTTGGTTTTGCCATACATTGACATGAATCCACCATGGGTATACATATGCTCCTCCTCCAGAACCCCCCTCCCTCCTCCTCCTGATTCCCTCCCCCTGGGTCATCCCAGTGCACCAGCCCCGAGCATCAACCCTGGGCTGGCGATTGATTTCACATATGACAATTAACATGTTTCAATGCCATTCTTCCATATCATCCCACCCTTGCCCTCTTCCACAGAGTCCATGAGTCTGTTCTATACATCTGTGTTTCTTTTGCTGTCTCGCATGCGGGGTTCTCGTTGCAACAATACAGTATACTAATGCATATATATGGAATTTAGAAAGATGGCAACGAAAGTAAGGTTTTTTGAGGGGAGACTTCTGTTATTACAAGTGTGTGATTTTGGCTTTGGGAAAGAAGGTACCTGAATAAGGGTGTTAACTAGCCCTTGGAAGCTGTTCGGGGTGAGGTGGGACTCAACACCCTGAAATATGTGCAAAGTGTGCATGTATATATTCTTGTACTTATGACATTTTTGGAGGTGACATCCCTAATTCTTTATTATGATATTAAAGGTATTAAAAGTGTTACCCCACTGGTGAGATACATGATCTAAATCAGATCACTTACTAGGATTGAATATAAAGCATTTCCTTTTTCTCCTGAAATGAAGAAGGCCACATGTGAATACCCTTTTTTTTTTAGAACAGTACCTTTAAAAGCTCGAAGTGTTTGATGAGGAATCATAATTTATACACGGAAAGAAATCCAATAGAATTACTCTTGCATTCTCCTTAAATTTCATGGATTATAGTAAGTACAAGTTACAAATTTGTTCCTTTCTGAAAAACATTTGCCATTCCACAATTGTTTTGAGGTCTAAGTAAGCTAGTTATGAAAGCCAAATATAGAGACAAATCTTGAGGATGAAGGAAAGGAAAAAGTTGCTCCAAGGAGCTCGACTTACCCTTAAAGCCCAGCCCATGTGCCAGACTGTAATGATTTAAGTCACTAATGAAATTCAGGTTGTTTGAGAGGAATTTTTTTAAACATTAAGTGAGGTAGTAATTTTCCAGTAGTCAAATTTAATGAAAACATTTACTCATGTGAATCGGAGTTTTATTTTTGTATATTAGTTTTGCCACTTTGTTTTTACTAAAAATAGCCACTCTTTCTCTTATATTTCTCCATGAAATCTTTCAGAACCACGTCTAGAAATGGCATCATTTTGCCATAAGTATTTTGTTTTCTCCCCCATCTAGTTTTTATGAAGCAGTGCTAACTCTGCCTTAATTTGATCTGGCATCCCTGCGATTGAACATTTGTAAGTATCTTGTATTATGGCCCATCTGGGTTGTCATAGAAACCAAAGACCTCCATCCTCTTCCTTCTAGTTAAAAATGGAATGCAAACAGGGCTTCAAAGTGACGTTTTTCTAGTACGAGTGACAGCCCTGTGAAGTGCAGAACAGAAAGGTTTCTTATTGGTTTTATTCTCCCATGGCCTATCTTACCAGTTAACTCTGATGCATGCAGTTTTTCTCTTGAAAATCTGGCAAGATACTAATGGAATTTTTAAAATGTAAGCATCAGGGGGAAAGAAAGCATACAGCTAATCCCCCCCCCTGCTCTTTTCTTATACAGAAATGCAGTGTTAGCCAGCGGTGTTTTTGTTTTCTTCCCCGGGTTACTGGCTGCTCTGTTGAGGCTGTGGGCCACGTGGCGGAAGCACTGATCAGTCACCACAACTGTGGCTTTCATTATTTGGTCTTGTTATTTACTTTTCAGGTCAGGTAAATGTGGTTTTTATCTCACTAGAACCTACAAGCCCATTGGTTAAGTACACGGCAGTAATTCATTGGAATAGAAGTTCACTGATATGGAAGTTTGAATGGCCGTATCATTAGGCATTCTAAAACACTGTAGAGACCTGATTCTGAAATCTTAATTCTAAAACTGCCCCAGTTCCACCCTGGTAGTTACAGAATCCTTGACTTTGATGATCTTTCAACTTCCATGTTCCCCCTCAGGTTCCCTCCCAGGGCAATGCATGACTTCTGTGAAGTTTCTGCTTTTAAAGTAGCTAAGATATTAATAAGTTCCAGTGTGTTATTTCATTTGTGTTAGCAAAATATCTGGGTTTGATGGTTAAGATTTGCTGAACTTTTGATGTGGCATTACTTAAAGTTTAGAGTGTTAAATTCTTTTTAACATAGATTTTTAATGTAGAAAATGGCACACATAGTGACCTCTGACTATGAAGGAAATAATGAAAAAACTGGCCTCTAAGTTTATAGTCTAATAGAAGTGTTCCAGAAGGGTTGGGTTAAAATCATTAGACTGTTATAGTTGCTGAGTTTTGGGTCAGTTTTAAATCTACTGTTTTTCTATAGGAAAACATTTAAGTCTTTAAATGTCGACAATTTAACTGTTAGCTAGTTGAGGTAACTGAGTATTTTCTTTAGCCCCACATTTCAACTATAGTCATTTTCAGCAGTGAGTTCAAAAGGATTATGAGTATTTTCATATCTTGGTGAAGGAAGACCCTGCAACTCCCAGTGGAGTATAAGTAAGAGGTAGGGTTTATCTGCTGTTAAATCTAAAGGTAGGAGGATATAGTTTCCAAATAATACTGTATTCCTTGGTGTATATTATAGAAGAAAATAGTTTGTTTTCATAGCATAGCACAGGGAATTATATAGCAGTTCTTCATGCTAGACATGTTGCTTTGTTCTTTAGTTTGGTGTCTTCACCTGTAATTTGTTGGATACCATTTTGTTTTGTTTTGCAAGTATCATGAAGCTGAAAGGGTTGACATAACTAGCCTCGACACTCCAGTCAATGTAAAAATTAGAATCCTCTCTAGATTATTTCTGTTTATCAGTGTCTTAAAAAAAAAGACTAAGAATGTTGGTAGCAGTTTAGTACAAGTCATGTCGCTGCCAGTCTGGGAGGAGGCTGTGGCTTTGCCTTTGCATGGAGGAATGGGGCAGCTATTTCTCTTCACCACTGCTGTAACGCATCCTTTGGAGAAAAGTTAAGATGTTTGTGTACACTGGAGACAGCAGTACCTTGAACAAAATGAAAGGTGATGAATTTCTCGGCCATTAAGGACACAAATTCTCAGGACGGCATCAGTGTCTCTCGTTCCTGTGCTTTGTCATCCCCAGATACCTGTTGCTAACAAGCAACGTAACGTTTGGTTCTCTCACATCTGTGTTTTCCGGTCTGTTTCTACACCATTGACATAGTTTTCGTGTCCTGTGGCCACCATCTAGTAACTTTTCAGCTCCTTCACAGTTATGCATGTTTTGGACCTCTACATATACATTTAAAAAATTCCCTTTTTAAAAATAGACATGCATTTCCAAGTGCATTTGTTGGAAACAAGATAGATTAATTCTGCATTTTTTTCTCAAAGAACAGTCTTCTCAGATTCTTTACATAAATCAAACTTGCGATACTGTATTTCTCCAAAGTAGAATTTTTAATTGTCATTGATAGCCCATGTTTAATTGCTTTTGTCTCAAGAAAGCCTTTTGGATTGTCACTGCTCAAAATGTACACTCCCAGCTTTGACTTTCTTACTTGTATTGACTCCATTTTCTCTCTGCTTTGTTCACGTATTTTTAAAAATCTTCCAATAATTTTACTTGTTAATCTATAAGAAATGTTATAGCTGTTTTACACACACATCTTCTACTTTCTGAAATAGCTATATAAATTTCTTAAAGAATTTAACTTTTTAATATTATGGCACAAAATCTAATACTGTACTACATACTTTGTAGGTATAGTCAATAAATAATGTCATCAAATCTTGACTATCTATTACGGCCCTAACATCCTTTTAAATCTAAGATGAAAGAATGGTTAGCAAAATGCGTACAAAATAGCAAGCAAATTGGTAGTTGTGGATTTCAGAGGATGTTCTGAGAACTTTTTCTAATGCTGCTTTAAATTTGTGTGTTAATCACACCGATGGAAGCGCATCTCTGGATCAGTTGCCAATAACAAAGAAGACCGAGTGGTTTGTATTTGTATTTCATGCTCTTGTCCTCTGGGAGTCAGTCATCTGTTCAGCCTCTCCACAGTCGTACGTGTGTATTTCTGGTAGCACGCTGATTGCTGCTGATGTACTAACATGTTCCGGCAGGAGCAAGCCGGTGCTGGCAGCTTCCTCGTGAGCCCAGTGTTCAGAGATGACCTGTTTGCACATGGGCCTGTGGTGTATCATTTTTTGGTACAAGAGCAGTAGAATAAGGTCTGACTCTAGTTGATTGAAGTGGTAGTTTTAGATTCCGATAAGAGGACCAATTGCGGTGAGGGAGGGTGAAATTGCAGAATGAGTGTGCAGCGTGAGGCGGATCCGCCCCGCAGCAGGTTGCTCTGCACCGTGAGGCAAGCAGCGCACATGGACAGATGGCCCAGCAGCGAGTCAGAGCAGCAGAGTCTGGGCAGGTGGACGGGCCTTTGCCTAACTCTTGACGTGGTTACAGAGAGTGGTTAATGTCTACCACTTTTAAAACTGAAAAATAAGTACTTAGGGAAAGGAATTCTACTCATTAGGAAATGAAAAATAGGCACATTAGGCAGAAGAGAAACCTGACTGTTGGTGGATCTGGACATTGAAGCCCAGCATTTTCAGGAGCTGCTTCCTATAGGCACGGGCTGGCTTTATCTTTTGGCATTTGGTCATTCAGCATCAGTATGCTGAACACTTTAGCATGTAATCTGCAGCAAGACTATCTTAAAATCATGTCTTTGATACCAGATTTCAAAGAATTATGAACTATTTAGTTGCAAGCACAAGTCTGATATTTGGGCTAAGAAAAGTGTTTTTTAAAAAGGATACCATGGTGGTAAGTGTCCTGCAAATATGAAAGTAATGTGTTTGTAATGGTATTAAGCAAAAGAAAAATATTAATGGAAAAATCCTTCAGTTTCAAATGTAAACCATAGGAAAACAAGAGTGGAGCGGAATGCCCAGACCCAACCATCCGTCTTTAGACTAGTAAATGTGGACGGTCGCTTCTCTCCAGATACTTTCAGAAGTACTGAGGGTCTCATTAATTTTGAAAAACAAGGTCTTGCTCTAGTTTATACCTCTAGACAAAGTGTTTTAAATGTAACATTTGATGAAGAAAATGCTGTGCCTCTGAATTCTTATACTTTAATCTTCTGATTGTCAGATTACACTTATCTTAGACCAGTACCCTTGGTGCATAAGTTTGCCAAAGAAAGAGAGTTAGTAGTGAGAAGCATTGTCAGAGTGCCTGTGTCCTTCTTCAGGCCACTGTGGTTAGGGAACATACCCAGAAACATAAGCTGCAATGATGGAAATGTCATTCTGAAATGTTGTGAGGGCTGTTGATGCCATTGGTTAGGGCAAAGGTATAAATTTTGGCTTCTTTTGTTTCCCCAGTAATTGGGAGCTTCCCTCATAGCTCAGTCGGTAAGGAATCTGCCTGCAGTGCAGGAGACCTGGGTGCGATTCCTGCATCAGGAAAATCCCTGGAGAAGGAAATGACAACCCACTCCAGTATCCTTGCCTGGAGAATTCTATGGACAGAGGCTACTTACCATCCATGGGGTTGCAGAGAGTTGGACACGACTGAGTGACAAAGTGACGATTCACGATTAATTGTGCCAGCTCCTGGTTCCCAAACTGGCTCGAGCATGTGGCACCTGGTCTTTGCTAGGGTGGGAAGAGCACTAATCTACCCCTGTACGTATTGAAAGAAGCATTCAGGCCGCTGCGTTAAAAACTGCAGGAGAATGCATTATTAATGGGATAGGCCTTGGTCTCTCTCTCTCTCTCTCTGCAAAAAAGGGAAAAGGGAAATCACTTATGTGTGCATTGTTAAGAAGGATCAAGATTGACTTAGTGCTAGTTCTTAATGAATTTTTTAATGAGTGACTGAGAGATACCTAAGGAGAAATACTTAAGTGAGTAAATTACAGCCACAACATGCAGCTTGTAGTCACCAGTGTGACCTAATTGTAAGAGAGATCACCCAGTAACTGTGTCACCCTGCAAGCTTTGGTTTATTGAGCCCATTTCTTATAGGGTGCCACATTATCAAAGATTAGAAAGATAGTCATACATTTGGGATTTTAATATTGTAAAGATTATCAGAAGATTTTGAATCAGTTTTGGTTTGAACGAACTCCCATCATCTGTTTGCTGATTCCAAGGCTTTACAATTTTGGTTTGTTTTTGCTACACATGTATAATTGAGCTGAATATGTGTGCCAATAAGTAGAGGAGCTGTAGACCCGCATTCAGCTTCTGCTGAAGTCTGCAGTATTGAAGTGTTCCTTTTGTTGCGTGTGCTGGTCTTGCAGACCCTGTCGAGCCTTATCGCATGCAGCCAGTTGGCGCTGCTGGTGTGAAAGCACAGGGGGGCTCTCATGTGGGAGGTTAATGGGGTGTAATTATAAAGAAAAATGAACTGCTCAACCACTCTATCTCACTCTACCTGCACCAAGAGTGACAAGTGCTCTGATCTTTTATAAACCCTGGAGCAGAGGTTTAACCATCTAAAATTATGACAGTATAACTGTCACACAAACACACACCCCATGACGCGTAGGTATGCACCCCTGTGTAGGAATGATTCCTTCCTGTTACAGGAAGTCTCAGGAAAGGAGCACCTTCAACCGCCAAGAAAAGCCTCTTGTTAAACATTGTACTTTGGTGTCACTTCTTCTTCTCCACTCAATTTGTTCCATTTCCTTTTCCTGAAGATGCTTTCCCCCTTCTGATTAGTGGCAAGGCTGACAGCCTGCACACGAGTAGGTCCATTCCGCTGTATCCATCAGACGACAGATAGCCTTGCTTTCTCCGGGCAGGTCTGTCGTGCTTGCCCTCGCAGCTGTCCTTAAATCAACTGCGTCCTTCTAAAGGGGATGGAAAGAGCTGTCTCCTCTCATCCTCAGCGTCTGAGCAAAGCAGGCTGTAGGAAGCCCGGATGCCGTCTGATGGGTCTTTCTCCTGGGACGTCCGTATAGCAGTGATTGTCACACACATTTCTGTGGGCTTGCGATGGAGTTGGATCCTTAGGTTCTTTGGATGAAAATATCACAGGAAATACTTGGAAAGGAGAATGACAGCTGGAAGGTACAAGGACAGAAAAGGACCAAGGAGACATTCAAAGGGTGTGATTAATGGATAAATCGGTGTTCCGCGTATGTCACGTTGCCAGTGAATATAGCGAATCCGTCCTGCTTCTGGAACATCTGAAGGGTAAGCCGAGCTGGATTATAGAGCCCGGTTGACTGAGTGCTTTTGCCAGCTCAGCACAGAGTTGAAATAAGGTGTTGCAGAATGATGCCACAACAACACAACCCCTGACATCTTGTTCTTGCTGAGTCTGAAACATCACCACTCCCGGCGAGGCTGTGCTGCCTCCTGAGATAAGTAAATTCAGCATCACATACACGAGGCCTGTGGAGACTAAGCGGAAGTGATGGCTGTGTCACTCGCACAGCAGCCTTATTGACGGGAGCCCCGGTCGTGCTTGGCGGGTGGGGGAGGGGCGGCCGGGGTTCCTAGGAGCGGCTCTGAAAGCAGGGAGGCTGATTTGAAAACCTCTCAGTTTGGTTTATAATGTTATTTCTCCAGCCCCTTTGCATATGGATTTTGATCATCTGTGCTTTATTTTAAAAGCAAAATAGTTGTATAGTTTAAATGGCAGTAGGATAAATCTGTTAGTAATAAAAATTTTAAATCTAGCTTGACATTAGTGGCTGGTGTGTAAAGTTTGCTGTGATTTACTCCCATAAATTCTGGAACCCAATGTTTTACCCAGTATATATGTTTCCAAGCTTCACAGGTGGCACTAGTGGTTAAAGAATCCGTGTGCCAACGCAGGAGATGTAAGAGACGTGGGTTCGATCCCTGGGTTTGAACAATCCCTGGGTTTGAACGATCCCCTGGCAGAAGGCTCAGCAACCTACTCCAGCATTCTTGCCTGGAGAAACCCACAGACAAAGGAGCCTGGTGAGCTGTGGTTCATAGGTTCGCAAAGAGCTGGACACGATTGAAGCAGATTAGCACGCACGCACATACATGTTATCAATATCCATTAGTGAAAGTCACTCAGTCGTGTGTAACTCTGTAACCCATGGAATTCTCCAGGACAGAATACTGGAGTGGGGAGCCTTTCCCTTCCCCAGGGGATCTTCCCAACCCAGGAATCGAACCTTGGTCTCGTGCGTTGCAGGCGGATTCTTAACAGCTGAGCCTCAAGGGAAGCCCGTTACGTTTATCAAAGTGAAGTCATTGCTCCAGGGTTGAAGTCAGTGGCTTGAGGCAAGGTCAGCAACAGGATCTTAAAATTCTGCATCATATGCCGCAGGTGATGGAAGCATGTCATTCTTGTTGGGTTGTTCGTCATGTACCCCTCCTCAGCTGCCAGAGAGAATATCTTTGATGACAGAGTTGCGATCTTCTGGGCTTTTGGAACAAGTTATCTAGGACATCCCAGTCCCTTTAAGAACATTCCCAGCTCTTCTGGTGCTCAGAGCCTGCAGGAAGTTTCTCTTAGGAGGGTCACTCTCTGTGCAGTTTGCTCCTGACCCATCTACGAGTCATCCGTGCCTCATCTCTGACTGTCCCATTTTCCCCCTTGACGGCGCCTTGGGCACCTCTCCTGCTTGGCCCCTTCAGGTGTTGGGCAGGCTGTTCTTCTTTGGATTTCAGTGGCCTGTCCTTGTTTTCTGGCAGTTACTATATCTAGAGACTGATGCCCAGCAACGGACGTTTCTCCCCCTGGCTGATCTCCCCACCCCAGTCTACTCCACTTTTAGACAGTCCACTTGGATGTCACCCAGCCTCCTGTCAACCCCAGAAGGACTGGCTCAGACAAACGAGCTTCAGCTCTTTGTTTGGTGAACAGAGCTTCATTCAGACTGGTTTTCCAGGGGAGAGGAAGTCCATATTCTAGTGCCCTTTTCACTATGAAGTAACTGCATGACTTTTGGCCAGTCATCAATCACCTCAGTGTCCCTGTCTAATCAAAGACAGTTGTCTTAATTCACCCCACACAGTAGTGAGAATCTGATTTGATAAGTGGGTCTGAAAATTTACGGATACAAAGTACTGTATGAGCATATGACTGCTTAAGCTGAAAGAAGTGCACCATTTGGGAGATGTTTGTGGAAATGGAATCACTTTTCATTTAGGGTTCACTCAGAAAGTAAGATTCTTGAAAAATTACTAATGAATACATATGTCTATAACATGGATTCCTTTTTCTTAATCATGTAAACTAAATGATTTTGAAAAATCTAGAGTACTCAGAAATGAGAACCTGTTAAGTATAGATGTTTCTAGTGTTGTGGTCAGATTCCAAGTCTGATGATTATGTTTTGCTTACTGTAATTCCTTGGAGAGCTTCAACAAGGTAGTTTTCATTTTTTCTGACCTCCACAGTGTGGCTGTTTAAACAGCTGCTTTCTTCAGTCCTAGAGACAGCTGCGGTTCAGTGGTAGAGAAACTGATTCCAGCTCATTCTTACGTTGGTGTTGCGTGATGGGGAGAAGGGTATTAAATTGTCTACAAAGTACTTGAAGCTGTTTGGATGAAATCGGCACAGTAATGGAGCATGTCATCACTAAGTTTTCGTCCTTTATATTTCGGGTACTGTCTGTTTCTCCTAAGGTATTCTCCTCAGCACCCATTCACCGCTTGCTTTTATGTCTGCGCTTCTTCCCACTGAAGTCTCAACTCAGCCGTTTAACAAGGATAAATAAGATTTTGATTAACAGGAAAGCCATTTGAATTTTGGGGTTATCTGAAATTCTTTTTGACTCATCTTTTACTGCTGAAAATTTTCCGAAGTGATGACTGATCCCTTTCCTAATAACTATAGTTCAATGAATGTAATTACTGTCTAAAAATTGAATACTGGTAACCCATGGGCTTATTCTAAGTAACAAAGATATTTTAACAGTGTTAAAAGCAATTTTTGTGTTGGTGCTTTTAGACAAGTCATTCCCTCTCTAGTTGACTGCAGTCTCCATCACTCTCTATCATCTTGTAGCTGGCCTGCTTCATTCACATGCATTACCTGCTTGACCCTTGTTCATGTGAATGTTTAATCCTTGACTGAAACTATTCTTTAGTGATTTAGCCTCTTTGTAGTGTGTCAAGATCATCGTTGTGAGCATTACTAGTTTTCTGTGTACTGAGCTTATAAAGGTGAAAAGTGAAGATCATGGGATTGTATTGTTGCTATTTAGGGATTCACAGATTTATAAACAGAAGAAAATATTGGATACTGAGTGGAGAAACTGGGACCACGATCAGGTAAACAACTTACCCAGGGTCACAAACAAGCTGTAGCGACAGCTGTGTGACCAGAGCCCAGACTCTTGGCTGGTTGTGTTCCTTTTGCTGCGCTGTACTGCCCCTCTGTTTCTCCTAAAAGCAAAACAGGACAGGAGGGATATTTTTTAAAAGGTTTTTTACTAGCTGCTTTTGTGGCTTACCATATTGTACAGTGTATATTAATAGATGTGAGAACTTCAGGTCCTTACCAGTGAATACAATAATGTGGTGAGAGGAAAGATAAGAAATTAGGTATCAGGAACTAAAACTTTTAAGTCTGACTCTGTCCGTAACTTGAGACCTAGGTCCAGTCCCTTAGATGCTCAGAGCCTTACTGTCTTACCTGGCAGGTAATAGCTATTTGATATTATTATTGTTGTTTTTATTGTAATCACTCACATTACACTGCATCTAAAAATCAAGAGACTGGTGTGGTATATGCAGACAGTGGAATATTATAATGGGGATAAAAAGACATGGAAAACCAATATGTGTTACTAAGTGAAAGGAGCCAGTTTGTAAAGGCTACCTACTGTGTGATTGCAACAGATGACATTCTGGAAAAGGCCAAATTATGGAGACAGTAAAGTGATCAGTGGATGCCAAGGGTTGAGGGGTGGAGAGTTAAAGCACAGAAGATTTTTAGGGCAATGAAACTATTCCATATGATATTGCAGTAGTGGATACATGTTATTGAATGTTTGTCAAAACTCATAGAATGTACAATATTAAGAATGAACGCTAAACGCTCCTACACTGTTGGTGAGAATGTAAATTGGTACAGCCACTATGGTGAATGGAACGGTGGTTTCTCAGAAAACTGAAAGTAGAGCTACCATTGTTGTTCAGTAGCTCAGTGGTGTCTGACTTTTTGCGTCCGCAGGGACTGCAGCTTACCAGGCTTCTCTGTCCTTCACCATCTTCCAGAGCTTGCTCAAACTCATGCATATCGAGTTGGTGATGCCATCCAACCATCTCATCCTCTGTCATCTCCTCCTCCTGCCTTCTATCTTTCCCAGCATCAGGGTCTTTTCTAATGAGTCGGCTCACATCAGGTGGCCACAGTATTGGAGCTTCAGCTGTAGCATCAGTCCTTCCGATGAATATTCAGGATTGATTTCCTTTAGGATTGACTGGTTTGATCTCCTTGCAGTCCAAAGGTCTTTCAAGAGTCTCCTCCAAGACCGTAGTTCAGAAGCATCAATTCTTTGGCACTCAGCCTTCTTTACAGTCCAACTCTCATATCCATACATGACTACTGGGAAAACCATAGCTTTGACTAAGCAGACCTTTGTTGACAGAGTAATGTCTCTGCTTTTTAATATGCTGTCTAGGTTTGTCATAGCTTTTCTTCCAGTGAGCAAGTGTCTTTTAATTTCATGGCTATAGTCACTGTCTGCAGTAATTTTGGATCCCAAGAAAATAAAATCCGTCACTGTTTCCATTGTTTCCCCATCTATTTGCCATGAAGTGATGGGACTGGAATGCTGTAATCTTCATTTTTTGAATGTTGAGTTTTAAGCCAGCTTTTTAACTCTCTTCTTTCACCTTCATCAAGAGGCTCTGTAGTTCCTCCTCACTTTCTGCCATAAGGGTGTTGTCATCTGCATATCTGAGGTTTTTGATATTTCTCCCTGCAGTCTTGAGCTTCATGCAGCCCAGCATTTCGTATGATGTACTCTGCATATAAGTTAAATAAGCAGGGTGACAATATACAGCCTTGACGTATTTTTTTTACAATTCAGAACCAGTCTGTTGTCCCATGTCCGGTTCTAACTGGTGATTCTTGACCTGCATGCAGGTTTCTCAGGAGGCAGGTAAGGTGGTCTGGTATTCCTATCTCTAAGAATTTTCCTCTGTTTGTTGTGATCCACACAGTCAAAGGCTTTAGATTAGTCAATGAAGCAGAAGTAGATGTTTCTCTGGAGTTCTCTTGCTTTTCCTGTGACCCAGTGGATGTTGGCAGTTTGATCTCTGCTTCATCTGCCTTTTCTAATTCCAGCTTGAATATCTGGAAGTTCACAGTTCATGTACTGTTGAAGCCTAGCTTGGACAATTTTGAGCATTTCTTTGCTAGCATATGGAATGAGTGCAGTTGTATGGTAGTTTGAACATTCTTTGGCATGGCCCTTCTTTGGGCTTGGAATGAAAACTACCTGTGATTAGAATGAGAGCTACCGTATGAGTCAGCATCCCACTCCTGGACAGATACCTGGAGAAAACTCTGATTTGAAAAGATACATGCACCCCATGTTCATAGCAGCACTGTTTACAATATTCAAAAAGACATGGAAGCAGTGTAATGTCCATTGACAGATGAATGGATAAAGAAGATGTGGTGTGTATATATATACACACAGTAGAATAATACTGTGTAGAGTAGAATCCCAGGGACGACGGAGCCTGGTGGGCTGCCATCTGTGGGGTCGCACAGAGTCGGACACGACTGAAGCGACTTAGCAGCAGCAGCAGCAGAATAATACTCAGCCATAAAAAAGAATGAATATATAATTTGCAGCAACATGGATGGACCTGGAAATTACCATACTAAGTGAAGTCAGTCAGACAGAGACAAATGTATGATGTCACTTACATGTGGAATCTAGAATATGATACAAATGAACTTATTTACAAAACAGAAACAGACTCACAGACATAGAAAACGAATTTATGATTACCAGAGGGGACAAGACAGGGATAAATTAGAGTTTGAGATTAGCAGATCCAGACTACTGTATATAAAATAGATAAGGTCCTACTGCAGCGCACAGGTAACTGTTGTCAGTATCTTATAATAACCTGTAATGGAAAAGAATATGCATATATAACTGAATTACTTTGCTATACACCAGATACTAACACAACACCGTAAATCAACTATACTTCAGTTTTAATAAAAAGAGTGAACTCTGGTGTAAGCTGTGTATTTGGGGTGGTAATGATGTATCAGTATAGGTTCATCAGTTTTAACAAATGTACCATTCTGATGGGACTGTTGATATAGGAGGCTGTGGGTGGGGGAGCAGGTAACACATGGGAACTCTCTGTATTTTCCACTCAGTTTTACTGAGGAGTTAAAATTGCTTTAGAAAATTAGGTCTATCACAGATACAGAGAACAAGCTAGTGGTTACCAGTGGGAGGAGGGAAGAGGAAGGGGCAGTACAAGGGTGGGAATTAAAAGAGACCGACTATTAGGTATAAAATAGGCTGCAAGGATAGCACAGGGAAGACAGCACATGTTTTATAGTGACTATAAATGGAATGTACTCTCTAAAAATTGTGAGCCACTATATGGTACACCTGTAACTTATCTAATATTATGTATCGAGTATACTTTAGTAAAAAATTCAACAAATTAAAAAATATAAACCAGACGACAATAAAAAATTAAGTCTACTTAAAGAAAGATAAAGGGAGACTTTTTGGCAGTCCAGTGGTTAAGAAAAACAAAGGGAGACTTCCTTGGCAGTCCAGTAGTTAAAAAATTGTATTTTCATATCCAACTTGTCAGGCCCTACCACTGCTGGGTGCGAGGGTTCCATCCTTCACCAGGGAACTAAGATCCTGCAAGCTGCATGGTACACCCGAAAAAAGATTAGAGAAGAAAATCAAACAACAGCAGCAAAAACAAGCCAGGAGACATGTCTTGTGTTTAGTGAAGCGTCCTCTTCTCTTTTGACCCTCACTGTTTTGTTGGGTGTGGAAACTGGAGAACAGTATGGTAAAGAGCAAGCTAACCTTCAGGACTGAAAAAGCTCGCTGAAAGAAGATGAAACAACGAATCGTTTTCACTGTTGCCACACCGTCTTTTCTAAAAGTCAGAGTTACGTGCTTGCGTGTATGTAAAGACTTTAAATACTTATTTAAAGTCTCCACAAATCTGATTTGTGGATTGGATTTAGTAATTTTCATAGCCTGTGAAAAATGTTTTTCTTCACACTTAAGATTTAATACAAATTAAAATTTCTTAACGAAATGCTTTGTTCATGCTTTTCTCCTGTATTGCTATATCTCTCTCTTTCTAATTACAATTTCTAGTATTGACCGTTTAAAACAAAGAAAACCCAAACCTGCTCTGAAATTCTGAAAGATGAGTTCAGGTTTCTTCTGTTTCTGTTGCAGAAAACTCAGACTAAATACAGAGTAATGCAGATCATCCTTTGTCACGTGTCTTGTAAGATCCAATCCCTTGGAGTTAACTAGCCCTCATCTTGGCAGCCTTCGTAGGTGATGGAATTGCTTCCTCTGTTTTATGCGGGGTCTTGTCAGAAAGTATATTTAAAAACTGTTCATTTTTAAGTGATTATAATAAATACTTAGTGATAAAATACTGAAGCTGAACACTTTGAAATTAAGAGAGATTCATTCAGTAGCTTTGGAATCTTTTAATCTCTGTGTTTATGCTATTATGGTAGATGATAAAAAAAATGTTATTCAGGTTGTACTTTCAGTAAATACTTAACAGTACAAAATATCAGTGTTTAGTGATTTATAAGCCCTACTTTTGTTTCAGTGTAAGGAAAGCATTACATTTCATCAGAAATGTTTTATACCTGATATATCCTGTCTGACACAGTATATTATTTTAATACTCTTGTCTTTTTATCTCATTTAAGAAAAAAGCTGCAAAACTGAGCACTGTTAAAAGATATCCTTGTCTTTGGAATTGATTGATCCGTGACTCAGTACGTGTATTCTGCTCAGAATTTGGTTAGATAGCCTGTTACATTTACCTCTCCTAAAATCTGATTCTGTCGTATGTTTCTGTGAAAAAGGGCTTCCTACATTATCTCAAATTGTACCCAGGGCTCGAGTCACAAAAACAGTCTGTTTTATCTGAGCAGTATTCTGTAAAATAATAGAGGGTTTTGGTTTTGTTCTTCCTTTTCCCTCCCCCATTTTAGGGTCATTATTGTGCTCAGATTTTTCTTTCATATCCAACTTGTCAGGGACAGCTACTGTGCAGCCGTTGCCAGTCATCCTTCTTCTGTGAGGAGAACCGTAGCAGCATCAGGGCAGAGCTGTGGGAGGATCTCCGGGGTGTGTGGGGCACGCCGACGCTAACAAGGCAGTGCTGCCTTTAAAGTTGTGGGGTGGCGCCGGGACGATGGAGGACGGGCAGGTGGTACGCGCAGGTCTGTGACAGACAGCTACAGAGGGCCGTGCATTGTGCTGAACCGGAGCTTAACTTACAAACCAGTAGCCTCTGTGTCATATCTCACTGTGGTACAAACACAATGATTCAGGCACTTTTTTTAATATTAGCAAGCAGCTAAATTGTACAGATTATAAATGGTTCTTAGGGTTTTTTCCTACTGTTCTCATTACTGTATCCAAGGTCTTTGCTGGGTCAGGTTACATTTAAATTGGACATCTATTTTATGTGTTCAGAATATGGCCCTGAACCACTAATAGAGGTGGAAGACTCTGGGCTGTACTAGATTTCTGCACAGGAAAATATTCTGTGCTGTGTTTGATTTCTGAGATAAAAAGGCAACAGGTGGCATTCTCTTTCTGAATCCTGTACTTGGTTTGGTGAGTCTCATTTTTTTAAGAAAATAGCATAGTTTGAATAAACATAAAATGTTTGGCTAGATGTTAAAAATAAAATGATTGAAAGATAATTGACACTGAAAAGAAAAATCACATTTAATTAGCTGTTGCTCTGAGCTAAACACTCATACTAGAGAAATTGTATTATTCATTGGTTATCATCTCTGCTTTTCACATTGCCCTTGACACTTTCCTAAGCACTCCCCCCCATTTATTCATTTGATCCTCAGCATTTTTCTGGAGCAGGCAGGACAGTATAGCTTAGTACTTCAAAGAAACAGAGAACTTAAATGCAAGCTAACTGGGCTCTGATTTTGGCTTCCTTCCTCTTTTATTATGGATAAATGTATTATAACTACCATTCCCGGCATGCAGTGCTCTTTTTTAGTCTCTCTCTTTGTTGATGCTGTTTTCCCAGCATCTGGGTGTGTTACATATTGAAACACTGTAGTTCTCCAGGGACTGTTTTCTCTTGAGTAAACAGCTACACTCTTTCTTGTTTGATGCAAATTAAAGATAAGTTCTCAGGTTCTTATTAGAAGGGTTCACAGATTTAGACAAAGTTTGACTATAGCTGTCCTGGCAGTCTTTTATAGTCCTGCTTAAGGAGTTGGGGGAAGGGGGGGTTGAGTTTACCTATTAGAGCGTGAATGAACAACTATAAGAAAAAAGTAAACTGCATTTCAATCAGGCTGTCAAATAAAAGATCTAATCCCCAATGGAAATGGGATATAAATCCCATTGATATGAATAAAAGGTCCAGTCTCCTGTGGGGATGAATGTAAAGTCTATTGATGTAAATATCAGTGTGTGTGTGTGTGTGTGTTGAAGGAAGAGTAAACCCCAAAGAATATTTTTTTAATTAAAAAAGCCAAAGTCTAATCATTATCATGACATATGCATTCTCTACCATCTGTTAAGCATCCATGTAGAGAATTTTGAACTTTACAGGAAAAAACCCTGATAATTCCAACTGATGCTGTTCCTTAATTAATCTAAATTGTACTGTACAAATTCTGTGACACCTTGCAGAGCTGCAAAATAGCTATGTTCCCAACTCTCTTAAGACCAAACAAATCCTCTTCAGTAGACGACATGCACAGTTCACGTATGGACACTGTGTGGCCAGACAGGTAGTGCTTTTCAAGGATACATTCCTCTTAAAAAGGCTGTGAGGTTAGATGCTGCTTGTCTAATTCTAATGCTGGAACCGAATATCGGAGTGTTTGGGGGAACAAAATGAATGAAATGTAATTATTTTTTATCTAAGTATATATGAATATTTAAGTATATGTGTGTATTTTATCTATCTATCTATCTATCTATATATATATATATATATTTTTTTTTTTTGGCTGCTCTGTGCAGTTTACTGGATCTTGGTTCCACAACCAGGGATTGAACCTGGGTCCCAATGGTGAAAGCCTGAGTCCTAACCAAGGAATTCCCCTAAGTATATTTTTATAAATGCTGGCTCCAATATTCCTCCTTCTGCTCCCCTGTCAGAATTCTGTTCTGTGTGTCTCCCCTGAACATTCCCTCTAATAACTTCAGTATATATCTTCCCATTAAATTTCAATTTTAACATCAAGAAGGAACTTATTTTGAGTTTATTGCTTCTTTTCCATTTTTTTTGTTGTTGTTGTTCATAAAATGGTGGAATCGTCACTTAATTTTCTGTTTCCTTTAAATAACATGTAGCTTTTACTTGGATTGGAATTTTGTCATTGATGTTATGCCAGTTAACATACTCTGTTCTTTAGAGAATAATTACATGGCAGCATTCTGAAGACTCATCTGATCTTTTCTTACCATTGTTATTGAATATTGGTGTCGCTTATAAATACAGTTGATTAGTTCTCAGTTGGACAGTAGAAAGGGTTTTTTTTATTCCTTGTTTCTCTTTCTAAATTCTGATTTTATTAACAAACGTAAATCTCTCCGTGTTAGTTTTTCTGCACACAAAAAAATTTAGTATCCTGTTTTCATTTGTGCAGTTGGTAAGTCTGAAGACCTGGAAAGTACTTTCATTGCATTTTAGGTATGAAGATGGGCAGCATTTTTTCTTGACTTTCTGGATTTGTGAAAAGTCATGTGCCTCTGTCGGTTTCTGATATGAAGGGGCAGGGTTATATTTCCTGATTGTGTGGTTGATCACAGAGGAAAAAAGACGAAGTTTTAAGGCAGTGCTGTGTAAGAAGATGTTTGAGTGGGTGTGGCCCTCTCATAACTGTTGCATGAACAGGTAATGCTGAGTGAACACAAGCGAGCTGAGTGACTGTGTGGAAAAACAGAGCCTTGAAGTACAGTGTCGAGTTGTGGAGGGCAGGGCTTGTGTCTGGAGTTGCTTTTGAGTGGAGCTTTCTGAAATTTATCTGAGGGTTTGATGGGAATAAATTGGTGGCTTGCGTGGAAGAGTAGGCTGTTCTTCCACCACTCCATCTCCCTTCTGTATTGACAAAGGTCGTGGCACTCGGAATGATTGACTTACATAGCAGAAAAAAGAACTAGATTTTCTGTTGAATTGAGCCTATAAACTTCTCTGTTTTTCTTTGGGGTCTGTCTTGCTGTTGTGTGAACACGTTGGTAGTATTGCTGAATGTCACAATGTTTATCAGAGTGCCTACCTGTCTCAGAAACTGTGACTTCACGTGTCAGGGACTTTGAACCCTTTTGCCTGAACAAGCCCTGATGAAACCTAGTGATGCGAACGTCAAGGGAGTCGGAGACTTGGAATCACATGCTGGGTTTATGGAGCACTTCTTGACAGATGAATTGAAGGGGGCAGTTCTAGCCACTCTGGATGTCTGGCACACCGGCCTGTTGTTTATAGAAAATATAGTAAGGAGAGAAGATAACAAATTGTTAACTTTTTCTCTCTCCTTTCTGCCTTCATTCTTTCCAGCTTTTCCTTTTTCAATTCTTTTGTCCCTCCTCTTCTCCCTTCTTTCTAGCTCTCATTAACTTGTTTTTTGTCATTGTTCAGTTGCTGAGTCATGTCCAACTCTGCAACCCCATGGACTGTGGCACGACAGACTTCCCTGTCCTTCACTATCTCCTGGAGTTTGCTCAGATTCATGTCCACTGAGTCAGTGATGCTGTCTAACCATCTCATCCTCTGCTGTCCCCTTCTTTGACCTTCAGTCTTCCCCAGCATTTAGTGAGCGACAGATAGCCAGTTTGTGAGTCTTCGCCTTTTCTCGAAGCTTCAGGACAATGTTCCAAGATAATTAGCAATGTTTAAGTTGAATATATGTGAATAACATTGAAAATACCTAGTTGCTTGTGCCAGCATAACCTTCATCCATGACCAGCAGAAGTCATGATTTCTTTGTTTAAGACACACAGTCACAAGAGTATATAGGCTCACTGCCTGTGAAGACGAGAGGCTACTTACTTAAGCGTTTTGTTTGACACCACAAGCTAAGATTTATGAAATACTGTAGCAACCTTCCCTTACTGCCGCCCAGAACTGGTACAGGCCTAGATCGGGGTCTTACTGGAGCTGATGTGATCATCAGTATTTGGCGGCGCTACAAGACTGGACTAGAGCCAGCCTGGGTGTGGAACCCAGAAGGGCCAGCTCTCCTGCCCAGGGCGGCTGTCCTCTGCTAGCTGGCCCCTGAAAGGGTGTGCAGTCTCTGTGCTCAGAAGGGAGGAGCACCTCTACTCCAGAACTCACCAAACTCTAGATCATTGGTTTTCAAAATGCAGTGAAGAGGAGCTTAACTGACGTAAAGAATTAACCTGAACCTTGATTTAAAAAACAATCCATGGGCATACACACCTATGTGCTGGAGGTTCTTCTCATCGTCTGGTGAATACAGCAAGTGCTGCCGGGGCAATGCATTTCCGAAAGGCTCTCTGAGATACGCGGGCGCCTTCTTCCAGAGGAAGCATTACACAGCTTATGTGGTCTGACCTGCGTCCAATCTGCACAGCTCTCTTTTCTTTTGTCCCCTCTTGTCAGGGACTAGTAAATTTGCAGGTATTATGATCCCGTCTCCCCTCCCCTCTTTGTTTCAGGCCCCAGGGGAGGAACAGTCGTGAATGCCTGGTGCCTCGCTGACTCCCACGGTCCCGATTCTGGTTCTGATTGGTCCGCGCCTTGCTCTAGCCGTAGGGCTGCAGAGTACTCTAGCCTGCGTCCCTTTCTTGTTCTTTCCCCTACTGTTCCTTTCTGTTGTACAAAACACGAGGAGTGGGTTCCGAGCTTTGTCTCTTGCTTCTAGGTAACCCGGTTAGGCAGTAAGTGTGGAAGAGCACAGTTTATTTCCCAAGGATGGCTGGAGAGGAGAAAAACACCCTTTCCTTTTGTGCCTGGTATAGTAATGATTTAGTTTCTGGTGCTGTTTTTGTTCAAAGTATATTTTTTGGCAGATATCACATCTATGTTTGTATTGTTTCTCCTCCTCCCCCTGATTTGAGCTGGGAGGTTTGTTTTTGTTTTGGTAAAGATTCTCTAGTCCCTTTCTTTGGCTGTTGGTGCTGCACTTTAATTAGTTTGTTAATATGTTTAATTAATGCTGATTAATATGTTGGGGAGGGGGACTGAAAGCAGCTCTAAATAATTATTTAATTGTTAAATGTCTAAATGTTTTGGCAGTCACCAAGTAATAAAATCTACATGTGATGCTCAGAATTATCCATAGCGCCACTGCTGTTACTCCCCTTCTCTTAAACTATATCCGTTCCATTACTCTGCCTTCTATATTTGAGAAATAGGATTTTGAAGACTTGAAAGTTATTTTTATAAGAATTTTATATTTTTATTAATTTGCATTTTTCGTATTCTGCAGATGGTTTCTGGAAATACTTTGAACTCTGCATCTTTCTTTTTTCTTTTTAATATTTAACTTCTCAGAAAGGCAGTGCTAGCAGAGTGCAAAGTATAGCCTTCTCCCCCATCACCGGCCTTTATACGATATTTTCATTACCTAAAAAGAATCAGTAAAAAAAAAAAAAAAAATTTTTTTTTTGGTCAAGAATGTATTTTGTATTGGCTTAACATTT
This sequence comes from Antilocapra americana, assembly GCA_007570785.1. Taxonomy (NCBI): domain Eukaryota; kingdom Metazoa; phylum Chordata; class Mammalia; order Artiodactyla; family Antilocapridae; genus Antilocapra; species Antilocapra americana. The sequence goes on along the minus strand of ML663010.1, from coordinate 19,261,697 downwards.
TTAAAAAATCCATTTTGTAAATATCTTAATGTTCAAACAGGTTAAGCACATCACCCACAGGTTTGGCTTCTTTAGAGAGTATTGTGTAGCGAAGTTGTTTAGAGTCATAATACTCAGGAATGTGAAAGTCAACCTGGTCCTTATGGTTTCACCTAACCCCTCCTTTAACGTCTTTATTTACTTCTTCTTCTCTATTTAAAATCTATGTTAGAAAGTAGCAATCTGCTTTTGTCAGAAGTAACAAACCTCAGCTGGTGAGCTCACCTCAGAAGTGTAAATGAGGAGTACTGCTTGGGCTTGTTCCAGCCATCAGGGCCGGAGAGCCAGAGCCCAGGTCAGGTCCCAAATGGTCCGCCTGCTTTCTCTGAGCCACTTGCCCTTCCTCCTCCGCTCCATACGTCATGTGAAGAGACATTCACTTCGCCACGTAGTTCTAGAGGCAGTTTAGTTGCGAGCAGAGTTAAGTCTGTGCCTGTGTGGAGCGTAACTTTGTTGAAATGTAGTATTATAGTAATGAAGGTTTCTGAACACACCATTTTCTTTGATTTCAGTAAAGACGGGGGAAAATTATTTAAAAATTTCATCCCATGTACTCAAAACCCCACTCTGCCTAAACAGAGTTTTCGTAATCCTGCTACATGAGTTACCTGTTTCAGTAACTTAAAAGTGTCTGTCGTGGGTATCACATAGTGCTGGGATCAAAGTTTAAGTCTGTTTAATGTTTTAAAATGGGGTACATACATGATGTTTGTTTGATTAACACAAACTAGTATGACTGATATCTATGGTATCAGACGCAAAAGAAAAAAAAGGGCCAACAATGTACCCCACTAATAATTCTGAGTAAATTTACATGAGGCGTTTTGGTACTTGTAAGAGTCTTAAGGTTGTTGTTAATTACCTCATTTTACAGAACAGGAAACTGAAGCACAGACAGGTTATGTGTCTTGATCAGTGTCATATAACTGGTGAGTAGCAGAACTGAAATTTGAATTGAGGCAGTGTGTCTCCAGAGTCACGTATTTACTGCTTTTTAAGCTGTCCTTCCAGCCTGCACACCAGGTAATAGTAATAGTAGTCACGGAGCCTCAGCTCTGCTCTGGGCCCTCAGCTCTCCTTCTCATCTGCGGCTCGGCTTCCCTTCATATATGAAGTGTTTCTTGTGCCGTGGGTTTCTTCTCCGTTGTCTCATCTGTTGTCTACATTTTAGATGTAACAAGATCTAGGTTTAGCTGGTTCCAGAAAAGTTGTCGGGGCATATAATTGCTTCCTGTTTCTCTACAGCCGATAGAACAATATTCTAATAGATTGCATTCTTTTTTGTCCTCATCTGGTAGAAAAGAGTAGTTGAACAGCTACGGAAGAACCTAATAGTAAAGCAAGAACAACCAGACAAGTTCCAAATACAGCCATTGCCACAGTCTGAAAACAAACTGCAAGCAGCCCAGCAGCCGCTCCAGCAGCTCCAGCAGCAGCAGCACCACCCCCACCACGCCCAGGCGGCCGCGGCCTCCCCCGGCCTGACCGCCTCACAGGTACGAGTGCGGCGGGGCACCCGGGCTTCGCGCTGTGCCTGGTCTGTCACTGGTCACGGAGAGCTAGGTCCCGTTTCAGCCTGTGCGAACAAGCTGAACTAGCACCGAACAAAAGGTTTTCTGGTTACTTTTTTATACTGTGTCTGGGATGACAGTCACTTGGAATTCATTGGCAGAAAGAAAGACCATTACCAAGGAGTAGAAGTTAAAATGATTTCCCATATGTCCAAAGAAGGGGGAAAGGTAATCAAAGAAAAATCATGTCTCTGTATTAGAGGAGAATTAAAGTCTTATTTTGAATTTCCGAAAGTGTTTATTTACACTTGTTCCAAATGTCTCTGTGACTTAACATCTTCAGGAATTGTTTTTCTGGAATGCTTAGCAGTTGGTGTGGAAATATTCCAGGATCAATGCCCATGGGACCAGTAGAAAGAGGCATTTAGAAGGTGGTATATTTCATGGAGATGAAATACTTCCAAGTTCATATTCATCTCATATGAGAATATATATTTGTTCTAATACAATGAAGGAAATCCGAAATGGAAGCTACAGGTCAAAAATAGCGTCTAGGAGTAGAAAGCTTAAGAACATTCTACTTGGTGTAGCTGTGCAAATAAATGATTTTACTGAAAAGGCATTTATCCTACCACATAATGTAAGGATGTTAAGGCACTCAAGACACACAGAAAGGATGTATTTAGGAATGATTCAATTGAGAGAAGTAATCGGGCTTGACCCCCACACTCACGTGTAGTGTGGGCACACCTTCTAAAATGGAACTCTTCAGCAGCGGCCCTTGGTCTTCGGCTCTTTGGTCACAGACTCCTCTAAGACTCTGCAAACCCATGGATTCTCTCCCCGGAAAAATACACATTCACACCTGATACAGTCATTTCTGCACATGGTTTCAAGGACTTTGGGATCTTCTAAAACCTAAGCATGGACACCGCTCACCCACCAACGCCATCTCCACCATATCTTTATATGTGGAGCAGAAGATTATAGTTTACTTGGTTAGTCACTGTTCATGTACGCTGGTCTGGTTCATATACAATATTTTGCAAATGCAAAAAACACTTAGAAAAATGCTGAAGATTACTGAAGGCAGTTAGCATTTGATGGAGGTTATATTATAACGCTATACTGGCACTCTCCTGAGCACTCTGCCTCTCCTAGGACAGTGTTACTGTTATTATCTCTGATTTCTAGAGAATAAAACTAAGGCACAGAGAGATTAGTAATTGCCTAAAATCATGTAAGTGTTACGTGGTCGAGCAAAGATTTGAACCCAGATATTCTGACTGAAGTGTCCATTTGCTACTCTAAACTGCTATGCAAACAGAAATAGTGATGTTGTATAAAATGCCAAAGAAGGAAAAATGAAGAGTCCCCACTGTAAATCAGGTAGCTAGAGTGGCCTGCATCGTTTTTACCCTGATCTCCAAGGCTGTTTGGAAATGAGGTGTTCAAACTGACTTTAAAACCACCGTGAGCAGGACTTGCATTTCTTCTAAAAGGTTGCCCATCGGTTTACTTCTTTTGGAGTTTGTAACAGAGTTGGATTGGTTATTCTCTTTCCGAAGTACAGTTTGATCAGAAAGTGTTTACATGGAAGGAGTTTGGTGGAAATCATTGTTTCCTGGTACTAGGAGTTTTCTCTATTAATCCACGGAAACTTTTTCTTCAAGTACCATTCCTTATTGCACAAATCAGAGGAAATACTTAAATAATACTTAAAACAATAACTATTCCCTTCCCTGGTAATCTGAGTTCTGTGCTGGTTTGGGATGGCAATAGTAAGGGGCCTGGGGCTATTCCCAAAACAGTGGCATCTCCAACTGGTAGCCTATCTGATAATTTAACTGATATAGCTAAGCTTCTTTTATATAGCTTTTTTTTTTCCCCCAGTGATAAAAGCCAAAAGATCTTCAAGTTTGGGGGTTTTGTTTTTATAGTAAACTGTCGGATCATTGTTTATCAGGTGCTCCTTATATGCTAGCTTTTAGTACACAGAGAGGTAGTCATGTCTGAGCAACTGAACAACAACAGTGTCCCTGCCTAGAAGCTGGTAAACGTGGTAATTGTTTCATTAATTATGCAAATATTTATTGAGTCTCTACTATATGCAAGCCCTGTGCTGGACACTGGAGAGGACAGATTCACAAATAAGACAGAGTTTCTGTCTTTAAGAACTTAAAAAATTTAGAAGAGAGGAAGATGTAAACAGCTAACAAGAAAAAAATGAAAACAGCAATGAGGAGCTGTGAAAACACCAGAGGACAGTAATACTGACAGAGGATCAGAGAATGCTTCATAAAGAAGGTAGCTTTTGACCAGGGCCTTGACAGATAAGAGAGGTCAGTGATGGGGCGGAGGGGAAAGAGCGCCACAGTGCTGAGAGCAGTGTGAGCAGAAGTATGGGCAGAATACTTGGGAATAGCGAGGAGGCTGATGTGGCTGGAGCTTGGATTCCCGGACGTGGAGAGGGAGATAGAGCCAGGACGTAGGAAGAGGCTAGCTTGTGGAAGCTCTCCAACATGCGGCAGAACTTTGGGGGTTTTTGGCAGTCATACGGAGTCATTAAAGGTTCACGAGGTCAGGGACAAATGGGAAGTTTAATATATGGCATATACTGAATGTTTCAGTCCAGAAAGGATAAACTATAAATTTAGCAATCTGTGTAAGCAAGGAGGAGACGCTAGGAAGAGCAAACATTTTATTCTAAGTTGGGTGATTAGCATGTACCAAGGCTAGGGGGAGGAAGCCAGTTCCCTGTACTTAGCTAACTCTAATTCATGTTTGTATGTATATTTTGAAAATTTTCCAGTCTACAGAAAACAATGAAAGAACAGTTGAACGCAGGTGTCCTCTTCAACTTCTATTCACAACTCTGTCATTTTAAATGAATACAGGTGTAAAGAAGCATGCAATTAATAAAACCAAACAGAAAATAAACGCTTATAGACAAAAGGGAGTAGAATTCTACTGATAGATGTCCAAGTGTACAGTGGTTACCTTCCATTCAAAACTAAGCCAACAGTCTGAAATAGATGTGGAACTTAATTAGAGCTCCAAGTGATAATCCTTCTAAGTTCTGATTTGTACATGGAGCCTGCCTTTCTAAGTTCAGCACCTTACGCTTCACAGCCACTAGCCACATGTGACTGTAAAAACCAATAACTTGGCAAACAAATAAACGATTTTGCTGTTAGTACTTCTTGCCATGTGTTTTCTGCATTAACGTCTAGTTCATGCAGTGTTGATTTTGTCCATAAAGAACTCCTTCATGAGACTGGGAAAATGACTGTCTTCTCTGAGAGAGATCATACTTGGACCTCCTCAGCCAGTCAAGGACTAATCACAGCATCCATAAAAATAACTTTCTTTGTTTTGGGGCCACCTTTCCTCTCTGTGTCTTCTCTCCCTCCTGCCAGAACAACTCAGAGGTTTTCATTAGGTTTGCATATCAAAATTTTAGATTCTCTTTGTTGTCTAAACTCAGAACTCCAGGATTGGTTTGTGTTCCCTAGTACTTAGAATAGAATGAGCACCAGAGCAGGAGGAAAGAGCTAGCCAGTACCTGTGGCAGCACCTGGTGTCAGCAGGTGGTTAGCAGATAGAGTCATCAAAAGCTTTTCATCAGAACAGGTAGTACTGGGTCTTGTGCCTTTATATACAAAGAGAGTTACGCAGATGCTAGAAGAGGATAATTATTCAGAAAATTGATAATGACTTAACCTGAACCAAGCATATTTCAAACAGAAGTATATTGACCCTCTTTTAAAGGAGTGAAACATGCACAAATGTTTCTCAAATCCATGTCAGTGAGTTCTGCTGATCATAGCTTTCCTTCCACAACTCGTGGTTGGTACCAGGATTGAATGCCATCTGGTGTGACTTGCTCACCACTTCAAAAGTTCTGTGTATTTAAACGTTTTAAATTGAAAGATAGAACTAATATCACACTGGGTTAAAAACAGATATTAAGATAGCTGATAACATAAAGTCAGTCTTTGCTGCTATACTACTGTAACATTCTGATGAAAAATAGCATTTTGCTTTTATTTGGTTTTCATCACTGATAGGCAGTGGATGGCCTGCTACCTCCCACGATAAATAATAATTATCAGTGTTTCCCCTTTACTCCCATTTCTCCCTGGAGAGAACAGTGGCAAGGAAAATAAGCCATCTTGTATCATTGACTAGGGGAAGAGGAAATATTTGGGTGATTTTAATTGTAGGCATCAATAAGGAGCGCTAATTATTCTCAATATGGGATAGATGAGGTCAGCTGATTACCTTTTTTGGTTAAAAGCAGGGTGTTAGAAAGTTAGATCATACATGCAAGTGTATTGTCATGCCGGTGTTTAAGGCAGAAAGATTACTCAGACCCAAATGACGTAACACACAAGAACTTGCATAAACACTGAAATAGAGATTCACAAAGGAGTTTGCTCAGATCCGTTTCAAGGAGAGTGAGGTCCTTTGCCCTGGCTGAGGGCAGTGCTTGTCCAGTAGAACTTTCTGTGGTGTTGAAAACTCCACTGCCAGTTCGGTGGCCGCTAGTCACCTGCAGCTGTAAATTCTTTCAGTGTGGCTAGCATGACTGAGGAACTGATATTTTAATTTTTATTTTGTTTTCATTAAATGTGAATACCCCCATGTGGCTGCTAGCTATGAAACTGAACAGGGCAGGTATAGAGTAAGAAGAAAACGATGAAATTTGAAAATATTAAAATGAGAATCAACAAGTTAGACCAGGTATATTTTCATGTTTCTGAAACATCTCTATATTGAGTGACTAGTCGTATTCGATAGATGTATGTGCCATGACATGAGATTGTTTATATTTTCTTCTTTTGTAGCTGGCTCCTTTAATTATGCTAATAGAAAAATACAGCTCCAAAGCTGCAGTTAGTGCTTGTGGAGCATCGGTGAAGTCCTCTCACCTTAGCTCGGACTCTGATCTGTCAGACTTTCTGAAACTCAGGTGTTTGTTCCCACCCTGTCGCCTTTTTCTGAGTCTCTAATCACTTCTGCAGCAGTCCTCCAGAGAAGAGACTGTGGGTAGTGACTCCTATCCCTTTGGTATCCAGAGCTGATATTTACTATACTAGCTGGCTAATAGGTTTCATTATCTAGAATTGGGGATTCACTGCCTTTGAGGCAACAATTGTACTAATTCTCATGTGAGTTTCCTTTCCTCCTCTCCCAGGTGACACTCAAAAGAATTAAAAGACCCTGTCCTTTTATCCCAGCCTTTGTGTCACAGAAGGCAGATAACCAGAATTATATGATGTGTTTCTTCATATTGATGAGATTGTAACAGTTAAAGAGATGGTGTGTACCTCACTGATTTGCAGCTTTTACAAAGTTTAAATTGAGAGCAGGCAAAAATTTAAAAACCCGGAAGAAATAGTTACACTCATATTCTCTTATCTGTAAACCCACTCCTTTCCTTGTTGAAAATCCTGTGGCCGTATTATCTTGCAGTTATCACTATAAACAGACCTGAAGCTAAATTTGAGAACTCCGGCAAACTTGACATTGTCGTGCCCTGTGGTAAGAGCTGTGCTCAGTGTACACAAAAGAAATGTTATACCAAAAAGCTTGACTGCTTATGAGAACCACTGCTTTGTTTTCTTCTGGAGGTTAGCATTTTGTGTAGTGGGATGACACTTGTGTGTCCTAATACCTGTTCTCCATGTCTCCTAGAAGACTGTAACTACAGCTTCTATGATCACCACAAAGACACTACCTCTCGTCTTGAAAGCAGCAACTGCGGCCCTGCCCGCCTCTGTTGTGGGCCAGAGACCAACCATTGCTATGGTGACCGCCATCAACAGTCAGAAGGCTGTGCTCAGCACTGACGTGCAGAACACACCAGTCAACCTCCAGACGTCTAGTAAGGTCACTGGGCCTGGGGCAGAGGCGGTCCAAATTGTGGCAAAAAACACAGTCACTCTGGTAAGCCAGCAGCTGCTACTCGTGTGTGCCCACATGCGAGGGTTCAGGGTATGCGTTTGTAGAGTGAGATCCGTGTTACGCTCCTGCTGGATTTGTTAGTCTCCATCAGTCTTCCACCATACCAAATTCTCCTTTGGGGCTGGTGAGGGAATATGGCATTCCTGCTATCTGTAGGGGCTTCCCTGGTGACTCAGATACTGCAAGTAAAGAATATACTTGCAGTGCAGAAGACCTGGGTTCAGTCCCTGGATTGGGAACATCCCCTGAGGAGGGGATGGCAACCTACTCTAGTATTCGCGGCTTCCCTGGTGGCTCAGACAGTAAAGAGGCTGCAGTAGGGGAGGCCCAGGTTCGATCCCTGGGTTGGGCAGATCCTGTGGAGAAGGAAACGGAAACCCACTCTAGTATTCTTGCCTGGAAAATCCCACAGACCGAGGAGCCTGGCAGGCTGCAGTGAACGCGGCTGTGAAGGGTTGGACACGACTGAGCGATTCACGCACACACACACTGTCTGTTTAAATAGCTGTAGAGGAGCTGGCACCAAGGATGGCCACGACATGACTTGACTCAAAGGGGGAGAGTGTCCTTCACAGAGGCACCGACGCGGTTTCGTTTGTCTCTCCCTCCATCCTATCCAGTCCTCCCTGTGAAACTTGAGTGCTCTGGTGCTATACTGCTAATTCAGGGGAAATGCCCTGCTCAATTTTTTTAGTTCATTCTTCCTTGAAATTGAACCCAGGAAGTACTGGAGTTAGTTGGGGCACTTTAAAAATGTTTAAGAAACTCACAAATAACAGTGTCCCATTCCAAGGTCCATCAGATAAAAAAAGACCTCTGGAAGGAAGAAGTTCTTGAACAAAAATTGTTTTGCGATTTCTAGGGTAAAACCATCTAAAAACTAGTGTTTTCAGAATATATCCAAATTGCAGTTTAAAGGTCCATTCTTAAAATGGAAGCTAAGGGCTCTTGGTGGCTTTCGAATATTGACCAGCGGTGAGTGAAGCTAGAGGGCCTTAAAGGGAAGCTCTGCTTCTTACCAAAGAATCTTTAGGGAAGCAGCCAAATAACTCAGCCAGATGCTGAGAGTTAGAGCATTCTCTGTAGGAAGACAGCCCTTCACTGTTAGGTAACGCTCTCATATTAGGAAAAAGCCCATCTGTCCAGGCTGCAAGCCTGATTTTACTTTGGAATCAGTGTTGACTTTTAAAATACACAAGTGCAGGAGTTCTTGAATGTCAAAGGGAATCGTCTAAGATTGCTGAGTCTGTTACGTTCTACATTAGAGGTGTAAAAAGACACGTGTTATTGGTTCACTTTATGGGGCAAAGCATGCAGGCAGGAGAATAAAGAAGTTTCTTAAGGTGATCTTAATTCACATGGTTAATTCTCCAGTGAAACCTTCTAGAAACTATTGTCTGATTGAGGGAATACTGATGCTGAAAATCCTTTAAGAATACCGAGCTTTAGCACTGTTTACAATAGCCAGGACAACGGAAGCAGCCTAAACATCCATCCGCATGTGAAGAGGATGTAGTACCTGTATACAATAGAATATTACTCAGCCGTAAAAGAAACAGAATGAGTCGTTTGTAGTGATGCGGATGGACCTAGCGTCTGTCTTACAGAGTGAAGTCAGACAGAAAAAGATGACACACGAACGCGTCTGTGTGGAGTCTAGAACGGTGGTGCCAGCGAGCCCGTTTGCAGGCTAGGAATAGAGACACAGGTGTAGAGGGTGGACGTGTGGACGCAGGAGAGGGAGGGCGGGCGAGTTGGGAGAGGGCACTGACGCGTGTGCGCCCCGCGTGCGAGACGGAGCCGGTGGGCAGCGGCCGTGGGGCGCCGGGAGCTCGGCGCCGTGCCCTGGGGTGACCGGAGGGGTGCCGGGAAGCTCGCGAGGGAGGGGATATATGTGTGCGTGCCGCTGATTCAACTGTTGTATAGCAGAGGCTAACAAACACACAGTATAAAGCAATTATACTCCAAAAAAAAGGATGCCTAGCTTTTATTTTATATTGAATAATTACTTTCCCCTCTGATTTGTCTTTCTCATTTTTTTTAGCAGGTTCAGGCAACACCTCCTCAGCCCATCAAAGTACCACAGTTTATCCCCCCTCCTAGACTCACTCCACGTCCAAACTTTCTTCCACAGGTGAGTAAATCAGTGACAAGCCCAGTGATGGATTAGGTGAGACAAAAATCCCCGTGGACCCTTTCGAAGCAGCCTGTCTATAATGTACTTGTCAATTCAGCTGTATTCAGATCCCACTTAGCAAAAGATTCTAGCTGCAGATCCCTGTACCATGAAGAAGCCTTTTTGTGTTATTTTTTGGCCGCACCGCATGGCATGTGGAATGTTAGTTCCCTGACCAGGGTTCGAACCCATGCCTGTTGCAGTGGAAGTATGGAGTCTTAACCACTGGACCACCAGGAAAATCCCACAGAAGAAGCTTATGTTATCATCAGGGTTTTTTTTTTTAGCAATGACAAAAGGCTGTAGCAGAGGGATGTATGGAAAGGGAAATTGTCCTAATTTAAAATAATTAAGATAGCACCATTTTCAAGCTTATGACATTGACTTACTGGAAGAATTTAGCCAGAACTGCCTGCCAGTGGGGAAGGAATGCAGTTCTCACTTCTCTTCCCCCCCGCCCTGAACCCCATATTGCTGAGGAGAGTAGGGAGGAGACAGTAGCAACCCAATTAGTCGAAAGCATTCTGTTCTCTGGGAAGTGATGGCACTGAGCATTATACTGAAATGCAGAGTCTTGCTAATAAAGATTTAGACTAGGAAACTAGTCTGGGAACTTTCTACCCAGACCCCGGCAACACTGCATGTATTCTCATGAGAGCATTCTTCCAGCAACTGGGCTGAACTCACCATCCTCATGACAGACTACCAGGATTGTCCCAGTATGGACTTTGACGGGGAGTTGACTGGCCTGGTAGAAAGATTGGGTATTCCTATTGAGGCCTCAGCTTTCAGGCAAAGAGAGAAGGGAGAGGAAGTATGCGGTCAGTGACCGTTGGTGATTTCTGAATTGCCGTGGGGAGTGGGATGGGCAGTGCTAACATGAGATAAATCAATAATTTATCAGGTAAATCCTTAATGCTGTAGGTATCAAATGGGCCCTAAGAACTATGGATATGAGAGTTTCAAGATAGCTCTCAGCCTCATGCAGCTTCTGACACATGTACGGCAATCCCTGTGTCCACTGATACTTCCAAACTGTGGTGCTGGAGAAGGCTCCTGAGTGACCCTTGGACAGCAAGGAGATCAAATTAGGCAATCCTAAAGGCAATCAACCCTGAATATTCATTGGGAGGACTGATGCTACAGCTGAAGTTCCCATGCTTTTGCCACCTGATGTGAAGAGCCAGCTCACTGGAAAAGACCCTGCTGCTGGGAAGGATTGAGGGCAGGAGGAGAAGGGGGTGACAGAGGATGAAATGGTTGGCTGGCACCAGTGACTCAGTGGACATGAGGTTGAGCGAGCTCCAGGAGGTGGTGAAGGACAGGGAAGCCTGGAGTGCTGCGGTCCATGGGGTTGCAGAGTCGGACACGACCGAGCGACTGAAAAGTCGCTGGAAGCAGCGTGTGGTCTGAGAAGACATGAGAGGACACCCAGCTCGTCCTTGGATTTACAGAGTTTCCTGGAAGAGCTGACGTTCAATCTTAGACCTAAAGTCCTAATGGTGTTAGTTTGACATAGTTATGGGGGAGGATAAAAATGTCCCAGGCAGAAAGAGAAATGTGTGCAAGTCCACAACGGCGAGAGACACGCAGGCTTAAGGAACCAAAGGGAGTCTGATGTGGCTGAGCATGTGGGCCACGTGGCTGACTCAGGCTAGAGTAGGGCGGGGATGAAGAATCCCATGGGCCAGTGCCTTTGGAGCCTTGGAGCTTGCATAGAAATTGGGCCTTACCTAGGAACAGCGAGGATCCATTATATTAGTCTCAAACCAGTACTTGGCGTGATTACATTTTTGTTTTAGAAAATTCCCCCTTAACTCTGTGTAGAGAATAGATTGGTGATTGTCTGGACTGTGACAGGAAAAACCGTCCAGACAGTGTCAACCATAACAATAGCTAATGTTTAGAGAATCTTGCTATGTGCTACTTATTGCAGTAGGCATTTTATGTGGGTTCTCTGTTTTAATCCTCACAGCAACTGTGTGAGAGTAGCTATTTTTTTTAGATAAGAATCTAAGATTTAGTCTGTTTTTCAAAGGGTGGGTCATGACCCATTAGTAGACGTGAAATCAGTTTGGTGGACTGTAACCAGAGTTTTTAAGTAAAATGAAGAAACCAGAATAGGACATGTTAAGAGTATGTAGCACATAAGTATTGCTTCATGAGGTTTTTTTTTTAAATAGGTGGATAGATAAATGTCTCTGTCTGTGTACAGATAAATGTCTGTGTTTACAGTGTAAAACATATTTCCTATTATATATCTGCAGCACACACTACAGGGTTGTCTTAGATGCAGCTGAGTACTCAGACTCACAAGACTGTCAAAGGCACTCTCTGCACCAGTCCACTTGGAACGATATAGGACAGAAACCAGTGCTTCCCAGCCAGACAGCATCAGACACTTTTCTTCAGTAGGAGTCCCTACAGGCATCCATACAACAGTCTCTGTGGCTGTCCGGGGACCGCTTGGGTACAGGCCAGACAATGGGAGAGCCTCCCTGGCACAGAAGCCTTGTGCCTCTCAGGAGCCCAGCTCATCTTGCAGCAATTCATAGGTGTGGCTTTCCAGGTCCCTGCAGTGGACATGCGCAGTCACGGTAGTCACCCCATTTTAGGAAGCCCAAAGCATGGTGTCTGACCTTTTTTCTAAAAAAGTGTTCACAGCAAATTTCTGTCTCTGCTTTTTGCAAGTAATGGAAAGAGTAGATTTGGTTTAACAGCAAAAGGTCATTTTTACTAACATAGTTGGCATTCTTCCGTTATCAGGCTTCCAGGGATGTACAGCTAGAGTTAACTGAAGGTCAAATTCTTATGTATAAGGAGAAAGGATTTGCCTCCAGGTCACAATTTAGAAAGTTTAAAAATACTGGCTTAGAGAGATCAGGTATGTTACCTTAGGTTACATGGGGAACTAGTAAGTGGTAGAACCAGGATTTGAACCCAGGCAAGGATAATCCCATGTTTTTGATCACAGTTTTCTGCCACTGTTTCAGTAAAATGACACAGCTAGAGTAGTGGCAGTGAGGATAGAAAAGTAGACATATTTTTGAGAAGGATTTAGGAAGCAGGGGTTAAGTGGAAACAATAGGAATGATTCTGAAGTGTTTTTTGGGGTTTTTTTGGTAAGAAAGGGGCATTTACTGGGGTAATGCTTACAAGAAGAAGAATTGGAAGAAGTTGATGAGTTTTAGACATGTTGATTTTGAACTTCTTGTGAAATTTCCAGCTAAAGATGCATAACAGAGAGATGAACAAATGATTCTGGCGTTCAGGAACTGTCCGGTCCTTAGATCCAAGTGTGGGAGTCTTCAGTATGTAGATAGTAGTTGAAGCCATAGGATGTGTGAGAATTCCCAGCGGGAGTTGAGGACATTGGGAAGTAAAGGGGTCCAGGACAAAACCCTGAGAAATAGTTATATTTTGGATTGAGCAGTTAAAGAACCAGAGATGAGAGTGAACTGAAGCTGTGGGTAGAAAGAAATTTAGAATGTGAGTTCAGGGCATTGGCAGTGTTATTACCATTGCTGGGCACGAGTTCTGGGTGGGACCAGCCTCTGGAATAGGCATCTGACCTCAGCCTGAAGAGGCAGCATGGTATAGGAGAGGGAGCTATGGTTTGGAATCAGAAAGTCTACATTCTAGGGTAGCATCTGGATCCTCCTAAGAGCTGATGCATCTCTGTAATATTATATATCCTGAGAGCTATAGGACTGATAATTCTAAAGTGGCTATCAATAAATATTTGTACTGAATATCATTTCAAATATATAGTGTAGAAGATCTGGCTCTGTCTAAAGCTTATAGCACTTGAGAAGTTTAAGTAATACGATAATTGTTCTTTCTTTCTCCATAGGTTCGACCCAAGCCTGTGGCCCAGAATAACATTCCTATTGCCCCAGCACCTCCTCCCATGCTTGCGGCTCCTCAGCTTATCCAGAGGCCCGTCATGTTGACCAAGTTCACCCCCACGACCCTCCCTACCTCCCAGAATTCTATCCACCCCGTCCGTGTCGTCAATGGGCAGACTGCAACCATAGCCAAAACGTTCCCCATGGCCCAGCTCACCAGCATTGTGATAGCTACTCCAGGGACCAGACTCGCTGGACCTCAGACTGTGCAGCTTAGCAAGCCAAGCCTTGAAAAACAGGTACAGGCTCAGTATGCCCCTGCTTTGGGCAGTAGCTTTGCCGTTGAGGCTGGGCAGTCTGTGAGGGCTCCTTACCTTCTCAAAGGCTCTTCATCTCAGCACCGTTGTTAGTTGCCTCTCAGGAGATAGTTTATCCACAGTACAAAAGGGCCATTCTTAGTGAAGAAAGTTGGGGTTTCTTTGCTCACCATCTCCTTGTGGGTGGATTCTGATTCTTGTGTGAATGAGCTCCCCCTGCTGCCCTCAGTCAGGAAGCACAGTTAAGAAAGGAAACAAAATGCCGTGTTCCTTTCCCCCCAGTGAGAATCCAGATGAGGATACCACTATAAAAGTCAGAAAGAATAAACAAAACAAGGAAAAGAATTTCATTACAAAGATCTTCCCTGGCTATTACAGACAATGAGGAGCCAATGAAAAATTAAGATTTCTAAAATGCATTCTTTTAACTCTAGAGGTTACAGACATTTTAGCTCAAATATTGAAGCCTTTCATTTATATTTCTAAAATCAGATTTTCTGTCAGAAATGCGAGTCTGTAGAACTAAACCTCCAAGAATACATAAGGGTTCTATGACAGAAAGGCTTCTAAAACCAAGAAGAAGGATTTATAGGCAGTCACCATACTCTATTTAAAGAAAAACCAATGACAAGAAAGAATTTTGCAAAGAAAGGCTCTTTTAAGAAGGTTGCTTTAAAAAGTCATTGCCCTGATTGCTCAGGCTTGAGTTCTCATTCATCTGAGAATAGTCTGTGGTGATCCTGAATCTTCTGCCCCTGGGCGGGGCCGACCGTGATTCAGAGCGGCTGGCCGGATGGGGGGATGCGAAGGCTTCCTGCTGCCCAGGCCGCCGTGGACAGAGAAGCCTTACGCGTGGGATGCCGGCTTTCTGCCCAGGCCGCTCATAGATGCTGCGGATCTGGCGCTAGGAATCTGGGTACCACAATCTTATATCAGGAAATACAAGCGAAAACACGTATCTATTCCTGGGGAGCCTACTCAAATGCTTTGAGGAACATTTAGAGATAAAGGACTAAACATGCATTTTAGATCAGAAGTTTTCAAATTTATTATCAGTGGAACTTCAGTATGAAATAAGGAACGTAAGATGCCCAAGCTTAGGAGTTTGGGCGGAGTTGTTTGTAGACCATCTGCCGTCATATCCTGTGCTGGCTCTCAGAGGACCTCTGAGGAGCCCTAGAGTTACAAAGAATGTGGTTTCAAAACGTTATTTTAGAGTGTTATTTCTCTTTGACCTCTTATTTGATCAAGATATTTTTAGGAGATGAATCTTTTCCATTTCATTTCATTTTTACGTTTCTTATTTTTTTCTGATTACAACGATGATACATAATCACTGTAAAAGAAAATCCAGACGTTACAGAGATACGTACGGTAGAAAGTGCATTCCCTCACGATCTATGAAGAGAGTAAACTTTTCCCATAATTTTTTCCTTCTAAGTTGCTGCTGGCAGTTTGGCATCATATTCCTCCATATTTTCTTTTTAAAGCAAAAGGCAAAATCAGATTATATGTTACTTTGTAACTCGTTTTTTCCGTATTAGATCTTGAATATCTTTTCCTATCTCAACCTTACATATTGATAGAGCTCTTCATGTTAATTATAATATCATAAAACTATATCCATAACTCCATGGGCTCTCTTCTTGTTGATCTGATAAACAAATGCAGTCATTGCTGTTCTAGCTCAGCAGAGCACGTGGCCTAGCAGTATGACAGGTTATCAAGCTCAGTCAGCAAGGATTCTCTTTAGACTCCATTCTCAGGATTATCTTCAGATCTTCCTGCTCTCCCCCTTTTTCTTCATATTTCATTGCTGGTATCTCATTTAGCACTGTTTAAGAGATCTCATAGATATGCAATATGTAGCCATGGAAGTACCACTCATAGCCTCCTCGTTGAGACACCCAAGCCTGTACCCAGGCATTCTGTATGTGACCAGGCTAGGTGGGTTCCTTTCTCCTCTTTTGTTTAGGTTGATGGCAATCACTTAATAAAAATATGTTGATTCCGTGCCAGCTGTCACGCTTCCTGTACTGACATGAGGGTTGGTAAGTTAAAGCCTGTACCGTCACAGAACTTAGTCTCTAGAGCATTCGAGGCAGGTGCTGTGGCTCTGCCTTCATAGGAGGAAGCGTGGCGGGTTGGGTGGTTTCAAAGGCGTCCCTGTAGGAAGGAAGAGGTAACATCAGCTGTAACAGCCGTTGTCCCACTTCTCCTCCCCACCATTAGGCATCTGCAATTTCTTATCCACCCCAGATGAAAGAGCCCCTGTCTGATCCCTTATTAGAAGCCATATTACATTGTGGCTGTGAGAAACAGTGCTAAAGTTTAGAGGGCTTTGAGGCTAGGAACATATTTAAAGCAGAAAAGTAGATAAAGCCAGACAGACTTACATCGGAGCCCCCACTCTGCTTCCTTTTATGCCTTTGTCCTCTCCAGCACTCTGTGAAATGGGGCTAAACACCTGCGGATGCTAGAAAGTCATAAAGCACTTAAAGTCTGTTAGAACGTGCCTGGCACAGTTAGTGCCCAGAAGTTAATGTTCATTTCTTATCCATGCCATCCCATCCCATCCCCCGGCAACAAAGCCTCCTGTGTGTGTCCCAAGGCCAGACTGCTGAAAAAAAATCCCAGGTTCTATGGGAAGATTTGTCAGATTGCTACCCATTCCCCTACTTCCATTTATTATTTTATATAGAAACCTACACAGTATCCTCTTAAAAAAATACTTCCAAGTTGAGAATATTATCCTATATATTATCTTCAAATCCCAGTCTTCCCTTTAAGGAAATTTGAGGTAGTGACTCTTTGCCCTCAGGTGGGGAAAACAGAGCCAAATGACCAAAAGATGGATTTTGCTTTGCCCTCAATCCAAATTTTAACCTTGATTGGGGTAACCATTTGGACATTTAAAAACTTTGCAGGTGTCTGACTTTGATTGATTGTGCATCGTGGCCTCAAAAGGTGAATTTGTAATTCAGAGGTGTATGTGGCTAATTTAATTCTAGTATTTTTCAGAGTTTTTGGTTTCTATCTTTTGAAACCAAAAACGAACAAGGTTTGCAAATTCGTACAGGTGCAGAGTAGGAAATAACACAGATTGAGAGTAAACAAATGGATTTTTTCCCCCACTTTCAATGGGAACTTGATTACAAGAGCTATCCTAGCCGTATTCTTAATTTCTCTTTGAAATAGTAAGACCAGTGTGACAAAATTGACATTTTGGCCTCGGTGTCAAGAATAGAAAGTAGAAGAGACCGCAGTAAACCGCAAAGTAATATACTCCACCTCAAGGAGGCGGCTACTTTTTGACAGTAGCCAATTTTTATCATACAAAAAACTTCTCTAAGAAAAGCCAGAGGGCTCCTCTGGTGGGTCGGTGGTGAAGAATCTGCTGCAAGTGCAGGGGACACGGGTTTGCTCCCTGGTCCGGGAAGACCCCACGTGCCGCGGAGCACCTAGGCCCACGGGCCCAGCTGTTGAGCCTGTGCTGTGGAGCCCGGGAGCCGCCACAGGAGCAGTCGGTGCGCCTGGAGCCTGTGCTCTGCACGGGAGAAGCCGCTGCAGTGAGAAGCCTGCATGCCGCAGTTAGAGAGGAGCCCCTGCTCGCCACAGCTGGAGGAGAGCCTGTGCAGCAGCGAAGACTGGATGCGGGCGAAACGAAATAAAAACCAGAAATCCAGATATTCTGAGAGAGTCTGAGATATACTTTTGTTCCTTGTGCTTTTTGGTATCATAGGTAAGAAACCATTGTCACATCTAAGGTCACAAAGATTTAACCCTAATTTTTCTTGTGAGAGTTCCGTGGTTTTAGCTCTTACGTGTAGGTCAGTAATCCATTTTGACTTAATTCTCTGTATATAATGTGAAACAAGTGTGGATATCCACTTCTCCCAGCACCATTTTTTGAAGAAACTACTCTCTCCCCATTTGAATGATCATCGCATCATTACTGGAAATCTGTTGGCCATGGATGTATGGGTTTATTTCTGGACTGTCGGTCCTATTCTGTTGGCCTCTATGTCTGTCCTTATGCCATTACCAACCGCACGGTCTTAATTGCTGTAGTTTTGAAATTGGGAAGGATGAGTCCAACATTTTTCGTTTTCAATATTGTTTCGGCTCTTCAGGAACCCTTGCAGCTCTACATGAATTTGAGAATTGTCTTTTCCAATCTTTCTGCAAAAAAAAAAAAAAAGGGAGGGGCTGTTATAATTTTGATAGGAATTGTGTTAAATCTGTAGATTTGTATAGTATTGCCATCTTAATAACAATATTCAGTCTTCCTATACTTGAATATGGATGTCTTTCCATTTATTTAGGTTTTCTTTATTTCTTTAGCAGTGTTGTATAGTTTTCATATGCAAGTCTCTTACCTCCTAGCTTAAATTTATTCCTAGATATTTTATTCTTTTGGATGATATTATAAATTGAGTTGTTTTCTTAATTTCCTATTAGGATTGTTCACTGCTATTATGAGTTACAATGTGTCAGGAATACAGCTGATTTTTGTGTTGATTTTGGATCTTGCAATTTTGTTGAATTCATTTATTAGCTATAGTAGTTGTTTTGTGGATCTTATGTGTGTAAGATTTTATGTATGTCAGATCAGGTCCTGTGCAAATAGAGTTTTGCATCTTCCTCTTCGGTTTGGATGCCTTGCGTTTCTTTTCTTTGCCTTATTGCTCTGGCTAGAGTTTACACTACATTGTTCAATAGCAGTGGTGAAGGTGGGCATACTTCTCTTGTTCCTCATCTCAGAGGGAAAGCTTTCAGTGTTTCACCAGTGAGTATGGTACTACTAGCTGTGGTTTCACATAAATGTCCTTTATAAAGCTGAGGAAGTTCCCTTCTCTTCCTAGTTTTCTGTGAGTTTGTACCATGAATGGATGTTGAGTTTTCAGAGATGCTTTTTCTGCATTAATTGAGATGATCATATTGTTTTTCTTTGCCTTTGTTTATCAGCATGGTATAGTACACTGATTTTTTAAAATACCTTCCATTCCTAAGATAAGTTCTACTTTATCGTTGTGTATCATCCTTTTAATATGCTGCTGGATTTGGTGTGCTAGTGTTTTATGGAGGATTTCTGCATCTATATTCATAATAGATAACTGTTTTGGGGGAAAGTTTGAGAAAGATTGGTGTTAATTCTTTAAATGTTTGGTAGAATTCACCAGAGAAACTGTCTGTCCTGGACTTTCTTTTTTGAGAGTATTTTGATTACCATTTCAGTCTCTTTAGTTGTACATTCTGTCGAGATTTTCTGTTTCTTTTTGAGTCTGTTTTGGTAATTTCTATGTTTGTAAGAATTTAACCATTTCATCTATATTATCTGTTTTTGGTGTACAATGTAAAAATTTTTTTAAGTTCAGGTATAATTGATTTACAGTGTTGTGTTAATTACTGCTGTACAGCTAGTGATTCAGTTACCATTCATCTTCATATGCTTTTCCGTTATGGCTCACTGTAGGATACTGAATGTAGCTCTTTGTGCTGTACCGTAGGATCCTGTCGTTTATCCATCCTGTATATAGCATGGATGTATATCTGCTACCCCCAGCCTCTCACCATCCCTGCTGCAAGCCCCTCCCCTTCGGCAGCCTATTGGTGTACAGTTGTTCAGTGTATTCTCTTATAATCCTTTTTATTTCTATAAGATTCATGGTAATGTCTCCATTTTTATTTCTAATTTTCATTATTTATGTCTTTTCTCTTTTTGTCTTATCCTGTTTAACTAAAGACTTGTCAATTTTGTTGATGTTTTCAAAGAATCGACTTTTGGTTTCATTAAGTCTGTTATTTTTCTATTCTCCAATTCATTTATCTCCACTCTAATGTGGAGATAATTTTTATTATTTCCTTCCTTCCACTAGCTTTGGGTTTAGTTCTTCTGTAGTTCCTTAAGCCATAAATTTAGGTTATTGATTGGAAATCTTTTTTATTTTTAATGTAGACCGTTACAGCCATGAATCTCCCTCCAAGCAGTGCTTTCACTGTGCTTCATCAGTTTGGTTATGTACGACTATCGTTTTCATTCTCCAGAGAGATAGAAAATTTCTCCAGTGATTTCTTATTTGTTCCGCTGGTTGTTTAATAAGAGTGTGTTGTTCAATTTCTACCTATTTAAATTTTTTCAATATTGCTTTGTATCAACTTCTGGCTTCTATTATCATCAGAAAAAATACTTCATATGGTTTCAGTCTTTTAAAATTTACTAGGATTTGTTTTGTGTCCTGAAATATCCTGAAGAATGTTTCATGTGTACTTAAGAAGAATGTGTATTCTGTTGTTGTTGAGTAGGTTATTCTTTATATGTCTCTTAGGTCTAGCTGGTTTACAGTGTTAAATCCTCAGTTTCCTTATTGATCTTCTTTGTACATGTTCTCTCCCTTATTTAAAGTGAGGTATTAAAGTCTTCAATTACTATTATAGAACTGTTTATTTCTCCCCTTCAGTTCTGTCAATAAATGCATCATATATTTTGAGACTCTGTTATTTGGTGCCTATGTATTTGAAATTGTCGTAATTTCTTGATGAATTGACTCTTTTGTCAATATATAAATGACCTTTTGGTCTCCTATAACGATCTTTGACTTGAAGTGAGTTTAAGTGTCTGATGTCAGTATAGCTAACCCTGTACTCTTGACTACCGTCTCCGTGTAGTATCTTTTTCCATTCTTTGATGGATACCCTTTTTGTGTCTTCGGCTCTAAAATGTGTCTCTTGTAGAGAGTATATTGTTGGATCTTGTTTTTTTTTTAATCCTTTCTGCCACTCTATTGTTGAATTTGTGAGTTTAATCTAGTTACATTTAAAGTGGTCACTGATAGGCGCAGACTTTGCCATTTTGCTGTTTTGCCGTCTACATGTCTCACATCTTTTTGGACCAATGTAATTTGATTTGATCCCAGCTTAGCTTCAGTAGTGTACAAAAGCTCTGCCCCCCAACCCGTTATGCTGTTATTGTCTCATATTACATCTTTATGTATTGTGTAGCCATGAATACATATTTATAACTACTGTTTATGCATTTCTCTTTTAAATCATATAGGAAGCAAAAAGAAAAGTTAGAAATCAAAGATACAGTAATAATGGATTTTACATTAACCTATATAGTTACCTTTATTGAAGTTTTTGTTTTGGGGGGTGGTTAATTTACTGTCTAAGGTTTTTTTATTTCATCCCAAAGAATCTAAAGGGAATTCTTTTAGGATAGGCCTGCTAGCAATGAACTCCCTTGGCTTTTTGCAGGAAATGGAATTCTTGGTTGATAGTTTTTTCTTTCAGAGCTTCATCTATTTATTTATTGGCCATACCACATGGCATGTGGGATCTTAATTCCCTGACCAGAGATTGAACCCATGCCCCCTGCGGTGGAAGTGTGGAGTCTTAACCACTGGACCACCAAGGAAGTCCTTTCAGCACTTTAAACATGTCATCCCGTTGCTTTCTGGTCTCTGGTTTCTGATGAGAAGCTGACTGTTAATCTTAGTGAGGACCCCTTACTAAGGGGTGATGCATCATTCTGCTTTTGCTGCTTTCAAGATTCTCTTTGGCTTTTGACAGTGTGATTGTGTTGTGTCTCAGTATGAGTCTCTTTGAGTTTATCCTCCTTGGAGGTCATTGAGCTTCTTAGATGTATACAGGCAAACTTCAGAGATACTGTGGGTTCAGTTCCACACCACCACAATAAAGCAG
Organism: Antilocapra americana; assembly: GCA_007570785.1. Taxonomy (NCBI): domain Eukaryota; kingdom Metazoa; phylum Chordata; class Mammalia; order Artiodactyla; family Antilocapridae; genus Antilocapra; species Antilocapra americana. The sequence continues at coordinate 19,240,132 of ML663010.1, read as the reverse complement.
ATAAAGCTAGTCACATGAATTTTTTGGTTTTTCAGTGCATATCCAAATTATGCTCATACTGTGGTCTACTGAGTGTGCAGTAGCATTATGTCCAAAAAAAAAAAGCATATACCTTAATTTAAAAATGCTTTATTGGTAAACATGTTGACCATCATCTGAGCCTTTAGCAAGTTACAGTCTTCTACAGTAGTAGCATCAGAGATCACTGATCACAGAACACCCTGACAAATATAATAATAACAAAAACGTTTGAAAAATTGTGAGAATTACCAAGATGTGACACAGAGACAGGGTTGCCACAGACCTTCAGTTTGTAAAGAATGCAATATCTGCAAAATTCCATAATGTGAAGTCCAGTAAAGAAAGCAAGGTATGCCTGTAGATCCTGTATTTCATCAAATTTGGGGAGTTTGCAGCTGTTATTTCTTTAAAGATTATTTCTGTTTCTTTGTCTCTCCTTTTCCCCCTGGGAATTAAAACACATATGTTGGTATGCTTAGTGTCTCACAGGTTTCTTGGGCTCGATACAGTTTTCTGCATTCATTTTTGTGCCTGCTCCTTAGACTGGTTAATTTCAGTTGTCCTGTCTTCAACTTCCCTGGTCATTTCTTTTGCCTAAACTCCTTCAGTGAATTTTTCATTTCAGCTATTTTTCAGTCACAGATTTCTATTTGCTGCTTTTAAATAATTTCTATCTCTGTATTAATATTTTGTTTTTGGTAAGATGTTGTTCTCCTGGGTTATTTTTTCTTTGCCATGGTTTACTTTAGCTCTTTGAGCATATTTAAGACAGTTGACTTAAAGTCTTTGTCTAGGGAGTCTGATGTCTGAGCTTCCTTAAGGCCAGTATCTTATTATTGTTTTTCCCAATGAAACAGCTATACTTTCCTCTTTATTTATGTGCCTCCTAATTGTGAAAAACGTTCACTTTTAAATTACAACGTGATAACTCTGGAAATTAGATTCTCCTCCTATTAGATTCTCCTTGTTATTGATTGTTGAGAGCCTCTGTTGTTTTTCTGTTTAGTGCCTTTTCCAGACTATTTTTGCAAATACTATTTCTTGTCATCTGTGGTTATTGAAATCTCTGTCCTATTAGATTTACTTAAACAACTGGAGCCAAAAAGAAGAAAAAGGTAATAATAAGTAAATTAAAACAAAAACAGAAAACCCTTTCTTGGTCTTTGCAGATTGGCTTTGAGCAGGGGTATTCCTTCACTGCTAAACAGGCCACCTGTAACGGTCTTAGACTTCACTTCTTTCTTGGACAGAGGTCAAAGGTCAGCAGAGGTGCAAGCTTAGGGTTCTCTCAGCTCTTTTCTAAGGATGCATCTAGTCCTGGAAATGCTCTATGCATTCTGGATTCCCCCGTGTATGGGATAGCCGTTTAAAGCCTTTACTCCTCTTAAGAATCTTCCTCCTCAGCCTCCTTCTTCCTAGGCCTTTGGGTCTGTCTGCTGCATACTCCATCCAGCGTCCTTTGCACACATAACTACAGGTAGCTTATGTCTTTAGATGCTTTCATCAGATGGCACTTGGAAAGCCACTCCAGCCTTAGGCAGGCAAACAAGGGTCAACCTCTGTACCAGTCCTCAGGGGATTACCAGACAGGTCAGAATACACAGCGGACAGCTTTGTAGGTAGGTAGAGAAAAATAGTTTCTCAATAAAATTTAACAGCTTCTTTGTTCAGTAGATGCCTCCCTGGTTGTTCTCAGTTTTTTATTAGATTCCAAAATTTTTAAAAGTTGATTCTGTCTGTTTCTGCCAGCTTAATATTTGTTTCAGTGAAAGGAATGATTCTAAAACTCCCTGTCCGGCCGTTTCTGTGATGTCACTCCCCTACCCTTACTGTTTTTTGTTTCTTTTAAGCAGTTTTAAACAACAAAAATTTATTATCCCACATGGTTCTTGAGGTCAGAAATCAGATTGCCTCTCAGCTTGGTGGTCCTGGCTCAAGGTCCCTGACAAATTTGCATCCAGACTGGTTGGCCAGAACTGCAGTCATGTCAAGGCTCAGGTTGCCCTGTGGCGTCCTGGACCGGGGATTGAACCTGTGTGTCCTGCATTGGCAGGCAGATTCTCCACCACTGAGCCACCAGGAAAGTCTCCCTTCCTGTTGTTTCGTTTGCTTTATCTTTATTTTCTTGGATGATTTTGGTATTCTTTTATGTAACCTTGAGATAGCTGTACCCTTCTTACATGAGAGAAAATTTGAACCTTGGATAATTCCTTAGCAAAGAGGAATTGGTTTGATTTTCCCTGGAGGCATTACCACTACCTGCTTTATTCAGCCCTAGAGATGGAAATAAGAGATCCCAAGAGGCTTCACACAACCTTGGAGTAGAGCAGCAAACCCTTATAATTGACCTCTTCTCCCTCCCCTGTCAGACTCCTGTTGTTCTGATTCACAGAGCTATGAAATAAGCTTCCTGGGCACCCAGAACCTTAAAAATATCGCTATAAACGACTTTCCCATTGTGTTCTTTTGTAGGTGTGTTTGGTGGTTTGTTTTATGGAGGAAATGTGTCTTTTTTTGGTTAAAAAAAGAAGTGTGAGAGAGAGGAGAGCAAGTGCCTCTTCTTGTAGGTCCTGCTCCCCACTCAGAAGACAGCACCTCCTCACACCTGCTCTGTGGTGAGGCCCTGTACTGGGTGCAGAGGGACGCTGAAGCACGGGGCAGCCCTGCTCTCAAGTGGCGTATGTGTAGTCCGGAGGTGGAAACATTACCGCGGCGAAACAAGGATACAAAGCGGCATTTATGCCCCTCGTGGTTGCACAGCACTGATAAGGCGGATACTTAAACCTTTCTAAAGCAATAATGTGAGAAGCAGAAGGAAAAGAATGGACATGGCCAGGAAATAGAGTGAAAAGTCTTCGTTACTATGTTTGTTTTTCAGATCTAATCGAACATTTCACGACATAATGATTTCTGAGACCTTTTGATATCCTGCTTGTAGAACCTGCTTTCTACATTTGGCTTTCGTTTGGGTCCTTCTCATCAATAATCAGACAGTTTCACTTTTATTTAATTACTTGTTGCCATACAAAAAGACCATTTGCATCTGCGTTGTTTTTAATTTTGAAAAAGTAAATTAGGTTTGTGTTTATAGTTTTGTATCCACTGTTCTAATATAATTTCAGTATTTACAGAGGGTTTCATAAAATGAATTAGCCATTGGGTCATGATAAGAATAGAAAGGCAAACCCAGCCCCCAGTCTACCAATTTGCTAGCTTCCTCTTGTGTCTGAAGATGGTAATGCCACTGGTAGTGTTTTGTTTGAATGGACAGACACACCTGGAAAGTGAGGTTGGCCACAATCAGGATGTCGGCCTTTGAAAAACACAAAACAGCACAGGACAGTGTTTCCTTGGCGCTTGCATCTCTCCTCTGGTGGATGACACAGGCAGATTTTAAGTGTCCCGAGCAGGGGGAGTTCTGCAGCCTCTCTTAAGGCTGGGATTGGAATTCTTCTGAAATAGAAAAGTGTGTATGTAAGACTTTTTTTCTTTTTTTTACATCATTCAGATCTTAAGCGCACTGTGAACTAGAGCTTGACCTATATGTAACAAGAATGGACTTATTTCTGGAAAACTACTCCTGCGTCCTAAAGTACATAGAAATAGACTGTTGTCATTTTTTTTAATTTGGCTGCTCCCGGTCTTAGTTGCACCACAGGGGATCTTTAGTTGCAGCCTGCAGGATCTAGTTCCCTGACCAAGGATCAGACCCAGGCCCCCTCCATTGGGAGCACAGAGGGAAGTCTTAACCTCTGGACCCCCAGGGAAGTCCCTCCCCCTTCTAACTTGAATTCCATATTACCTCCTTTATTAATGTTTCCGGTTTGAGTATGTTCTTTTCCTTCTTGTTGGCAACAAAGTGTGTTTGCTTTTATTCTCTTAATAAAAAGTGAACTCTGAAGCTTCATTTAATTCTCCTCTTCTAGACGGTTAAATCTCACACGGAAACAGACGAAAAACAAACGGAGAGCCGCACCGTCACTCCACCTGCTGCGCCCAGACCAAAGCGGGAGGAGAACCCTCAGGTAGGCCCGGCCCTCCGTGGCGTGGCTCAGCCTTTGAGATGCAGCTTGCTCTCGTGTGTCGGGGCCCTTGCCTCTGGGTCACTCGATTGCCTTTTCTTGTGCTTTCTCACTCTTCAGCGATGTTACTGGCAGACCAGGTTGGCCTGGGACAGATTAAGAGCGTGGCCTGTAGTGTTCATGAGCTGGCAAACACTCTGTTTGTTCCATAGCTGTGTCACAGATTTGAATTGTGTGATTCATGACCATTTCCCCAGGTACCCCCCTGCATTCCTAATGATCATCCTGTTTAGTTTGTCTCAGCCAGCATTTATAAGCTGTCCAGCTCACTCTGTTAACGTCTGTGTTAATGATTATGCTTGTTACTTGTGCATTTTTGTTATTACTATTGCATTAGATCCCCAAATCCCAGATGAATCAGTAGCTCAACAGTAGATCACTGAAGCACAAAAGTAGGGATGAAAATAGTAGCATCTGTACTACAACTTAATATAGAATTATAAACTTAAATAGCAAACAAAACTCTGGTACAAATACAGATTGTGAATTTGTGTGTCCTTCGACAAGAGAATATTATAGTTAATACTTTTGTACAAGTAGCTCTAAAAGAAAAATGTGGACAGGTTATATGATGATGAATATCTGATAGTTGGATTTTCTTAGACCAGCAATCCATTTCCTTCTGTCCTCAGTGCATTCTTTGTAATGAAGCCATGTCAGATAGTGGCATGGAGCCATCAAAGCTTCGTGTCATTTTTTTAGAGCAATGATTTATTAAGCCAGTTCAGGTTTTTCTACAAGTACAAATGATAATTCTTTATAATATGAAACGAATTAATTTTTCATTTGTTTTTTAAAGAAGAGACCAAAACTTGAACCAAAAAGTACTAGTCATGCATGTTGCCAAGAAACTTACAAAATCATCTGCAAAATTAGTGTCAAGTATTAAGCTTGGAAAGAGCAGATTATTAGCAAAATTCCCTTATCAAAAGAAACCGAAGGATATCTTATGTCAGTAGCACTGTGTGGGCACGCAAGTACCGTTGTGTTACAACAGGTATTTCTAATTGGACAGAATCACTGCCATAAAGAGGGTAAATTAGATATTGGTGTACATGTGATACATAGATGAGGCCAAAGTTGTTGACAACTTTTTATTCTGTTTTTCACTAAAAATCAGTTCCACAGAAGAGATTTTTTTCCCCCATGTAGTAATTCTTTTATGAGCTTGGTCTAGACTGGCAAAGATGAGTTGGATGTGAGTGGCCAAGAAGGGTGCCGTTACTTGATTAAAAGAAGGTGCATCAAAATGTCAGCTCACACACTGCTTTATTAACAGAACAGTTGGGAGACAGTCTTCTGAGCTTAAGTTTTGAAGGAATAGTGGAAATGAGGAATGCGGTTAGTTGGCAGCTGCAGAGTGTATGCAGCGTGGAGCATGGGCAGCAAGTCCAAGGCTCTTCCTTCCTGAAGCACTCGAGCTGTTGGGAGGACTGACAAGTGCCCACCTGCTTTTGAAATAAGAAATAAAATAATAACATTTCTTCAGGATGCTGAGAATACCAGTAAAGGACATTTCTGTGTTCTCAAGGGGCTTGTTCAAGGTTATCTTTATAAAAACACTCAGTAACTCGAGTAGCCTGAACAAGTTCAGGCCAAAATATCATGATGTTTAATGTTGAGAATAAAATATCTGGATTTTCAAAGACAAAACTGTGGTATACATAATTCTGCAGGCATGTCAACTAATGATGTTTCCTTATTCATCAGTTAGCGAAATGGATGATATATCATTTGGCATATTTAGCAGCAGCATGCAGTGGTATAGCAGAAAATGAAGACATACTTTCCAGACCCACGGGCAACCAAAGAGCACAATAGTAATCAGTCTGTTGCTCACTCCATTTTTAAGCAACAAATGTTCCAGCTTTGGAGTCCAGTGTTCTCATCAGTCTAGCTTCCGATGGAGTGCTCACAGTGGTTGTCAGAGAGAAACCGCTCTATAATTTATAGGTCTGTGGTTGATTGGAAAGTCACAGTATTGAGCAGAACCACCTGCTATCATTCCTAAAACTCATTTAGCTTTGCGTTTTCATTGTCCTGAAAACTGAACTGAACTTTCATTGTCCAGTCAGTGGTAGTAAAAATACAAGAACTCTTGACCTGGTATAACAAATGAAGTTCCTAGAATTTGGAGCTTGTTGTATGGGAGGCTCTTTGGAACACTCTCTGGGTTTGTTTGGTTTTTTTTTTTCTTTCAATGTGGAGTCCTCTTTTCTCTTAGAGAATTTTTCTGGAAAAACTTAGGTCTTTCGAGATTCTGATTTCTGCCATTGAGAAAGTAGAAGATCCAGGCCCTAATCCTTCTCTTATGATTCCTGTAAGATCAGAAAGCTTCCAGGGTAGCTTCCTGGCTTCTCAGAGTAGAGGGTGCCTACTCCTTGCTCCTTGCCTGAACCTGGCTTTCTTCCTGCCACCAGCCATTGGGTGACTTGCCCTATGAGTCTAGACTGGGAACATGCAGTTGGCTTTGTGAGAGCCCAAACTGAAGTATATTCTTCTTTTGTTTCTCTGGCACAGAAACTTGCATTCATGGTGTCTCTAGGGTTGGTAACACACGACCATCTGGAAGGTAAGAGAAGACAGTCATGGCGCTGCCTTGCTTCTGACCTAGAGCTTTGTTCTCAAAAACGGTGTTCGATTTATCATTAGACTTGAAAATTGGAACACAGAGTGTGATTCAACAGTGTGGACTGTTTTTTTGGAGTAAACTTACCTTCCTTCTACCTAATGTTCAGCTTCTCTCCTGTCTTTATTTATCCACACTATGGTCCTGGGGAAATTCCCTACTTTTCTGGGTTAAGGGGACTGCCGTTCACTTAGAGAAACTATTTTGTTTTTTCTGGCAGCACAAAGTAGCAAATGGCCCTCTGACAAGTCTTGGTATTTTTCAGTCCCTTTTGATTATCAGAATCCTAGGCATAGTTGCAGAGCTGTACGGCTCCTAGTTATTTCATTTAAGAATGGTAAACTGTGAGTACTCAGTCTAGGTCTGTGGATGAAGTTCACCCACACCTGTATTATAGTGACCTAAAAATAGATCAGGACAGCTTGTTTACAAGTGCAGTCTACTGTTAAGCTCTCAGTCAACAGAGAGCCGCCTTGTAGGATAGCACGGCCTTGCTCTCCAAGAGGCAAGAGGAGACGGTCCTGCGTGTTTGCTCCCAGCCGTGTGCCTGCCTTGGCTGAGGCTGCAGTGAAAGCGAGAGACTTGCTCGCATTTCTTAACTTGTCGTGGGAAAACCAGGAGGTAAACAGTGAAGTTAAGCTTGGCGGGGTTCTCCGTACCTCTCTTCTAATCCAAACCTTTTGCTTTCCCAAGAAATCCAAAGCAAGAGGCAAGAACGGAAAAGAAGAACAACAGCGAATCCGGTGTACAGTGGTGCAGTCTTTGAGCCGGAGGTACTCTTGTCAGCACTCGGCCCTTCCTTCACGGGTTCAGTTTTATTCACAACTCACTCAGTACCTCCCCTCTGAAAACCTGCGTAAAAGCAGTACCCAGATTGTACTTGGCTGGCTTTGTAAAATGGCAGATACTTCTCTGGCCGATCCCATTATTTCATTTTTCTCACTGTTTTTCCCGTTAGTTTCTTCCCAAAGTTCAAGTAGCTACAAACCTACCTTAGAAACTTAACTCATCCTGTCATCTGAGTACCGCTATCTCCTGAAGCAGAGACAGACCTCTCTGGAGTATTCTGTTCGAGCCAAGTACACACAGTAACCCCAGACCTTGGGGTGACCGGCACTAACTGGTTGGCAAGGTTGCGGGCATGCTGTGCTTGGTCTTTAGCTTGTTACCAGTATTAGTAGCGACCATGCTGTTCAGCCAGTCACCTCTCCTCCTTCATTCCCCAAAGCGTAAGAAGAGTGCAGTCACGTACCTGAACAGTACAATGCATCCCGGGACCCGGAAGAGAGGTGAGTACCTTCTGTGTCTCGCCCTTGCTGTTGCTTTTGCTTGCTGTGTTGTGTTTCCTTCCCCTCCCTCCTCCCATTGTCCTGGAGCCTGTCCTAATTCCTGTACCCCTTGAAAATAGTCTTGTTGCTGTTCTCTGAGAATGGGGGGAAAAGAGAGGGAGATTTCTTATTAGAGGTCTGTATACTGGATCAAAGCTGCCTTCCTGGGGCTCTGGCAGAGCTGGCTCAGGGGAATGGCTTAATGCAGCATTTCTGCCCCAGGCCCACCAGGCTGTTGATGAATAGCACAGTGAACAGAACACCCTGTAAGAGGAAGCATTTTAGCATCATTGAGCCAAACAGAGCGCTGCTGTTGCCACGGTGTTCTTAGTAGTGTCTGAATGGTCCTGACGCAGTGAGGACAGAGCATCACTCTAAAGCGTCTGTGAGCTGCAGGCTTTCTAGGAAGGAGAGGGGTAGCTACACTGAGAATTTAGAATGTACGAGAGAAGAGGGCCTTTCCAACTAAGGAAGAAAAGACCACTGTCAAACAGGCCCCCCAGAGCAGAAACTCCTAGAGAGCTCCACCCCCAGTTGTGGTCCTTCCAGAGAAGGCGTGCCACCTCTCTCCTCCAGGGCAGCCTCCACTCTCACCTCGTAGGCCAAATAGGTCTTAATGGCTCAGAGTTTGAGCTCATAAACAGGCTCTGAAATTGTTCTTTGATGTCAGTAATACAGCCCAAGCCCCTTTCTCCACGTGATAATGTGGCCCTGAATTACAGTTCTAGGCCAGAAAGGCTGCGGAGTGAGTGGAGTGGCATACTGGTCGGTGTGTGTGTGCACGCTGTCTCAGGGCCACTGGAAGCTTAGGCGGTCACCCCGACCCTCTGTCTGCCTTGGGCAGGGCTCCGAGTACACCGTTCCCGCCTCTTCCCCTCAGAGAGATAGCACACCCGCCTTAGTGACCCACTCCAGTGTTTCATCAGTCCCTCCTCCTGGAAGCCAAACACACTTAGATGGGAGTCCCGGAGTCACTGGGCTTGCTTCATATTGATCCCTAGGCCACAGTGTTATAGGTTATTTTCTGTAGTTTTATTTTGTTTTGGGCAATTTTTAGTGACCTCTGACATAATTCTCAGAAAGGAGCCACCAGCCAGAAGCTACAGTTAATTGGCCTGCCAGTGGGCAGTACCTGCTAGGAGGATAGGGGTTAAATGAGCCAGGAAGACCTTGGCATCTCTTGCCAAGGTCAGAGGATGAAAGCCTGCATTCACAATGCCTAGGAAGTGCCTTCTGCGGGTAAACAAAGAGCATTCATCTTCCACTTTCCCTACCAGCAGCACTAAATACGTTAGAAAAGACAAACCAGTATGATCTGTCTTTGTACTGCAGACAGTGCCGGTTTAACACAGATAGGTAATGTTTGTGTAATATCTGACAGAATCATGACTCCTGTGCATGATTCTAATGTAAATAATAACTGTCGGCAAAGTCATGATCCCATATGCCATTCACCAGTGCTTGTAGGCAGTTGTGTACCTCTCTGTTTTTTTTTTTTTTTTTTTGCCTGTGGTATGCTGGGTGTACACTTTTGATCACTTGACATCTTAGAAGCTATGACCTTGGCCCCTGGAAGACAAAGACCCTGACTTGATTTAAGGCAAGAGGGGTTGGCCTGGACTTCCGACACCCTTTAGGACTCATTTGTAGATTCTCTGTAGCCGTGAAGCTTGATGCAACATGCTCCTGCTCAGACCAGCTCTCTCGGTTCTCAGTGTTACTGATGACAGGGCCTTCCCTGAGACGCTGGGACAGGTAGCTCACCAGCATGTTTGTGATGGAAGCAGGGAGCACTCCTTGATCATCTGGGGAGGGTGTCTGAGTCCAGGCATACTTAAAGTCGTTGTCAGGCCTACAACATCTTTTTAGCCCTTAGGTTTCAGCTGCTCCCAGAACATATCTCTTACTAGCTCTGCCAGCAAGGGGCAGAGTAGTTAACTTGAATTTTGCCTCTTCCCTTTGCCTTTCTCCACCCTCACAGAGTGAAGCAACCAAAATGTGTATAGGAGAGAAAAGGACAAGCAGAAGTCCTCGAGAATATCTCTGGGAATTGAGAATCATTAATATTATTATACAAATAGAGATGGCAGAAAAACCTTAGGAAACAACATGCAAAAGACATGGAAAAATAAAATAAATTCTTATCTCTGGCCTTAGCTCCCATTGAGCTTTGATATCTTGTTTTCCCATTAGAAAGAATCTCAGATAGTAATAGTTGAGGAATGTCTCTAATCTGCCCAAGAGGAAGACCTTTAACATATGACCCAGAATCTCCTGCCATTCTCTGAGGCTCTCTTATCCTCCCTTCAAGACTCACGCATTTGTTTCTAATGACATTTAAGTCTTTGCTTCTCTTCCTCTCTTTGGGACTGTTGTATTAACTTTCTGTCTGCTACCTCACTTCCTTTTCCATGCTAGCCAATGAGGAACACTGGCCAAAGGTATGTAAGATCATTTTTCCCCCTTTCTTTCCCTCCCCCCCTTTTCCCCTTTTGTTCCCTTCTCTCGGTATATAGGTCGTCCTCCAAAATACAATGCAGTGCTGGGGTTTGGAGCCCTTACCCCAACATCCCCCCCATCCAGTCATCCTGACTCCCCTGAAAATGAAAAGACAGAGACCACATTCACTTTCCCTGCATCTGTTCAGCCTGTGTCCCTGCCCAGCCCCACCTCCACAGACGTAAGTAACTTGGGAAAAGCTCACTCTCTTTCTCACACCTTAAATCGGGGAAACCGTTATCATATGTTGTCTCCTTACCAGCTGCATCTCCTTGAGTAACCCTGGGATGTCAGTCACCCCTCCAGGACACTGTGTGCCACGTACGGCAGCTTTCTGCTGGGGTCCAGGTCCTGCCACGAACTTGAGAATCATGCTAAGTACCACATCAGGAAGCTCGGTCAGGGTTTTCAGTCTGGATTTTATCTGCCGTGAAAGAGTTCTCAGGAGGCGGTGGGGTGGGGAAGTCAGCTTACCTAACCCAGAGGTGTGCAGGCGTCTTGTCCTCAGGTTCGGGGCGTGGGGGTAATGGACACAGGTGCACAGTTCCCCCAGCAGTCCTTGTTTCTTGCTTCAGGTAGAATTTAAGACATGGAAAACCTTTCCTTTGAGCAACTTTATTCAGCAGAATTGATCAGAAACAGGTTTCTGAGAAAGCGATACTTAGGATCCCGGCCCCTGAGGCTGCAGGCATGTAAACTGCACCCCGCCCGCGCCCCCCACACACACCTGTCTCTAAGTGAGCACCTATAGAGTGGTGACTCCACCTAGCATACTGCGCACTGCTCTGCTGGGCGGGCGCTGCTCTTGAGGCTGGGCACAGAACAGGGAACACAGCCGATCCGTGCCCTCAGGGAGCTCACGTTGCATGGCCCCAGGCAGGGGCTAAGCAAATGAACATCCAAATGGCAGGTGATGAAACAGAGCAGTGAAGAAAAAGGGCACAAAGTGAGAGTTACGGCAGGAGGTCCTGTGTTACGGAGAGGGCTTCGAGAGGGTCTCTGGTGGGAGTGGGGGAGGTGGGGACACCGGTGGGGAGGCATTCCAGGCAGAGGGCGCAGCAGTGCAGAAGCCCTGCTCACAGGAGCAACTGCATGTGGCATAGAGAGGGACTTGGCGAGCCCACGAGAGAGCCTGGGAGAGACTCTCGAGGCCTGGGCTTGTCCTGCAGGGCCTCGTAGCTTCAACTCTGAAAGAGATGGGAGATGCCAGAGGGTTTTAAGCAGAAGAGTGGCGTTACTTTTCACTTCTTATTTTGAAAAAATTTCAAATCTACCGAAAAGCTTCAGTAACAACACAGAGAACAAATGTATACCCTTCACCTAGATTCACCAACTGGTGCGATGTTGCCGCGTTTGCTGTTCCCCTCCCCTCCACACACACTTGTTTTCCATCTCGTTAAGCAGTTGCGGACATCATGAAGCTCTATCCAAAATACTTCAGTGTGTCTCTCCTAAAAACAAAGATATTCTCTGACATAGCCACAATAAACTTATCACATTGAGGAACTTTAGTATGATAAAACATTATTATGATGATATGCAGCCCATCTTCAGATTTCTCCAGTTGTCTCAGTAAATGCCTTCGTGGCATTTTGTTTTTTCTGTTCCAGGATCCAATCCAAGATCACTTTTGACATTGATTTTTATGGTGCTTTGTCTTTAGTCTCCTTACCCTGGAACCGTTTTTCAGCCTGTCTTTGTCTTTGATGACATGACTATTTTTTAAAAGATAGGCCACGTGCTATATCATGTCCCTCCATTTGGATGACCTGACTGTTTCCTCAAGAATAGACTCAGGGTGTGCATTCGTAGGAGCACTAATACATAATGTGAGCCCTTCTCGGTGCATCTCGAGAGGCATGTGTTGTCCATCCGTCTCATTGTTGATGTTAGCTTTCGTCTCTAAGGTAGACTCCATTAAATGTCTCTACTACTTGTAATGGTGCCTATTTCCTTAGGTGCAGATAGCTTTGAGTCTATAAAAATACCCCAGCAGTCTTCAGTGGAGTTCACTCACTCAGTCGTGTCTGACTCTTTTCGACCCCATGAATTACAGCACGCCAGGCCTCCCTGTCCATCACCAACTCCCAGAGTTTATCCAAACTCATGTCCATTGAGTTGGTGATGCCATCCAACCATCTCATCCTCTGTCGTCCCCTTCTCTTCCTGCCCTCAATCTTTCCCAGCATCAGGGTCTTTTCAAATGAGTCAGCTCTTCGCATCAGGTGGCCAAAGTAGTAGAGTTTCAGCTTCAACATCAGTCCTTCCAAAGAACACCCAGGACTGATCTCCTTTAGGATGGACTGGTTGGATCTCCTTGCAGTCCAAGGGACTCTCAAGAGTCTTCTCCAACACCACAGTTCAAAAACATCAATTCTTCGGCGCTCAGCTTTCTTTATAGTCCAACTCTCACATCCATACATGACCACTGGAAAAACCATAGCCTTGGCCAGAAGTCTTACTCAGTGGTTTTAGCATCCTTTGATGGTGGTTGCCTGCATTTATTATTTTTAAGGCATTTGCAGAATTTACTTGGATTTTATAGGAGACTGAGGAGGACAGGGTGGAAGCACAGAGAGACCAGGTAGGAGGCTGTTGCAGGCGTCCTGGCAGGAGCTGATGCTGGCTTGGCGCAGTAGAGTGGCAGAAGCAGAGGTGGAGAAAACTGATACGGTCTGTGTCTAATTTGAAGAATGAGCAGAATTAGATAAGGGGATGTGAGAAAAAAGAGAATAGCCAAAGATTTTAGCCTAAACAGCTGAAAGGATGAAGCAGCTGTTTACTGGAATGACAAGAGCAGATTTGAGTAGAGAGACCAAGGAGTTAATCTTGTACATGTCGCATTTCTTTTGTGGATTACAGATCTTGTCTTTACCTGAAGCTACATCTTCAGGTAAAATGTCCTTTCAGCTTAAAGATTCTTTTTGTACTTATTAATGATCTGCATGCACGCATGCTAAGTCATTTCAGTCGTGTCTGACTTTTTACAATCCTGTGGACTGTAGCCTACCAGACGCCTCTGTCCATGGGATTCTCCAGGCAAGAATACTGAAGTCAAGCCCTCCTCTATAGTGGTCTGCTCCTCTCCAAAGAGCAAAAGAATACCGTATGCACAGCATGAGTTGCTGTTCCAGAAGCAGCAACCTAAGTGTTATCTTTGGAGGACCAGGGTCATGGAAGAGTCGTCTTCTCTGGCAGGTTTCCTTCCTTGGACGTAGCCAAGGCCACAGGCCTAGACTTGCTCTCAAGATTCAGCATTGGCTTTTGGCATTAGTGGTTGACACAGATTTTCTGCCCGTCCTGTTAACGAGTACCAGAACACTGTCAGGAACCTTGTTTGTTGGCCCCAGAGATTGTCTCCATTTTCCTCAGTTGAAGCGTTGCCGAGGTATTGCCAGCTCACCGTTTCTTGGTAGGGATCCTTTGCAAGGTGATGCACAGATGGTGGTGAACAGGGGATTGTGATTCTGTAGTTGAGTTACATTTGCTAAAGAATGCTATTTTTATGACTTTTGACTTAGAGGGTTTATGATTTTATTTGATTGAACCCAAAGGATCCATTCAGATTAAATCACAAACTAAAAAGCTTTTGCCAAGTTTCATCTTAAAATGCAAACTTTGTTCTTTTCAGGAAACTAAAGGTGAAATAAAGCTTTTCTAAAACCACCAAATATGTTGAGAACCTCCTAGGTCACACCTAGTGGAATGGATGGGCCTTCCCTGGTGGTCCAGTGGCTAAGACTCCATGCTCCCCACTGCAGGGTGCCCGGGGTTCAGTCCCTGGTCAGGGAACTATATCCTACATGCCCCCACCAAGACCCAAAGAAACCAAATAAATAAAAGCCCTAGTGGAGTGAATTTTCTTTAAAGATAATTGACTTCTGCTTTCTCAGTGTCCCAACAGTGGCAGTGATTAAAATCAGCACACATGGCTCTATCTGTGTTTGCCTCCAGGTAATGTAAACCCCAGCAACGTTAATTAAACAATCGCAGTTGAGAGGCAAGCCTTTCCTGGGGATCAATAATCGTCCAGAAGGAGCTAGTGATATAAGACCCAACTGGTCACCAATCTTCAGGATATACCTGTCGCCACTGTCATCGTTTTCATGAGAAGAAAAGATATGTCGACACGGTTGAAAATTCTTTTAGCAAATGATGAAGTTGCGATTGATACAGCCAGGGTGTTTCCAGAAAACACACACCCCTCAGCTGCTAGCAGAGACTCCTGGGTCAGCCATCATGCAGCTTGCTGTTTGGTTTACGATAGTAATTTGGTCAGTCACCAAAGCCTAATGAGCTTTTGGGCCTGGGGCAGCACCTCTGTGGGACTTCCTCTGCACTCTTTAAGCAAAGAATCAGTTCTGTGTGGATGAAAGGCATACCCTGGCATTTTATATTCCATTTCGATGGGCAGTAGTTCTCAATGTGGGGTCTGTGTGTCCCTGAGAGTCTTTCGGGGGAGGGGGGGGCTCAAAACATGTTTTTTCAAATACAGTACCAATCAAAATATAAAATCAGAAATATTTTCCTGATAGCACTAAAATGTTCTTGCCATCTTCATTCTCATTCTCTCAAGCGTAGGACAGTGATATTGTCCACGTATGATGTGATCAGTGGTGACGTCATCACTGTGAGGGCTAACCAAGGGTGTGCTCGTGTGTTCTCGGGTTTTAACATTGTTCAGTACATGATTTTTGTAACTTCCTGTGATTCTGTTGTTATTTCAAAATAAGCTTTAAAAGTTCTAGTACAATAAATAGCAATAGGTAGAACTCACATAAACAAAAACACTTTGAGGTAAACAAGAGCACTTTGAGGTAGACAAAAACACTTAGTAATTCTTAAAATTACTCAGGGGTCCTCACACCAAAGAGATTATGAACTGCTGCTACAGGATATATAAATAAGATAAGAGTTTTCTTTCCTTTAGGAACTTGGAAGAAATCGTTTAGCCTTTATTTTATGTACTCTCCACCTTCCACTTCCTGATGGTCTCCTTAACTCAGTAGCAGAGGGAAGTGACCAAGAACTCTACCCAACAAATAAGATAAGGATTTGGGATAAGACGTCCAGTTCGTCTCATTTACTTCATCACTGATAATTTTACCTGTGGTTCATGTAAAAGAGTTTTGGAAACCATTAAATTCCTATAAACTCCTTAAAGTCGCAGACTTAAAGCATGTGGCTATGGTTTAAGAAAGATGAGCTGTCTAGAGGAGCACTCTCCTCAGCCTGGTTTTAAGAACGAAAGAAAAAAGTCACAGTAAATCTAGGAAAGAAAACTTTATGTCTCTCAGTGCCTTTGAAGTTAAACTGTTGTGCTGCATCTCCTGCAGTATTTTTGCACATGTACTAAGTATCTTTTTTTTATTGTCCGAAGATAACATTGTCTTACTAAAAAAGATTAGCATCCATCCACGCTTTGATATGTCTTACAACTTTTTGCAGCCAGTTTTCTACTCAACCAGATACCCTAGATGTATAGATACTGCCAGATAGCTTTCCTGTGGAGAGAAATTGTAGGTTTGAGAAGATAACATTCCTGAAGATCCCCTGGAAGAGGGAAAGACTCCTCACTCCAGTATTCTGGCCTGGAGAATTCCTCGGACCCTACAGTCCATGGGGTCGCAAAGAGTCGGACACGGCTGAGCACCTCTCACTTTCACGTCTGCAGTGGTGGCTGAAAGGTTATATCATAGAAAGGAAGAACTGGGCATTGCTCTGTCTGTCGTTGCTTCCTGTGCAAAATTTCTGTATTAGGCCTCCTGGCAGAAAAGCCTGGAATTCTAAAACGACACACCAGGAGTGAAAAGGAGTCTGCTGCGAGCTGTGGCACTGCCCTCGTAGCTAGCCTCTGGCACGGCCCCTTAGCCTTCCCTTCCCTGGTGTCTTCAGCAGCAGCATTGATCCTGTTCAGAGAACGGGCCAGGGATCGACTCGCTGGAAACCACCTCTTTAATACCTCATTTTTTAAAAATGCGTTCTCTCCAAACTTCAAATAGATCTGCTTTTTCTTGATGGTGCCTTTTGTGGCGAGGGCTCCTGCAGGCTCACCTGACTACCAGAACTGTCACTGGTGGGGAGGGGGGGACAGCAGAGCACGCTTAGGCTGCTCTTCTGCCGGCTGGTGAAGCATCCCACAGGGAGGAGCGAAGCCTCTCGGAATAGACGGGGCCATGGTGCAGCAAATGCCAAGGACTGGTTTTGAGAGAACACTGGCGGGTGTTTTTAATTCTTCATGTTCAAGCGCTCATGGGAGTTTAATATGCTCCGGGCGTAATCCTTTCCCATTTGAATTCTGACTATGGTTTTTCGCCCAGAACAAGAAAAGAGTTTAACGAAAACCTGCATTTCTTGTCTGTCGTCTTCTCCAATTTTTCTAAACTCCCCTGAAAAATGATAGGTAATAGGGATTTTTGGTATCATATTGTGGACCACTTTGATGAATGGATTTCAAGGTCTTTCAACTTTACAATTTGTGAGTTTGACTGCACAAAACCATAAATGCTGAGCTGGTGCCTCTAAAGCTCATGGTGGCCGGAGTGGCTACAGAGCCACAGGCTCCTGTAAACTCTAAGGATGCCGGCCCCACCTGGGGAACCCCCACTGTGTGGACCAGGTGAGGGGCTTGCACCATTGGTGATCCTGCTTTTCCTGAGCACTCTCGAAATGAGTTGGAGGGGCACAGCTGATTGTCCTAAAACATTTATTATATATGTTCAGAATGTGCGTGTTAACACTCAGCTTTTACCTTTTTGTTCTTTCTTTACCTTCCCTCACAATGTCATAGGGTGATATCCATGAGGATTTTTGCAGTGTTTGCAGAAAAAGTGGCCAGTTGCTGATGTGCGACACATGTTCCCGTGTATATCATCTGGATTGCTTAGACCCTCCTCTGAAAACAATTCCCAAGGGCATGTGGATCTGTCCCAGATGTCAGGACCAGGTACTGTGCGGAGGGTCAGAGAGGACAAGGGGCTGAGGAGGAGAAAGAGCCCCCCGCCTCTCACCTGGGAGGATGTCTCGGGCTCCTCCCGCTTTGGCAGCTCTCCACACCTGCAGGACAGCCCTCACCTGCACAGCATCCGTCCTCTCAGACGTCCTCAGTTCATGAGGCAGTGACTCATGTAAGGCGGAGAGACCCTCACTGCTTCTCTCTATTTGAAATGACATATCTTTTAATTACTGTTACCCTTAAAAGTCCACAGTGCTCTCTGCCTCACTCTCTAAAAATGGTCCAAACTCAGCATATGGTTGAAACTCTGGAAATAAAATCCTTAAAGGAGAATGTGCAATTGATCATTTAATTCAGATAAGAACAGTTTTACTTTTAACCTGTGTTCTCATCAGGATCAGAGCACTAACTATTAAGTACTGTCTTAATATTTAATGCACTTGAAAGAATAGAAACAGTGCCCCTTCCCTCCCCTTTCTGTTTAGTTTCTGAATTTTTTTTTCTCAATGATTGATATATGTCTTTATGTTTATATGAGACCTTTTTGAAAGTAGGCAAGCATATAAATAGTAAATAAATAAGCCCAGTACTCAGCAAACTTTAGGAGCCCTGCTCAATTCTTTGGAATCCTGATTTGGGAGACTTCTGGTCTCCCCCTTTAAACCTTTAGTCTTCATCCTTACTGTCTCTGTGATGTAGTAGAGACAGCCCTCGTACTGATGCTGCTTTGTGGCCCTCTGATAATTTTCTCCATGGGGTCTAGATTATACTTCAGTGTTTGGGTTGATGTTTAATTTCCGCGATCAGGCTGTCTTTGAGGGACATATAAGCTAAAATTGAGATAGGCAGCCCATGTCAGGTCAAGGATGAACCTGCCCCTGGTGCTGCCGTCATGCAGATGTCAGCTTGTGTGCTGACGGTTCTGACTGTAGGCCGTGGCAGAGGGTCATGCAGCAGGTCTGAAAAGTTGGGACCGCCCAGCCCAGCTCCCCCTGCGCCTACACCAGGGCTCAGGTGGCTTGACTCTTGCTGCTGTTGACCTTTATTCTCTCATGCTGGTAAACTGGAACTTCGTAGTCCAGAAACTATAGCCATGGTTTTGCCATATTGCCACCATAAATCCTTCCTGGATTGTGTCTGCCAGTAGCGACAGACACTGTTGCTTGTTACATAGGGTATGTGTGCTTATATTTCTTTCTCAAGGATAAAATTCTGAAAATCTTTTCAGATGCTGAAGAAGGAAGAAGCAATTCCATGGCCTGGAACTTTAGCAATTGTTCATTCCTATATTGCCTACAAAGCAGGTAAAGAATTATCCATACTTCCTTTTGAATGAGCCTGCCTTTGTTTAAAAGTACTGACAGTATTTGTTTTGTTTTCAAAAGGAACTTTAAAGTTACACATGAAAAATTTTATTGAATGAAATAAAAAGTTGGTTGTAGTACTCTTGGGGAGGAAAACTGAGAAGTGAGATCTTATTTATGTAACGCCAAGCGCAAGCCACTGACAGTTTTCTTAGGGTCCTTTTACATGTAGAACAGAAAGTCCAGGTGAGCAGGTTCTGTGCACTGATGGCACATGGGACCAAGGTTTTTTTTTTTTTTCTTCCCAGCAAAAGAAGAAGAGAAACAGAAATTACTTAAATGGAGTTCAGATTTAAAACAAGAACGAGAACAACTAGAGCAGAAGGTGAAACAGCTCAGCAGTTCTATAAGTGTAAGTCACCCTCGTGCCTTCAGGGACAGGTACAGAAATGCAGAACTTGACCTGTACGTCAGAGGATGTGTGGCTGTCAAGGGTTGATGATTCCTTCAGCTTACTGACGCTGCTACCTTAGGCAGTTGCAGCTGGCCTCCAGTTAAGAGGTCGGTCCTCAGGTAAGGGGGCCAGCTGGTACCTGGTGCCTTAGCCGAGCTCTGGAGTATCCTCTTGGCTTTAATCTGAGAGAAGATTTTCAGTCTCCAGATTTTCTCTGCTACTTGAAGAGGTCAAGTAGCAGCTACAGGAGCATAGCCAGCACCCCAGTGAGCTCCTGAGCGTGTTGGGAGGCGTGTGGAGCCGCCTGAACACACCAGGTCCCCATGTGTCACTCTCCCCAGTCGCTCTAGCTAGCTGCTGGGCCCTTCCGGGCAGGGTCTGCCCTTCTGTCCCCTCTCCCACGCCCTGCTGATCGCCTCTCTAGGGTCCCCCGCGCAGCTCAAGAAGGAGCGCTTTCTGGAGATGAGTACTGAAAGTAAACACTGCCCAGTCTGGCTGACCAGGTGGGAAGGAGGGCTGTGTTTGCCGCAGGGATTCAGAGGCTCCTCCTGACCCGAGCAGGCTTTCTTTTCCACTGAGTAGGTCCCCTTGTTGCAGTGAGGTGGCCCCAGCCCTCGTGGACGCCAGGTGGTACCCTGGACTTGGTGGCAGTCTTGCTGTCCTTCCTCATTGTACTGCCCATTGTGGCCACCAGGTTTCACACTGCCTCCCCTGCCTAGACCAGAAGCCAGCCGGTGTGGGAGGCCTCATACAACACAGCAAAAGGCCACCTGTCCGTGACCGAGCAGAAGGCCTTCTCTTGGCCGCAGTCTTTGACTCCCTGAATGTCCCTGAGTATCCTGCCTCAGGGCCCTGCCTCTAAAATCCTACAGGGCCAGTGGTCTTCAGTAGGCCCTCACAGTGAATCCAGATACCACTGGCTCTTGTCTATTCTGGAAAGCTCAGCCCAGTCCGGAGCCTATCAGCATATTCGCGAGGTAGAAACATACCCAGGCCTGCTCAAACCAGCTTCAGCTCAGCTATGAGAGCCTTTTTTTTTTTTAGTGCCTTTTATTTTGCAGCATTATAGTGGTCATTCATGTCTGGCTGTAAGTCCTAGTGTCAAGTAGTGGGCTTTGAAACCACTCACTCGCTCCCTTTCTCTTGCCTCTCGGGCCTCCTCCTTCCCTTGGGTAGCCGCGCTCGCTGAGGTGGAGCAGAACAAGGCGTAGGGCCGCACACTAGCCGACAGGGCTCCTTGTGTCTGGAGAGGGCTGCCGGGCCTGTCAGGGCAGCCGGAGGCTCAGTGCCGCTGCCCTTCTCGTTGGCTGCAGAAATGCATGGAAATGAAGAACACCATCCTGGCCCGGCAGAAGGAGATGCACAGCTCCCTGGAGAAGGTGAAACAGCTGATCCGCCTCATCCATGGCATCGACCTCTCCAAACCTGTAGACTCTGAGGCCACTGTGGGGGCCCTCTCCAACGGCCCAGACTGCACCCCCCCTGCCCACGCCAGCACGTCCACGCCGGCCCCCTCCCCGCCCTCCGCCTCCTCCCAGAGTTGCACAGCGAACTGTAACCCGGGGGAAGAGACTAAATAACAGAGCCCCGCTCGGAGAAGCCACGAGATCCCGGCGGCAAGGAGAGCAAAACACTGAAGACTCTAGCAAAGCCAAGCCGGATTTCTTCTGGAAAGTACAGAATTCTTTTGGTTCTTTGGTTCCAGAGAGAGAGAAGATGCTTGTGCCAGGTGGCACCAGAGTTTGCCAATTGATCCTTCCTATTCTGTGTGTACATGCAAAGATTGGACCATGTTACATGAAATAGTGCCAGCTGGAGGTTCTTTGCCAGCACCATGCCAAGTGAAATAATATATTTACTCTCTCTATTATACACCAGTGTGTGCCTGCAGCAGCCTCCACAGCCACGATGGGTTTGTTTTTGTTTTGTTGGGTGGGGAGTGGGGACGGGCGGAGGGAGGAGAGCAGGTTTCAGACCCTTGTTTGCCGAGCCGTTTGTCCAGGTAGAGAAGACAAGTCCAAAGAGCGTGTGGGCTCTCCTGTTTCTAAACTTCCACTACTATAAAACCAAAAAGAGGAAATGGAGGTTTCACCAACCCCAGTGCCCGGAGGAGGGACGGGGAGGGGGTGGGAGGGAGCCGGGGTGGGGAAAGTATATCGAATAAGCAGTATTTCACCGCGTCTGGAGTGGGCACAGGGCCTGGAGAGATGGACACCAAGAGCTAGCCACCGGTTCTTCTCTGGAGCACCCCGCTCTCTGACCGTGGGCGCCCCCACGCTCCCCAGCTCCTTCCCTGCTTTGGCAAATTGGTGCCATCCCCATGGGTGAGCCAGTTACCTTCCCTCTCTAAGAACAAGCAGAACCAGGCCTCAGGTGGCCCTTGCCCGGGGCAGGGAAGAAGGGTGTGTGTGTGTGTTGAGGAAGGAAAAACGGTGGATCAGTGATTTTACTTGAAAACAAGCTCCATCCCTTTTCTATATTTATAAGAAGAGAAGATCCTGAGCGAAGCAGCACGCGACCCAGGTGTGTGTGAATCGAATGGAGATGTTTCTTTTCTCTCTTTTTTTTTAAAATTTTTGTTTTTGTTCTTTTTTTCTTTAAAAAAAAAGTTTTATTTTGTTGTTTATTTTACTTTTTTGGTAACAAAGACTAAAATAAGGAATAGAAAAGCTGTTTTTCAGGCTGACAGTCCAATTAAGGGTAGTCGAGACCTTGCATGGTAGAATAGGAATCATAGTGTCAGTGAGGTCCAGTGAGTCTGTGTGAGTCCTTGTGTCATCGTTCGGGGCACTGTTTTTTTATGCAAGGGCAAAAATCTTTGTATCTGGGGAAAAAAGCAAAACAAAACAACAACAACTTTTTTTTTAATTAAAAAGGAAAATAAAAGACATTGAGGTCTTCCTAGTGTTACTTAAATTAAGATCAAGGTAAGAAACATTGTAAAAAAAAAAATTACAAAAGTGCTATTTGTTTCCTAAAAACAGTGATTTCTATTAAAAAGGTGTCAGAACTGGAGAAAATGCTGTGTAGTTATAATTTTTTAGCACAGAACCTGCTGATGATGATGACATTTTGCTGTGTTTGTGTCTCAAGACTGGTGGGCTAGTCCCCGTGATTTCTGTCCTCCGGACGGCTGCCGCCCTGGAAGGCAGGGCAGAGCTCTCCCACCATCCTCCCCTCCTTGGAAAAGACTGTCCTCCCTGCTCGGTGCAGGGAGCTGGGCTCCTGTTTCTGAGAGCCCACATGGAGCGCGGACGGTGTCAGGGCCCTGCTTCTTGTCTAATCGGGTTTTGCTGGAGCAAAAGGCTGGTGCCTAAATAAGATCCCTTCCTTTGGTGCTGCTCTTGGTCTTTCAGCCACCAGCATTTCGAGTGCCTGGGGGACAGCTTTGAAGGAAGTGGCCAGTGACGCTCACTGGTGCCCACACACCCCGGCTTTGAAGGGTAACGGAAGCAGGCTGGCTGCATCAGCCCTTGGTGCTTAGAGAGGACAAGGGCGTGAGATGTCTTGAGGGAACAGGGTGTCTCTGAGTCAAAGGAGTCCCTGGGCGGCCTTTGTGTCTTCACACCTTTGAAAAGAGGTCTGCCTCTCCAGCCACTTTCTCTGCCCGCTGGCTTTAGGCACTGGAGATGGGCGTCTTACCCCACTTTGCCCACCCACAAGCTCCTGGGTGACCTTTGGCTAGAACGCTGTGCTTGCCTTGGCTTGGCCTGTCGCCTTCTTGAGAAAACCAAGGTTCTGAAAGGCTCGGACCATTTCTATCATTTTTGCCTTGTGGGAAATAAACTTTTATCACATGTGCACTCCTGCTGGAGACCTTTGCCCATGGCACACTTCTGGCCCCAGGAGAGAGGCAGAGACTCTGTGTCCGGGCACTCCCAGAGCATCTCCCCCAAGCCCGCCCCGTGTCCAGTAAGGGCCAGAGTCTAGGATGGAAAGAAGGGGACCAGTCATCTCTCCCTCACCTGGTGAGGCCCACAGACAGGGGTCGACCCCGAAGGCGACGGCCTCAGAGCAGTCCTAAACGTGTCCTTTCTCTAGCAGCGGTTTCCATCCCTCTTCCTGGGCTGTTTGTTAGAAGAGGGGATGAGGAGGGGGCTGCACCAGCCTCTTGAGAGTCAGGGCCTGGCTGCAAGGTTGCCCGAGGGGGAAAGAAAGGCGCTCCCTTTGCTCTTGCAAAAACCAAGGTGCTATGTCTAGTCAGGGAGCTTGGGGAGATGCCTGGACTAGTTGGAGGAATGGTTGGCGGAGCTTCAGAGCCCAGAGGCGGGCTGTGCGCCCTGTCTTGGAGCCCTCCCATTGGACTTGTCTGGGCCCAGAAACAGGAGGTGGCCGCATAGTACCTGTCTTCTTGAAAGAAGAGCCCTTTGCTCAGGGAGGAGCCACTGGGGATTCTCAGGGGTAGGCAGGCGGACTAGGAAGTAACTGACCAGGGTTTTGCAGGCTGCTGTGAGCAGTCACACTGACCTTGCCTAGGGTTGGGGTACAGAGTCTTCTCAAGTTCAGATGTAAGCCGTTGTGCTAGTCAACTAGGATGACTGAGGGAAAGTCTGCAACCCTGCCCCCAAACTTGCATTCTGGATTCAAATTCCCAAACACCCCTCACTGCAGAGAAAAGGCCCTAGTCACCAGTGTCCTCCTTCACTGTCCTGCCAGGAGAAAATCCTCCCCGTCCCTCAATAGACCTGAGGGTCCCTGTTACCACCCAAGACACACCCTCATGACCACACCACCTCCCTCTTCCTCTCTGCTGCTTTTCCTCCTGTCCAGATGGAGCCACCGACAGACATATCTGAGGGCAGCCGGCTTGCGGCCGCTTCAGAGGCCAGGGGAGGGGCTGGTCTGGGACTGGGACTGATCCAGCTGCCCGCTTGGGCTGGATCAAGGGGCCTCTTGTCAGTCCCGCACCGAGGTGCGTGCCCTGGAGGCAGTAAGGTCATGTTGCTGTCATCTTCCCTGCTTGCGTTCTTGCCAGTGTGGCCTGCAGCTCCCCTTTTCCTTTCAGAGCCTGCTGGGTCTTGTCTCAGCGCTGAGCTCATCCAGAGTTCTGCTCTCTTCCTTCCTTACTGGGCCCGTTTGGGGCAAGCCTGCCAGCCATGCCTGACCGGGAGGCTCCCCTGAGACAGCCCCTCCTGGGCCCTAACCTGTGAGGGCCTATGCCCTGGCCGTGGCGACCCCTGACTCACACCCAGCCCCTAGTCTCCCTGTGGGCTTGCTGTGTCCCTGCGGCTTCTTGGCTCAGGCTCAGCAGGGCGTGAGCGGGGCGCAGTTGCTCACCCCACGCCTCTCCCGTGAGGGCAACCGCATCCCCAGCCACTGCAGTCTCTGCGAGTGCCGTCGCCTCTCCAGCCGTCTCTGCCACCTTGGCCAGCAGAGCCTTCTGGGGCTCTCACCCCGAACCACCACGACCCACACAGCACACTCACAGAGGTTTCCTCTCTACATCCCCATTTATCCAAAGGGCTTAATTTAGGAGACTTTTACCCCAGGGGAAGAGGCTTTTTGGTAGGAGGAAGAATGGGGGCCCAGGTACATCTTCCAGTCCCTGGGTTCTCCAGATCCCATGGCTTTTGTTGGGTGGAGGTGACCTTACTCTGTGTTAAAAAGAAGACCGTGGACCTCACCCCTACCCCTCAGCTGGGCACCCTTGGCAGGAAAGGGGGGACGCGTTCTCTCCAACTTTTATAGCTGTCCTCGGTGTCAGCTCCCTTCCAGGAGGTGAAGGGTGACCCTCCCACCAGAGTAAAGGGGAAGAAGCTGAGTTTTCCAGTTTAGAGAGCCCCAGTGGAGCTCCTGAAAATAGCCCTGGTAAAGGAAGAGTAGGGCTCACATCTTCTCTTCACTCTCCGCTCGCAAAGGCTCTTGTTTCCTGAGGATCCCACCAGCCCCACAGCAGCCTCTGGCCCCTGCCCCTCTCTCCAGTGTTGCTGGGTCCTCAGCCCAGGGTGCGCTGCAGTCAGGCAGGACAGCCGGAGGTCAGTGAGCTCTGAGCAGAAAAGTGCCAGCCAGCTCCCAACCTGTCTCTTGTCCAAGGCCTTTGTGATTTCAGTCTTGGTAGAACTTGTATTTGGAGTTTTGTGCTTCAAAGTTTTTGTTTTTGTTTGTTTGAGTTTTGTTTTGAGGGGGTGGGGGGGATACAGAGCAGCTGATCAATTTGTATTTATTTATTTTAACATTTTACTAAATAAAGCCAAATAAAGTCTCTCAGACTCATGGTATTGGGTTTGCGGCAGGGGAGGGTGGACAGGACACACACACTCCAGTCCCGGCCTCTGGGGGGGGCCCCATCACTGAACTCCTGCCAGATCCAGCACCTCCCCAGGCTTACTGACTGGCTCATGCCCCAAACCAAGAGGAATGTGAAAAGCAGCTGTTAAAACTTAACGAAAAAGGGATGTTACAGTTGAGAGGATGTGGGAACCAACCCCAAACCAGCTGGGGCCAAGAAATACTAGACCCACCCCTATGGCAGCCACCGAGGGAGGCCCCAGGCCTCACCCCACAAATGCCCTGCCACAGCCCCTCCCCAGAGACCTTCAATAATTTAAATAGCAGGGAGGGCAGGGTGGCGGCAGGGAGTATGTGTGAGGGCGCTGTGAGGTCAGGCGGGGCCTCCGGGCTGCTGCAGGGCAGTGAGGTATTTGAGGGCAGCGGCCCCGTGGCGGCGGGACAGGTCCTGGTGGAACTCGTCCTTGAGGGCCCAGAGGCAGTCACGATAGGTGGGGCTGGAGCGGAAGCGGGTGAGGTCAAGGCTTGGGGCGTGCGGCAGGTGGATGGTGAAGGCCTCGGGCAGCACCAGGAGCTCGTATTCCTGGGGGGCGAGGGGGAGGGCGGGGGGAGCAGATTCATCCGAAGTCAGAGACTTGAGTTCTACAGAGGGCCCTGAGCGGTACAGTGTGCCAGTGTGTAGTGAGCCCCTTGGGCCGGCTGTTTAGTCACTAAGTCATGTCTGACTCTTGTGAGCCCAGACTGGAGCCTGCCGGCTCACCTGTCCATGGGATTTCCCAGGCAAGAGCGCTAGAGTGGGTTGCCCCTTCCTGCTCTAGGGGAATCTTCCCGACTCAGGGATTGGACCTGTGTCTCCCGCATTGTTAGGTGGGTTTCTTTACCCCTGAGCCACCCGGGGCAGCCCTCGCTGGGCCTAGAGGTCTTCTCAGATCAAGGCTGGAGACAGCAGGGCACCCCTTACCTGTGCATCCAGCTCTATGATGTGGGCCACCTTGTTCCAACCAAAGCCCACGAAGCGGGGATCGTAGCGGGGACAGTCCCGTGGCACCACCACATAGGGCTCATAGTCAGCTGCCCACTGCACACGGTATGGGGCCTGAGCCTCCCGCCAGCGGGCGTAGTCTGTGGGTGCGTGGCCCTGGGGCCACTCGTGGTACCTGTGGGGGGACAGGGTAGAACGGGGAGCCAGTCTGAGGCTGATGGGGGTCGGTGTAGGGGACAGCAGCGCTGGGGGGCAGGCAGGCCAGTGGCCTCTCCCACCTGAAAGTGTGGAGAGACCCAGTGTCCAGCAAGGCCAGCAGTTCGGCTTTGGAACTGGGGAAGCTGAAGCGGTAGTGCAGGGTCTCAAACGCGGGCACCACCAGGGCCGCTTTCCGCCTGCTGCCCAGCTCCAGCTGCTCGATGGAGGCCCTGAGGAGGGAGCAGCCCGTGAACCGAACAGAACTAGGAGGGCTCTGCCTCTCCAGCACTGGGCCCGGCGGTTTTTTGTTAGACGTAGCACCCAGCTTCTGGGGCCAGCGCACCCTGAAGCGCAGACACTGGAGTCCAGGAAGGAGCAGGGATGCCCCTGCCAGGGCCCATGGGTGCCCCTGACCCTGTCCACACCCACTTGTGCACCATGGCTCTCCCCCACCTGGCGCACCTGAGGTAGTCGTAGAGGGAGTGGGCGGGCAGGAAGTCGATATCGCTGAGGAAGACGTAGGGCGTGAGGGCCTGGGCCAGGGCCACGTTGCGGAGCCGGTTGATGGGGTAGAGGGAGCCCTCCCGGTACACCACGTGGTAGGCCACGTCCTGCCGGGCAGAGAGGACCGCCGAGGTCTCCACGAAACGCAGGAACTGCTGGGCCTCTGCGTCTGTCAGGTACAAGGCCAGGCTCATGGGGCCCGGCCAGTGCCTGCACAGGGCCTCCAGCATCTGCAGCCTGGGGTGAGCAGGGTGGTCAGCCCAGGGGAGGGCTGGGGTGCCTCCCGCACTCGCGGCCGCAGACAGCCCCCTCCAGGGGCTGGCTGAGCACCTTGCAAGCACTTTTCGAACTGTTCTTACTTTATCTTCACAGCTACCCCACAAGGTGGGTACTTTCTCATTTGACAGATGAGAAAACTGAGGGCCAGTGATACTAAGCCTTGCCCATGATTCCACAGCTATGGAGGGCAGTTTCCCGACATCGGGGTGATCCCCACAGCCCGAGCTCCTTCTAGCGTCTCTCCAGTGTCTCCAGCTCCTGGAACTCCTCAAGCATCAAGCAGTAAGAGCTCTCCCTTCCACCAAGTGGAACCCTCCTCTCGAAACTCCCAGACCACATCGTGCCCCCTGGGGCTGCCCTCAGCTCCCTCACCGCTCCATGGAGAGCTGGGCCACCAGGGTGACGTCGTGGGGATTGGGGGGCGGCGGCTTGTTGGGCAGGAAGGTGACATGCACACGGTGCATGGTGAGCTGCTGCTGCCGGAACTCAAAGCAGGCATCCTGCTCCTCCAGCTGTGCCAGGGCCTGCTGCAGCTGAAGGGTCGTCGGGGTGAGGAGGAGGGGCTGGGTGGGGCAGGCAGACGAGCCCCGGACAAGGCAAGATCCCACCAGAGCAGGGGGTGGGTGGGGCAGAGCCTCCTAGAGGGAAGGGAAGGGAAGGCAGCTCCCTCTCACCTGCTCGGCCCCAGGAGGGGGCGGGCAGGGGCATCCAAAGAGCTCTCTCCGTAGCAGGTTGCCGTCGTACTCCAGGAAAGTCAGGTGGAGGTTGCGGAAAGATTCCACGTGCTTGTTCTTCACGCGGAGCTTCTTTGGTGAGTTCCAGTGGATCACCTGGCATCAGGGAGGGCATGAGAAGGGGCCAGGGTGGGGGCGGTGAGGGGGGACGGGAACTGGGAGCAAGAATCCCTGGGGGAGCCCATCGCCACTGCTCACGCCCCGCCCGGCTCACCTTAAGGTCAGCTGCTCCTGAGTAGCAGCGCTCAGCCAGTGTGTGTTCAGACAGCTGCACGTTCCACATGCAGGGCAGGGGCTGCACCAGCCACGGGTGCTCCTTGATGACGGCGTTGAAGATGTCCTGGGCAGAGACCGTCGCCATCACACCTCGGCCCAGAGCCTGCCCCCACCGCCCTCCAGCGCCCCCAGACCTGGTCAGCCAGCGAGGTGGCAGGCAGGGTGAGGAGCTCCCGCGTGGCTGTCCGCCTCCACATCTGCTCCCAGCCAGCCTGCCGAAGCCGGTCCAGCCGTAGGAGTATCACGCCTGCTCGGGGGAGGGGGGAGAAAGGCTGTCATGCCCACCTGGGATGACCAGGTCCTGGGGCCGAGGCTCCTGAAGGTGTCTTCCAAATGCTGGTTTTTGTGCTGTGTTAATATTTTCTGACTGCTCAGACCTGAGTGTGGACTAGCTGCGTCCACAACTAACCCTCTTTGGGGTGAAGGGGAGGCAAAGCACAGTTTACAAAGCACCCCACAACCATCCTCTCAGATTTAGTGGTCTCAGGGCTGGGAAAATCACCATGATTTAACGGATGAGAAAACTGAGGCTCAGCGGAATCAAGTGACTTGGCCAAAGTCATGCAGCAGCATCAGCTCAGGTTGGAACTGTGATTTCTGGCTCTTCTCCCAGTGTGCTTTCTACAGAACAGTTCTTGGGGACCTCTCAAACTTTCTACGCCCTAACCAGCCCCAGGGGCCCAAGGACCAGTGCTGCCCTCCTGCCTCTCCCCCCGCCCCCACACTGTCCCCACCTGTATTAAATCCCCGGCCCAAGGCAGGCCAGGGCCTGTGGTTCCTCCAGAGGTTGCCAAGGTACCAGTCGCTTTGGTTCTCCACGAGACCAATCGCTTGCTTGTCTGGGAGGGACGGCACGAGGGAGCTGTCTGAGGCTGCCACTGGACCTCAGCTCAGGGCTAGGCCACAGGGAGGCCTGGATGGGCCAGGGAAGGGGGCTGACTGGGGCTGGGGGGAGTCCCAGACCTCTCACCAGAAAAGTGAGCAAAGAGTGCCCAGAGTTCTGCAATGTTGGAGGCAAAGGTGACATCTGTGTCCAGGACGATGACTCGGGCCAGGTCGGGGGGCAGGGTGCTGGGCAGCACTAGCTTCATTAGCCCATAGAGACCAGAGTAGTGCTTGTTGGGGATCCAGGAGACCTGGGGCTGTGGGTAAAAGCACAGAGCGTGAGCCTGCAAGAGAAGGGCTTACCAGTGTCGGAACATATTTGGGGTAATGTGCCCAGGAGGGTGAAGGATTGGCGCTTCAGTAGATGTGATGAGACTGGGGGTCCCAGGCAGCTCTAACCTGCCCTCCCACTGATCTCCACAACCCTGGGAGGAACGAGGGGGCAGAAGGGCTGGGGCTCCTGCCTTGAGCTCGTCAGCGTTGTAGAAGCTGATCTGGACAGCAGGCACCATCCATGTGTGAAAGAGCGTCTCCAGGATGTTCCTGGCCATGGCATCGGTCACCAGGTGAAGGTGCAGTGGGTTTGTCCTGCAGGAAGGACGGGTGGAAGCTGACGGGCCCCAGAAGGAGCCACAAGGGACAAGAGCCCGCACCGAGGTGCCCAGAAGGAGCCACAAGGGACAAGGGCCCACGCTGAGGTGCCCAGAAGGAGCCACAAGGGACAAGGGGCCGTGCCGAGGTGCCCAGAAGGAGCCACAAGGGACAAGTGCCCACGCCAACGTGCTCAGGAGTGGAAGCACAGATTGCTGTCACAAGCTTCTCCCTGCCCAGCTCAGGGTACTCTTACAGCCTCCTTCCAGGAGGAAAGGGCCACTCCTGGCTGTACCTGTAGAACAGCAGGGACTTCACCAGGGTGACGACATCTCTGCTGGAGTTATGTCCCACACAGACGATGGCCACCTGCAAGACCTGGGGAGGGACAAGCAGGTCGGTGGGCTCCAGATGGGAAGGACCTGGGGTTGGGTTGACCCGGCCTAGGGCAGTGTAGCCCCACCTAGCATCGGAGCTAGGCCGGAGTGTGGAGGGGGGCTCCATGGAGCTGGGGTACACCCCCCTCATTTGCCAAATGGGGAGGCCGGGGCCAGGAGAGGGGCAGGTGTGAACTCGAGGCGCCCCCGGCTGGCTGGTCAGTGGCAGAGCCGACACCAGGTGTTGGGATTCCCACAGGTGTCCAGGTCCCTGGGCTTGGGGGCGCAGGGGGACCCTGGCATTCCGGCCGCCAGGGGCCGTGCGCACCTACCTACCTCGCACTTGGGCGGCGGCGGCGGGATGCAGTCCGAGCGGTTGTGGCCCCCGGGGTCTGCCGGCAGGTCTCCATCGAAGGCAGCGGCCCCCCGTGGCCGCGGCCGCCCGTCTGGAGGTACACGTGGCGTTGGCGAGCCGGGTACGGATCCCAGGTCACCTCCGCCACCACCCCCCACCCCGCCTCGCCTCCCGCTCGCCGCCGAGCTCACAGTCCGGGTCCCCGCCGAACAGGAAGAATCCGGTGAGCAGCAGCAGGAGGAGCGCTGCGGCCCCCAGAGCCCGGGGGCGCCCTCGGAGCAGCATGGCTGCGGGCAGGGGTCCTCACGGCGGGGCACGACCCCGGGCTGTGGGCTCCATCGCGGGCCCTGTGGACCAGGGAGGGAGAGGCGAGGTCAGCCCTGGGCGGCGGGGCCCGACGGCCACCAGTCTTTTCTCCCGCCATTGAGTCGCCACCTCACCTGCTCCAGGGGCGTGGGGTCCCCAACCTTACTCTCCCAGAAGCTGGCTGGGGTACAGGGAAAGGAGGTGGAGGCGCGGGCCAGCCCCGTCCGAGCAGGAGCCAGCCCCGCCCCCAACCTGGGTTCAGGTTTCACCTCCGCTTGGCTGAGTCCTAAGGGGCGGGGAGACCCCCCCTCCCCACGGGGAGGAGGAGGGGAGCGCTGGCCTGCCCCGCCACCAGCAGCCCCTACACCGGGGGAGGAGATGCGGGAACCCTCAGGGTGGCCGGAAGGACCGGTCCAAAACTACCTGCTTTGAGCCCATCCCCCTCTTCCCTGCCCCCTGAACCTTCCCCTGCGGGAGGGGCAGGGTCCCCAGGCCCAGGATCAAAGGAATAGCCAGAATAAGGGAGAGGGGACTGGGTGGAAGGAAGGGCCCAGCGGGGTGGAGGTGGAGGGGCCCGGACACCTGCTCTGGGGGCGGAGGCGGGGCCGGCGGCCAAGACCCGCCCGGAGCCCAGGAGCACCTGGAGTCCTGGCTTGCCGCCGGGTCTGCTCCGCCCCCACTCAGCGCGGGTGCCCCGCGGCAGAAAACCGCCGCGTGAAGGTCGCCTCCCGCCCAGGAGCTGGCCAGGGCCCCCCTGGGCAGCGCCGGGAATCCCCAGCCCTTGCGTAGACCGTCGAGGTTGTGCCAGGCACCGAGCCTGGGTCTGTCTTCTGCCTTGGAGGGATGGGTGGGTGCTCCGGGCCGCCAACAATCCATCACCGTTGATAGAGCCTGTCCTCTGCTCTAGGCCCTGTGCTGAGGTTCCCCAGCCTCCCAGCAATCAGCCCTCAGTCAGTCCTGTGACACCGGCTCGGTTCTCCCCGCAGAGCTGACATGACCTGTTAGAACACCCTCCTGAGGCTCTACCCTGCAGAGTGCCGCTCCTCCCTAAGGGCTTCCTGTCCCAGCACCTGCCCTTGAGGTTCCTGCTCCTGGATTCTATCCGATTCTCCCAAGGTAGGCCTCTCCTTCCACGTCCCTTGGTTTGTTGTTTTCCTAGTTCTTGCAAGGAGACCTCACTGACTTGTTTATAGCTCGTGTCTCCCCTATAAGGTAGCTGCCCGTGGGCTGGGCGGGCGTCTTAGCACCCAACCAGGGCCTGTGAGTGTGTGCTGGGCCCGGATGGGCCGCAGTCTGACCTCGAGAGGGAGGGGTCCAGGCAGTGTCCTTCAGCCCAACTTCCTGCTGTAACAAGTGAGGGTCTGAGAGACCCCCGCCCAGGAAGAAGTTGTAGCAGAGCAGCCCAGCCTGAGACCAGCCCCCTCCCCTCAAGTCTCTCCTGCTCTGTGAGGCCAGGATGCCTCACATTTCTCTGGGAAATGGGGGGTCTGCAAGGAAGGGCTGGCTTTGGGCCTTTGGAAGCCAGGGGCAGTGGTTACTATGGAGACTGATGCGGCTCCTCATATTTCTGGGAATTGCGAGATGGAGGGAGGTAGGGTCCGCTGATGTGTCTGTCTGGAGCTTCGAACCTTTAGTCCCAGGGGCCTCATTTCTAGCCTGGAGCTGGGATGAGTGTGAGTGAATCCCTCCCCAGGCCCTCAGCAGAGACGTGGGGGAGTGGATAGGGTACCCTGTGAGGGCCTGATCAGGGAGTCTGTGGAGGGAGCTGGGTCTGCAGAATGACGGTAGATCATGATATCACCCCTACCCCTCCCTCAAACCTTATCACTCAGGGGGATATTGAGGTGCTGAGATCCTTGCTGGGCCTCCAAGAAATTCTTCTGGGGTGTGGAGGGGGAAAGGGAGATAGGTATGGGCATATGAAAGAGTGCTGGTCTTCTAGGCCAGAGACCTCATTTGACCCAGCTCTCTACCCAGGACTTTTCTATGTGACCTTAGACTACCCAGGCCCCTTCTCTGGGCCTCGGTGTCCACCTCGGTATACCTGTTGGACTGGTCTAGCTGTCTTCCCCTTGGGTAGGGCCAGAGTGAAGGAGACAGGTCCAACTTGCCCAAAGGCCCTTCAAAGCCCAGCCCAGGTGACCAAATTCAGGCTAGGGCCCAGGAGGGCGGGGCTGCCCTGGGTGCCTCCCCGTACACACGACCCTCTTTGTCTCTGGGACCTAATGAGACACAAGATCTGGAAAGGAAATTCAGGCCGCTGTGCGGCTGCCAACCTGGCTGAGCTCTTGACCCCTTCCCTGGCCTGCAGGAGGGAAGAGAAACAGTCTCCAGCCCCAGTGTCCCTTCTAGTCTGTCCAAGGGTGGGGGTTGGGGGCGCGCTCCTCTGTCTCCCATGCTCTTCTCCCTCCCCAGAAGCACAGGAACCACCAGCCCTGGGAATGCCAAAGAAACCCTGCACAGTCCCCTTCCTCCCTCTGCGTCTCTAGCTCAGACACAGGGGCTGGAGTACTGCTGATGAGGTTTGGCGAACAAGTGGGATGTAAGGAGGAAGGAAGGGCGGGCCCCAGCCAAATGCCCTGAGCCCTGGTCTTAATCCCAGTTGCTAACTTGATTCATGACCAGGCGGCTTCAAGAGTCGCTGCTCTGGCTGAGCTGTGGGCAGTAGGAGAGGACCCTATCACAGGGGACCCTCACTGTGGTCTCTCTGGCCAGTGACCTAAGACAAGTCCCTTCCCCTCCTTGGGCCTCTTATTCCCCATCTGTGAAACGGAGTTCATACCAATCTGGCCAACTTGCTAGGAGGAGTTAACTATGAGTGAGCCTGGCACCCAGGAGGTGGTGAAAAATAATGTAGATGATGCCCATGGCCACCTCTTCTGTTCCCCAGGAGGTTTGCCACTCTTGAGGCCCTGGACACATCTCCCTGAGTCTTCATTCCCTGGCAGGGGCAGGGCGGGCAGTTACACCCCCTATCTGAAAAAGAAGAAAACTAAGCTGGAGAGGAGACTTAGGGAGGCAGCTCAAGGATGGGTTGTGGTTTCTTGGTGAGGTGTGTTAAATGGCTGGATTCTGTAGTCAGACTAGACCAGGATTCCAATCTTGACGGGGCGTTCTTAAGCGGATCCTTTCCCCTTTGGAGATAATATCTGGTGGAGGGGACTAAATAAAATACTGTGCTATTCTCACAGAACCAAAAACCTCCTGCCCAGGTCCCCAACGGCGCAGCCCCGTGGGCCTCAGCCTTGCCCCGCCCCCTCGCCCACAGCCAATCGCGGACGCCTCTTTCGCGCATCCGTTCCCTCCACCTCCGGCCGCTCCTCTCCCGCCGCCCCTCCCTTCCAGGGAGGCTGCCCCGTTTGGGAAGAGAGTCCCTGGAGAAGCTCTCATTTCTTGGGGAGCAGCCGAGAGCTGGAAGATGCACTGGAGGGCCAAAAAGCGCTTTGAAATTGACTCCGAGTTCAAGGAGCACGTCTGCCCTCTAACCATTTTACAGATGGGGAAACCCGAGGCCCAGAGAAGGGAAAATCCTCCTTAAGGTCACCCGAGCGGAGAGCAGAAGCCCAGGCCAGGGTTTTCTCCGTGAAGATGGGAGTTCAGGTGCGCGATGTGGCGGGAGGGCCGGGGGAGGGAGGACATGCTCCGTGTGGGAGCCGGGGCTCCAACGATGCTGGCCGGGGGTCTTGACTGCGTGGGAGGCTGGACTCCTCGCTGCCTCAGTTTCCCCAGCAGACCTCTGGGAGAAGTCAGGCGACACGGCAACGGGCCAAACGCGCGCCCGCACACAGGCCGATTGTCCTTAGGCTGTCCCCGCGCTCCCCACCCCCCGAAGTCGGACGGAGGAGGCGCCTCTCTGGGCGCTGCCTCCCAGCCCTTCAAAAGCCAGGCCTCCCGCTCGAGCCTCTCGGCGTTCTGTTGGAAAGGCTCTTGATCCCTACTCCAGAAGCAGCTGCTCAGGCTGCCGCGGGAGCCTTTTCCCGGAGCTGTAACTGCGCAGGTGCGGGGCAGCAGACCCGGAAGGCGGAAGAGCCGGCGGGGCCGCGGGTCGGGGGCGGAGCGCGTGCGAGCCAATGACCCGGAGGAGTCGGGGGCGGGGTCGGCCGCGGGTACTCCGCGCTGCCCTGGCGGGAGGTGATCTGGGAAATGGGGTGAAGGGTGCCTCGGCGGCTCCTGGCGTCGCCGTCCTTCTGGCCCGCGGAAGTTAAGCCGCAGAGAGGCGGGCCCAGCGCCGGAAGCAGGAAGGAGGGCGCAGGAAGCAGGGCCCCGCAGCCAGTCGCGCTGTCGGTCCGTGGGTCTGTCGGTCCAGAGGGCAGGATGGAGAAGCTGCGGCTCCTGGGCCTCCGCTACCAGGAGTACGTGACTCGTCACCCGGCCGCCACGGCCCAGCTGGAGACGGCAGTGCGCGGCCTCAGTTACCTGCTGGCAGGTGCCATCCTGACCTTTGACCCATCCCTTCGGGTCTCTGACCTCTGACCCCACCTGCCTCCCCCCTCCCTCCCCTGCGGAGCCTGGGTAGCGATCGCTGTGCTTGAGGAGTTCTTCCAGGTTCCCGTTAGGGCATCGGGAGGGAATGTCCAGGGACCCGAAGCAGCAGGGAGAGCAGACTCTCACCGGCGCCTCCTTCTGTGCCTTCTCCCCAGGTCGTTTCGCCGATTCGCACGAGCTGTCAGAGCTGGGTGAGCCGGGCTCTGGGGTGGGTGGGGGGCGAGAGGGTGGGGGAGGGCTTCCCAGAGGGCTTCCTAGATTTCCCGTTAGATCATCCTGTTTTGTGATTGAATCAGACAGGGGTCCAGCGTCCACTGTCCCTAGGCCGTCACGTATGCGTCCCCCACGCCCACCATAGTTGAGATATATGTCTGGGGACCGTGACTGGTCAGGAGACTGAGCCAAGCGCCTCTTCTGCCTTTGCTCAGTTAATCTTCCCTACAGTCATGTGAAGTGGGTACTGTTATTGTCCTCCTTGTCCAGTTAAGGGAACAGAAATTTAAATGAGGTTAAGGAACAACCACTGAAGGCCTCAGAACCAGGATTCAAATCCCAGTCTCCCAAATTCCAGAATGCCCAGACGGTAACTGCCTCGGTGGTGTTTACCAAGTCAGTACAGGAGGCACAGGTCCTGAAAAGGATGAGCTGGGTTTTAAAAGGTAGGGATGACATAGAAGTTCAAGGACAGGCTGCAGAGAAAGCAAAGGCCAGGTGACCGTACCTCCCATGTCTCTCTGGAGCACAGTGGGCAGTTCTGGGTTGCTGGATGACCAGCGCTATTCAGCAGGGCACTAGCTGGTATGTTAGAGACCAAACCATCCTTTCTTGTTTTGGCTGCTCACACAAGAAGTTGTTTGGGGGGGTGGAAAGCCCTGAGGAAGTGGGTGGTGAGACCGGTTGTTTTCACATAGTGTGGGGTTGGCTGAGCACAGCAGGTGATAGGTGATCCCTGCTGCTCTGGGGAGAAGGGGAGGGGGTGGAGGCTGCAGACCCCGCCTCTCAAGGCCGCACTCTGCCCCTCAGTGTACTCTGCCTCTAACCTGCTTGTGCTGCTCAATGACGGAATCTTACGGAAGGAACTTCGGAAAAAATTACCCGTGGTAAGAATTGTGCCAGAAACTGAGGGGCCAGAAGCAGGGGGCTCAGGAACAAAACAGTAACCGCCAGCCCGTGTTCAGAGCACGTGTTGTGGTCTTGCAGAGTATGAGACATGGCCGCATCCATCTGTGCTTCTGGCCGTTAGGTGACAAGTCCAGGTGTTCGTGTCCCCTCATTAGGTGAAGAGGCTGGATTTCACAGGGCAGTCGCCTGTCCCAGCAGGAGACCTCAGGCTTCCGCGCTTAATCTTGGGAGGAGGAACGTCTGTGTCTCCTGTCAGAGGCGTCCCCTGGGAGAGGGGCTGAAACCAGGGGGGCCTCCTGACCTCTGGGCCTGGGGTTCTTGCAGTCCCTGTCCCAGCAGAAGCTACTGACATGGCTGAGCGTGCTGGAGTGTGTGGAGGTGTTCATGGAGATGGGGGCCACCAAGGTGTGGGGCGAAGTAGGACGTTGGCTCGTCATTGCCCTCATCCAGCTGGCCAAGTATGTCGGGACGTGGAGGGCCAGCCTGGGTGGGGGTCACTGTACCGATGGTATTCAGCAGGGCACCCTGGACCCCTGCCAGCTAGCCACCTACCCCTTCCCCAGCCCTGCCATACTCCCTACCCAGGGCTGTACTTCGGATGTTCCTGCTGATCTGGTTCAAGGCTGGCCTCCAGACCTCACCCCCCATCGTTCCGCTGGACAGGGAGACCCAGGTGCAGTCCCAGGGTGAGTGCTTGCCCACCCGAGTGGGATGGGGCCTGGGGCTGACGGACTGGTGGGTGAGAGCTGACCTGCATGGATATAGCACTGGCACCATGGGGCACACCTCTCCCCATCAACTCATGTGTCCTCATCGTCTTGTATTGGTATTTTACAGAAGAGAAAGAATGATGAGGTCAGAGGCCAGATCAGAGCTTAAACTCAGGACTTCTGACGTCTGAGTCCTCGTTCATTTTTGTGGGCTGCAGGGAGGGGACAGAGCATCAGAGGAAGTAGGGGTCTTGCCAGCCTTGTCTCTGGGCCTGGCTCTGTATCAAGAGTACAGCCTCATGAAGCAGGGCTCCCAGCAGATGCTCTTCTTCAGGGCTTTGGGCCCATCAGCTGTTGGCCTCTGGGCCTTACCCCCTTGACTTTGAGTTGCAGGCAGGTCTTTACTTCTCTTTTCATGGTCATGTTGAAAGCAAAGCACTCAGAAGATATGCCCTCCCTCTTCTTAAAAATTTTTGTTTATTGACCATGCCACACGGCCTGTGGGATCTTAGTTCCCTGACCAGGGGTGGAACCTGCGCCCCCTGCAGTGGACGCATGGAGTCTTAACCACTGGACCACCAGGGAAGTCCAGATACAGCCCCTTCTGTGCTGAGGTCCCCATAGACCACAGGTGTTCCCCCCTGCCCCCCCGCCTTGTTCCATTGCCTGGGAGGCCTTAGATCTTGGCTGGTACATCTGCACAGGTGATACTGGCCTTTCCCCAGGTCAGGGAGGGCTGCAGAATGCTCCCCGCTATGGACAGGTCCCAGACACACAGCCTCTGCTGTGGTGTCCTTGACTCAGCTGCTGCCTTAGTGCAGGTTTATCCATTCTCCCCTTAGCCCATGAGTGTTCGCTACACATGCATTCACTGGTAGGCTCTGCTAGAAACGTGTCCCTCTGACGATACAACCCTTTTTCTGTCCCGGCTAGGTGGTGACCACGGCACTGGTAGCCAGGAGCAGTCATATGTGGGGAAGCGGTCAAACCGGGTGGTGCGAACCCTCCAGAACAGTAAGTGTGGGAGGTAGCTGGATGAGACACCTCGGTGCTGAGTTCAGCATGGGCCTGAGGGCCTCGCTTTCGTCACTGCCTGCCCTCCCCCTGCCCTGGCCTGGATTGGGCCCCCTGCTCACCTGTCGCCCTTGTGTTCTAGCGCCATCCCTGCACTCAAGGCACTGGGGGGCCCCGCAGCAGCAGGAGGAGCAGGGTGTCACCCCCACCCCGCTGGGGCTGCAGGAGACCATCGCCGAGTCCTTATATATCGCCCGGCCCCTGCTGCACTGTATCCTTAGCCCAGGCCCGGGTCGCGGTAGACAGGGGCAGGCAGGGCGGGCCGTGTGCTGGAGACATCCTTAACACCGTGGCCGTCAGTGCTCAGCCTGGGCCTCTGGGGTCAGCGGTCGTGGACACCCTGGCTCCTGTCCGGTGTCGTGGATGTGACCAGGTGAGCCGGGCCTGCCTGGGGGCCCCACTCCCCACACCCGGCTTTGTGCCGCAGGCCGGGTCTCACCCAGGCAGGCAGGGTCCCTGCCTCTCCTGTCGCTGGCCTGAACCTTGTCCCCTCCCCCCAGCCTGAGCCTCCTGAGTGACAGGAAGGGCCTGACCCGGAGGGAGCGGCTGGAGCTGCGGCGCCGCACCATCCTGCTGCTCTACTACCTGCTGCGCTCCCCGTTCTACGACCGCTTCTCCGAGTAAGGACCGGACCCTCCTTGGGGCAGATCGGGGGAAGCGGGGCGGCTCCCCAGGCTTATTCACGCCTTCCCTCCCTCTTTCCCCGATCTGGGTTCACTGAACACTTGCTGTGTGCTCTCCTGGGTGTGGTCCCTCCTGATTTCTTGGGGCCATCTGCCCAGTGTGCTGTTTGAGCTGTTGTTGGCAGGTGAGAGCAGAGCCCCGGGGACTGTGGGTGTGAACTTTCCCTGTCCTCAGCCTGCTCGCCCACTTTCCTAAACAGTTGGCAAATTCCCCCCTTCTCACAGGAGACACTTAAGTTCAAAGAGGCTGGGCAGCTGAAATGAAGCCAGCCAGTGGCAGAGCAGTTCCCAAATCCCTGTTCTCTCCTGGCCTGTCCCTGCCAGCCCAGCCCTCCCTCCATCCCCTGAGAGGGTCCAGAGCTCCTAGCTACAGAGAGGCCTGCCGGGGGGAGTCAGGGGTGACTGGGGGCCATGTCTACCCGAGAGGTCACCTGAGATCAGACCGAGATTTGAGGAGGAATCCCTGTACTGCGACTGGGGCTGTGAGACAGGCTCGAGGCTCCCGGGACCCCCTCCATCCAGGTCTTGACAAGACACTGCTTAAAGGCTGGCATGACCGTTGGAATTGCACTGAGCATTCTGTACATACAACTTCTGGTTATTTTCTGAGTTGGTGGAAAGTAAGCTTAGGTCAAATTTAATAACCACCTCAGTGAAAATAACTGCCTGGCAGTTTCTATTTTCAGATTAGTTTGAAGGCTCACAAGGTTCTAAAGCCAAATCCTTTTCCACACTCTAGAGAAAATGCTTTGGAGACTTGTGGATCGTGACTTTGGCCCACAGACAGCTTGCACTCCACAGAGGAAACATTGTAGCCCCAATACTGCTCTGGATTGAGGATTAACTAATTGCAGAGGTGGCTTCCCAGCCTGCAGGCCTCCAGTCTGGCTTGTTTTCCTGCCCAGCACCCTTAGAGCAGTGGCCCAGACTGAGGAGGGCCCAGAAGCCCGTCCTGCAGAGGACAGGGAGCAGGGTGCCAAGGACCTCTGGAATATAGCCTGGGAAGAGAGAATTTTCTTTCCCCCTTTTTATTGTCCGACAATATGTCTCTGGCCCTGGGCTGCTTCCCAGTTGTGGATTGAGGTGTGACCCTCCCAGGTGTGGGGCTGGGGACTGCTGGGCCAGAGCCCTTGTCCTTCTGTCCTCGGGGATGTCCTTGACCCACATGGTGACCTTCTAGCTTCTGGAATGCACCGCCTTTAGTCAGGTGCTCAGCAGAGGTTTTATGCGCCTGGACTTGCAGGAATCCAGACCCCCTACTCAGGCCTACTCCTTTGTTGCAGGGCCAAGATCCTCTTTCTACTCCAGCTACTGGCAGACCACGTCCCAGGCATTGGTCTGGTCACAAGTAAGCATGGGGTGAAGGCATGACAATTCCTGTCATGGAGCTTATGTGTGGCCCTGCTCCCTGTATCTCCTTGTAATTTGACTCTTGGCACAGTCAGGAGAGGGAGCCCCGAGGTCAGGTTGGGTGGGTAACTGCTCCTTGAGTAACAGGAGAGCAGCTTCAGCGGGTGGGGACTACACGGAGGGATGAAGCTGCTGGCCATTTGGAGAGGCCCCCTCAGCAGAGAGGCCCTGGCCGGGCTGTCCGTGTGGGCAGCGGGGCAGCTGTGTGACTTCTCTGAGCTTGAAACTGTAAACACAGCCAGAGATGGCTGCTGAGGCTGGTGGCGGAGATGGGAGGGCGGGGGCTCCGGCCAGGCAGAGGGAGCCTCGGGAGGGCCCTGGGTAGAGCCGGGGTGGAGTCTGGCCCTCAGCCTGACCTTGCTCCCCTCGCTGTCATTGCAGGGCCGCTCATGGATTACTTGCCCAACTGGCAGAAAATTTATTTCTACAGTTGGGGCTGACGGACATCCTGCAAGTGGGGTGTGGGGAGGGGCAGGGGGTGCCTCAGCCCTTCAAGTCCCTGGGCCCCTCTGCCCTAATAAAACTGACTGTGGCAGCGTCCACGCCTGTGCCTGCTCCATGCCCCCTGCCCGGGGCACCCAGCTCTCACACCCTGGCTGGGCTCCACACACAGCCCTGGTCCCCACTAGAGCTCCCCTAACACCCTCTCGACTCCGCATCCTGAGGTGAAGGAAGCACAAGCCGCACCTCGTCACTGGCTGGGAGGGGCTAGGACTGGGACGCGGGCTTCTGCAGCCTAGAAGGCTGGAGTCCCACCTCACGGGCACAGGAGGCTGTTTGCCGCGGCAGCTGCAAGAGTGACGCCGCGTCTCTCGTCGGTCCCTGTTGACGACCAGCAAGGCTGAACCCAGACAGTGGATGCCAGCTGCCCTGTGTTTTCTGGCCTGAGCCTCTGTCTGGCCCTGCCGGGGCCTGATGCCTGGCAGCTGCTCCGTGGTGGAGCCTGCCTCAGTGCAGAGGGGCACCTCAAGCGCTGACCTGCTTGAGAGCATTTCCGTGGGAAAGGAATGTCAGGCCCCAGCCAGTGCTGGGCCAACCCTGGGCAGCGGTGAGGTTGGCAGCAATGGGAGCTGCTGGGTGCGGGTTCACGGGGCACGAGCCAGCATCTCCCCCGTGATCTTCCCGGAGGCACCGTGCTGGGATTTGGGCACGGCGGCTGCTGTCTTCCCGCCTGGTCTCCCCCTCCCCTCGGTCTCTGCTGCCTTTGTGCTGTGAGCAGACCACACGCTCCTGCTGGAGCTTCTAGCCGGTCGGGCAGCCCTTGAGGTTCTGAGAGGGCTCCATCCGCCCTGCGTCAGCTGTGCCTCCGCTGCTCCCGACACCCTGGGGCGGCCTGGCTGTCCCTGACTGCTCTCCCCAAGTGCCACTGAGAAGCCCTGTCCGGGTCCCCGGCGGGAGGCGACGCACTGAGCTCCCACAACCTTGGGTTCTCCTAACCAGCATGGCTGGGCATTTGAGGTAGTGTGCTCTGGGCCTCGTGCTGTGCGTGGAAGTGAGTCAGGCCCAGCTCGTTGCCCTCCTCAACAGCGGAGGGGACAGGCGTGTGGATGCCTCTGTGCGCCGGGTTGTTGCGGCAGGTGAAGCGTGCGCTGAACGTGGTCAGACTGCCTGCTTGTCCACACAGCCGGAGGGCGCCCTGGTCAGGGAACCCTCCAAGCCGGCTTCTAAACCGCTGAGACTTCCCGTTTTCAGCAGGCAGACGGGAGGTGGAGGCTGTGTGCGCAAACACACAGCACAAGACGTGGTTGCAGTGCTGTGACGTCCTGCTGGGGTTGGGGAGAGCCTGACTTGAGGGGGCGGGCAGGGCCGAGTCCAGGCTGGCGCGTCCCAGGCGAGGAGTGTCTCGGAGGTGGTGGGGAGGGACCTGTTTGAAACCCCATCTCAGCGCCTGCACAGGGGGCCCTGTGGGCTGGGGTGGAGGCCTGTACCCGTGGGTGGGGCCAAGTCAAGATGGTGGCAGGCAGGGAGAAGGGTGACCCAGCCAGGCCTCAGGGACTGTTTGTGGACACAAAGTAAGAGTGGTGTCTCGGAGGCAAGGAAATGAGGGGTCTGGAGGAGTTATGAGGAGCCAGAGCGTCTGAACTTGTGGTTCGTGGCCGGGGGTGGGGGGGGGCAGAGGATGCTAAGGGAGGGTTCCTGGGAGCCAGTTGTGTCCGGGGAGGGAGCCAGGTCCACACTGAGTTAACAAGGAGCCAGGCAGGAAGCAGAGGGCCACACAGCCTTGCCGCAGGCCTGTGAAAGACTCAGTCTCTGGCTGGATGTCACGCTCCATTTATTCGTTCATCAAGGATTTACTAAGCACCCAGCAGGCATCCAATACTGGACATCCCGTAGTCCCCACCCTTGGGAAGCTTACACTCCAGGTCCCAGGCTTTGCCACCTAATCTGAAGTCCCTGTCAACCTCGGAGGTGGGGGCAGGGCCTGCAGAGTCCCTGGGGCCAGGCCGTGCCAAGCTGCGCAGAGCAGCGTCAGGGAGGCCCTCAGAACGGGCTCTGTCCAGTGGGGCCTGGGTGGGCCAGGGCCCAGTGACCCGCTCTGGGCTCTCCAGCTGTTCTGGGCTACGACTTTCCTGGGGCAAGTCAGTGTGGGAATGAGGGGGTGGTGGGAGGGAGGCTGGGGGAGGAGCAGCAGAAATGGCTGGGGCTCCGGGCGGTGACTGTGACCTCTGCACAGGGCCTCCTGGGTGCCCATCCCTGGGCACCTTATGTAGGTACCTTACCTCAGCGGTGAGGAAGCTGAGGCCCACAGGGGTGAGGTAACGTTTCTGCCTGGCAAGAGTGGAGGTAGGGATCTGAGCTATCTGTGCCCTTACCGGTGATTCTAGAACAAGATGGGCTTGGCACACAACCGGAGCACAGGCCTCAGCACGGAGCTTCCCAGGCTGGCCCAGAGCCACTGCTGACGTGGAGCCACGGAGTGGGGGGCCTTTGTGAGGTGGCCGTGGGCAGCAGGTTCCATCCTGCCGGGGGAGGGGCAGGCAAAAGCCGGGACCCCAGCGACAATGGTTCTCGCCATGCTGGGGGCTCTGCACCCCAAGGCCGGGCTGAGGCTCTTCGTCCTGTACCTCGTTCTGGTAGCCACACTCCTCCGCCCCCAGCCGCTGAGGTAAGTCCTGGGGGCCTGGGGCCGGCGGCCTGGAAGGGAGGGCTCTGTGGGCTGGCCCCTCCCGGGCCCCCCACCCTCAGACATTGCCCCCTGTTCTGGGAGGTGGTGGCTGCCCCCTGGCCAGCACTGAGCACCCCAGCTTCTCCCACAGGCTTCAGCGATCCATTCCTGAGGAATTTTCGGCCCCCCTGGAACTCTCAGAGCCGCTTTCTGGTCTGGTCGATGGTAGGCTCTCCCCTCCTTCGCCTACCCCTTCTCCTTCCCTTACCCCTTCCTCTCCGCACCCGCTCCCTGATGGGAGAGGGTACCCCGCCAGCCTCAGGGCCTTCTCACCCCAAACAGCCTGTGTCTGGGGAAGACTTCAGGGGAACTCGGACGCTCCCTGCCACTCACACCCGCTTCTCTCTCTCTAGACTATGGGGTCCGACCCAAGCACCCATGGCCACGAGGGCCTCGACCCCTGCTCTCCCGGGCCCAGCAGCGCAAACGGGATGGGCCAGATATGGCCGAGTATTACTATGATGCACGCCTGTGATGGGAACCCCTTATAAAACTATTCTGTGCAGTAAAAGCCTTGGGCTTTCCTGGGGTTGGGAACAAGCTGGGCGAAGTTGGGTGGGTTGGGGGCAGTCCAAGCATGACACCCAGCACGGTCCCGACAGGAAATGGCACTTTAATAGTTGAGGCCAGGGTAACGGGACCTAGACGGGGCTACAGCTGAAGCAGCCAAGAGGCCCCAGCTGCCGGGGCAGGGGCGGAGCCTCCCTTTCCTGCTGAGGCGGGGCCCCGCTGCCTGCTCTCCCCTCCCCGTGGGACCCCCCCACGCCTGCCAGAGGACTAGCATGCCGGTGGGGTTGGCGGGGGGAGCTATCCGTCCAGAGGCCACCCTGGGGACAGAGCTGGGAATGGAGACGGCACCCCCCCCCACCACCACCACGGAGTCCTCGGGAGGCGCTGAGCTTGGCCTGAGACCGGCCCCTGCGGCTGGGGGTTGGGAGCTGGGGGCAGGGCTGGGGTGGGCACTTGCAGGTGGCCTGGGCTTTGTCAAGGCAGGAGCCAACGGCCAGAGGCCCTGGCGGGGGAAGTGAGGGAGGCCCAATGTGAGACAGAGCCCTCTGCTCCTAGGATGGGCACCCCGTCCTGGCCAGAGGCTTCATCCTCCCCCCAGCCCCACTCCCTCCCA
Organism: Antilocapra americana; assembly: GCA_007570785.1. Classification (NCBI taxonomy): domain Eukaryota; kingdom Metazoa; phylum Chordata; class Mammalia; order Artiodactyla; family Antilocapridae; genus Antilocapra; species Antilocapra americana. Next base: position 19,195,372 of record ML663010.1, on the reverse strand, counting down.
ACCCCCGGGGCAGCCCACACCGTCCTCCATAGATGAATCTAACCCCATATATTACAATCGGCTGTGCGTGCCTCTCCCCGTCACCCCACCCTCCCCCACCCCCAGCCAGCAGCCCCCCTCTTCCCCTCCTCTGGCGGTGGCAGGTGCCCCCCTCCAGCTGTGCCACGTCCTGTCAGCAGCCCGCTGTCCTGGCCCTGGCCTGGGGGTGTGAGGCGGGTGGCGCCGCTGCTACTCCAGGTAGATGTCCTCTGTGGGGCAGGTGTACTCCACAAACTGCTTGTAGAACTGCTGGAACGCTCTCCTAGGCGGCAGGAGACACCCAGGAGTCACCAGGGAGGGACCAGATCTCCACCCGGGTTTGCGCCCTGGTGCGTCACGGTCCCTATTCCGGGCTCCGTTTCCCTCGCCCCCGTCAGAGCTGCTCAGCTCTGTTCTCTACACGTGGTGTTTGCTGAGTAAGACTGCAACTGAAGAAAGGGCCCAGCGACTATGAAGTCGGGACGGCAGGACCACCCAGCCCTCCCTCCAGGCCCCAGCTCCATGAGCACAGGAAGCCGAGCAGAGGCGCTGGGAGGACTGGGGTGCTGAGGCCTCCCTGAGGAGTGTGCTCGGGCCCTCAGGCCAGGGCTGGGAGCTCGGCAGGACGCACACACTCACCCCACAGATTCTGCCAGTGCTTTGGTGGATTCTTCAGACACAAAGACGTGGCAGGCAAACCGGTGGTCAGCAGGGTGCTTGGTGATGAACCCAAAGTACCTGCGGAGGGAGAGCAGTCCGCCTGGGTGGGAGCGGGCACTCGGGCCCCAGGGTGCACGCCAGGCCCCAGGCTGGACCACAAGCACCCTGAGCCAGCACACCCACCTCGCCCCTTTTCCCTCTGGTCTTACTTGTTGTTCTTTGGATGGTATCCGCAGAAGGAGATGTTTTTTAACTGGAAAAAGTGGCTACATTTATTCCCCTACAAGAGGGAGAAGAGAAAAGGGTGGTTGTCAGCCTGCGGGGACACAGGTTGGCAGACCGGTGGGAGAGCAGGACCCCGGGCCCTCACCTTGGCCTCCTGGGAGTCGTCAGCCTTGACGCCGATCTTCACACCCCGCACGCTGATCTCTAGGACGCAGCTGGAAGGCGGGTTAAAGTGCACGGTGAGCCGGCGGGTGGTGGCGATCTGTGGGTGCAGGACAGGATGTCAGGCTGGCGTCCCTCTCCCCAGGAGAGGAGGGGGCACCGGGCCGGGGCTGGGCGCCCTCCCCCAGCAGAGCGGCTACCTTTTGCATAGCGGCACAGAGGACGTCATTGCCCTTGTGATAGGGGACCTGGACTGAGCCCAGGAACTTCACCCGGAACTGGTCCACCCAGTCACTGGTTTTGGTCAGGGCTGGAAAGCAAGAGTGGAATGAGGAACAAGCAGACCCTCAGAGGGTCACCGCCCCGCCCCCCAGCGCTGACCCTCCTGGGCTGGGCCTCACTTTTCTCTGTTGTGAGATGGATCTGAATCACTGCTGCCAGGCCCCCTCCCTGGGAGGCTGAGATCTGGAGCACCGGTCTGCCCAGGAGCGATGGGGGCAGGGCTGACGTGGGGGCCCGGGGTGCCAGGGCTGGGGGAGGAACACTACCTGCCATGTGTTCAGGCTCCTTGGTGACCTCGATGGCATAATAGGCAGGGAAGATGCCCCTCGCGCCCGTGCGCATGTTGTAGGCCTCATACCAGTAGTCCTCGGCCTGCAGCTCCACCAGCAGGGGGTCGTCCACTTCCAGCTCAAGTTCGTCTTCATGTCGAGGCACAAACCTGTCCCCCACGAGGGCCCATGAGGAATTCACCGCCTGGGCCCCTTCAACCAGACATCTGTTTCCCCACCCTGCTCTGGGTTGGGGAGCTACGTCAGCATCACTGGTTCAGTAAACCTGTGCATAGCATCCTGTGTGCCCGGCACGCCTGGGCCGGGAGGAGAGGACCGCGGTCAAGCAGACCTGCGTCAAATCACAGCCGAGGGAGCAAGGCCATGGGGAACTGAGGTCATGTGGCAGTGGTGTCGGTCACTCAGTTGTGTCCAACTCTGCAACCCCACAGACTGTAGCCCGCCAGGCTCTGTCCATGGGACTCTCCAGGCAAGAAGACTGGAGTGGGTTGCCATTCCCTTCTCCAGAGGATCTTCCTGACCCAGGGATCGAGCCCGGGCCTTCTGCATTGTAGGCAAATTCATTACTGTCTGAGCTACAGGGATGGTCTAAGTGAGGGGTCATGGGAAGCGACTACTTCCACGCAGGGGAGGACGAGGGGCTGGCGGGTTTTAAAGTGTGGTCAGGGGTGTCTGCTGGGCACCCTCTTGGGCTCTAGCAGTAAACACACCACACTGAGACTGTCCCCTCTGTCCAAACTCCAGGTTCCTCGAGGATGGACACTGCCCTCCTGGTGCTGAGTGGGAGGGCTGGTTTAGGCTGCGGGCTGATGGTGCATGCCAGGAGGGTGTGGCCAGCTCCTGGCTGGGCAGCCCGGGGCTCTCAGCTCTTACCTGAATATGGCCCGGTGGGTCTGCTCCTGCTCTTCCCCGTTGATGACGCAGGAGAAGAGCCCAAAGGACTCCGCACCTGTAGGCGAGGGGTCCAGATGGGAGAGGATGGTCCCAACCCCCGGCTCGGACCTAATGCCTTGACCAGATGGCCCTGCGGCCGGCTCCCAGGGACACCTCACCCAGCTCCGCCCGGCAGCTCCCTGCTGCCCACTCACTGGAGGAGCGAGAGCGGCCGCTCATGAAGACGTTCAGGAACTTCTTGGAGAAGTGGACGTCGGGTTCATCGGGCGTGGAGTCCTCAGAGAGGCAGGCAGGGGGCCGCGGCCGCGGGGCCTCTTCGTACTCCTCCCCGATGGCAGACTCGTAGGGGGAGGAGGCCGAGGCGCAGTTGTCGTAGACGGTGGCCGAGTCGCTCTCGTCGCTGTAGTCGCCGAAGCACGGCCGCAGGCTCACCAGCTCCAGCTGTGCATGCTCGTCCACCACCAGCGTATACTTGACCGAGTCGTAGGACAGGGCGCTGGTGTCCGAGCTCAGCGAGGCCCGCGGAGGCGGCGGCGGCTCCCCCAGGCTCCCGCGCCATCCTCCCGCTGGCGGCTCGGCCCGCTCCGGGGACGACAGGCAGTCGAAGCCCTCGTCCTCCTCGCTGATGGAGGGGTGAGGCCGCCCCGCACTGGCGGGGTAGGCGGCAGGGTCGGGGTCAGAGCTGACCGACATCCGGCTCTCGGCGGGCGGCAGGAAGGCGGAGGTGGGCTCGGCAGGGTCCGGGGGCCTCTGCACTGGCGTCAGGTAGATCTCCTCGGTGGCCTCCAGTCGCACGTCCGCCTGGTAGTGGATGCGGTCTCGGTGCGAGTGGCTCCTGCCACCCTGGGGAGCGGCAGGGGGCCCACCGGGAGGCGCCATCTGCGTGGCGGCGCTTCGGCGGCAGGGGCTGTCCGTGGAGGTGCCTCGATCCTTGGTGGGCGCGGGGCTGCTGGGGGGCGGCAGCTCATCGCTCAAGCAGATGTGCTCATGCGGAGGCGTCTGCTCCCCTGGAGAGCAGGCGGGGCGGGGCTGAAGACGGCGCCCTCACCCGGCCAGGCGGCGGGACACAGACTCCAAGCCAAGGCGGAGCCTCCTCCCCGCGGGCCTGCGGCAGGCTCTGGGGCCAGTCCACTCGCCAGGGCCACCGCCGGCCACGGCTGGGGTTCAGACAGGGAAAGAGTCCCCACCTACCTGTCTTCAGTGGTGAAGATGATCTGGACACCCGATCCTGCCAACTGTGCTTCTTGCCCAGAGAGTTATTATTCAGTGTGTCCTGTGCAGGGAACAAAAGGCCCTTGTGACAGAGGCGCTCAACAGTGCCCGGCACAGGGAGGCCCCGGCCTTGCCCCGGCCCCCACTCCAGGCCAGCCCTAGGCCATTTGCTGCTGCCCCTGCCCCCCTCCCTCTTTGCTAAGGGCCTCAGCCCTCTGGCACAGACAGGAGGGGTAGCAAGTCACAGCCCTCCTCACCAGGGCTGCTGACGTGGGACAGCCCACCCGCTTGGCCCAGGGAAGCTGGCTGGGCCTCAGGGAAGATGCTCTCATTGGCCTCAACTAAAGTGGCCAACATGAGTGGCGGTGAGTGGGGAGGGGAGCCAGAGCCATCCGGGACAGAGGCAGACCTCAGGGTCTCAGACATGGAGGGTTTACAAGGAAGATGCTCACTCCCAGCCCAACTCCCCTGGAGCCTGGGAAGCCATGGCCTAGGGAAGGGGCAGAGACGTGCTAGTAGAGCCTGAAAGAGGCAAGAAGAAGGGTCTCCCCAGCAGCTGACCTGGGGGACTGGGATGATCCATACAAACGATGGCTCCAGAACACGGTTCCCCCACCCTCCCTGCCAGGAGCACACTACAGAGGCATGACAGATGTAATTGTCAGAGACCCTCCTTCCTGGATCTCTGGCCCCTGGGACCCCTGTCCACAGTGCCTATGTACAAGGCTCCCTACAGACACCTTAAGCCCCTTCCCCTGAGAACAGCCTAGCAGGCTCACACATTCACGAGTTTAGCTGCCAAAACCCACCAGAGAGGATCCTGGGAAAGGGACCGATCCTCTCTCTCTGCAGCCCCTGCACCCTCTACCCACAGCCCCAGCTCCTGGAGCTGCTCCTCTTAACCTCCCCAGACTGAGCCTGGGAGACAATGGCCCACGGCTGGCTCTCCCCCACCCCATTCAACCCTCTTTGGCATCCAGCCACTCAGCCCAGGGGCCCTAGGCCCCCAACTCAGCCCAGCAGCCCTGCCTCCCATTTCTCTTCCCTGCCTCCCGGGAATTCCCAGCTGCCCAAATTTCAAAGCGGCGGCTGCTCCCCAGCCCCAACTCCTCCCAACTTCCCCTGACTTTCCCCCACGCGGCCACCTAACTGTGCCCTTTTCTCCAGGCCCTGCTTCCGCCCCACCTTCACCAGGAACCCCGACACCCTGGCAACCCCTGTTCTCTTAATCCCTTACTTCCCTCTCCAGCAGCATCTTCCCCGCGCCCCTCTCAACCCCCTGCATGCCTTCCACGTCTCACTCATCTCGAGGCTCCAAACCCAGCCAGGCCACTCGCCCGTCTCACTTAGGGCGGATTCTGCTTGCCTTCAGCGATCACCTCTCCAGGGACACACCCCTCGGAAAGTTACGCCAAGCATCACCAGGCTGGGGACTTCTCCGACTCGCGCAGTCCTGCCCGCTCTGCGGCCCTCGCCGGGACCCGGAGGACACCTGCCGGAGCCCCGCCCCGCGGCCCCGCCCCCGGCTCACCTGAGACCGCGGCACCTGCGGGAAGAGGTTCAGCGTGGTGGGTCGCTTGGGCCGGTACGTGTCTCCGCCGCCCGGGCCCTGGCCCGGGCCCTGGCCCTGGCCCTGGCCGCGGGGCGCCGTCTCCTGGCGGGGCTCGGCCTCGGGAGGCCCCGCTCCCGGCCGCCGCGCGGCGCGCTCCTCCTCCTCCTCGTCGTCCTCGGCGCCGGGAGTGTCCCCCGCCGCATCGATCAGGTCCATCTGCAGCATCTCGGCCTGCAGCCGGCTCCCCCCGCCGCCGCCGCCGCCGCCGCCGCCGCCCCCCGAGAGCAGCCCGGCGCGTGGGGGCTGCGCGGCGCGAACGGGGGGCGTCAGGGGGCCGGGCGGGGGCGGGGCCCAGGCGGCCGAGCGCCGCCCGCCACGTCCCCCCTCCCCACGCCCGGCGCGGGCGAGCCCATTCGGCGGCCGCAGCGAGGGGGAGACGGAGCGCGGCAAGGAGCCCCGGGAGAGGGGGCCCCTCAGGACGCACGAGGCCGCCGCCGCCTCCGCACGTCGGTCCGCACCTTGGGCGGTCCACACCGCTCCCCGCCCCCACGGTCCCCCGCTTTCCGACTCTTTGCAACCCCCTCGTTCCCTTGGCAACGGCCGGTGGCCTCACCCGAGTAGTAAACCGAGCCCAGAGTGAGGTCACCGCTGTTGCCATGGGGAAGGAGGGGTCGCCAAGGAGCTCAGGGCCCCGCAAGGGATGGCGACCGGGGTTAGGTTTTGAAGTGGGCAGTAAGGAAACTCAGGAAACAGTCTCAGCCCTGAGGGCCGCAGTGCGGACAGGAGGACCCGAGCGTGGCCGGAAGAGGGCTGCCGGGCGGGGAGGAGCAAGTGGCGAGCACCCGCGAGGCAGCGGCATGCACACCTCCGCCGTCCTCAGGCTGAGGACCCTCCAGCCTGAGGTCTTCTCTCGGGAGAGCCTAACTGACGGTCCAGAGCTCCGTTCTAGTTCCAGGTCTGCCGTTAACTCTCTGGCACCTTGGACAGATCCCTGGACTCTCCCAAGTCCCTCACCAGATGACTGCCTCCCAGCTTCCCAGGGAGGTGAGGATTTACTGGCCAGAAAACGTGATAGCCCAAGGCCAGGGCTAAGGCCCCACGGGGTACCCCCCGAGCTAGTACCATCTCAGGGTCCGCTGGTTGCAGAGACCACCCTCTCCAAGGCTCTGCTTGTACAAGTCAGCCAAGAGGATGGGGTGGGAGTCCCAAACTGATGAATGACCTTAAGGAAGCTGTCCAGAATAAGCGGCCTCTGCCTCCACCCCCTCTAGGCCTGCCAGATGGTGGGGCATTGGGGTACAGCCCACTGTAGGGTTTGCCCCACCTCTCGGTTTCCTCCTGCCTAGAAGGACTTACGGAGTCTCTGGGGGCAAAAGGAGGTCAACACAGAGGCACCCCACCCTGCCTCACACCATGGCTCTCCTTTCCTAACATTCTCCCAAGAGCATGTCCACTCTGGCCACCCTCCCTCCTGGGGCCTGAGAGAAACTCTGGGCTCTGCAACCTAGCTGCACGCCTGATTTCCATCTCTTGGCCAGTGGCCCCTTTTCCCTGTTCTGAAAAGACATAAGGGGTCTCTGTCTGACCTCCCTGCAGGCAGGATTCAGACCTTTGGAAGCTGAGAGAGCCATCTGTCCTACGGCAAAGCCCCAGGGGCCCAGAGCGGCAATGCTGGGTTAACCTTCCAGAGGGACCTTTAGGACAGTGGGCCCGAGGGGGTCCGCAAGGCTGTGTGGTGTGTTCGGTGCCACGGTAGGTAAGAGAGGGCCCTGGCTCTTTTCTCCTGCCCCAAAGCACTGCAGATTCCACTGGACTCCACCCTGCACTACCTCAGGCCCTCTGCCAAGGAAGCTTTGGAGAGGATTTAGGGTACTCCTGAGCCTTCCCTTAATTCTGGTCCTAATTGCTACTGTCCTAGGCCTCAAGACTTCCTGCTCTCTCCCTTCTTATGGGCAGCTGAAGGAGCTGTCTCCTGCCTTTGCCCCTGGCAAAATAAATACATAATAAATAAAAAATCTGAGCACTCAAGATGTGCCCAGCACTGTCCTGCATGTTATTTCCTTAGATGGGAGTGCCACACAGACCCTGAGAGCCCCTCTAGATACGGGGATACCCTCCCTCCTGTCCCTACCCATCCTCCCCACCCCACCCTTACCCGTAAGGACAAGGAGTCTTTGCACTGCAGGCTGATGCCACACTCATCAGTGATCTCGGAGAGGTCTTCATCCTCAAACTCCTCCAGGCTGATGTCATGGGTGAGCCTGGTGGGGATAAGAAGCCAAAGTCACCACTCGGGACTGCTGGCGGTGGGCCACGGACCCTGACGCCTCCCTCATACCTCTTCCGAGGGGCGGCCCCTCGAAGACATATCACAGCCCCCAGAGGATGGGACCTGAGGTTTGCCTGCATCAGTGCAAAGGGTACTGAGATTGGGGCTCAGATCAAAAGGCAGGTCTCCCGGCGAGGAGTGGGAAGGAGGGCTCTGGGTCACCCTAGCTCTACCAGGCTGGGAGTTGTCCACCCTGCTGTCAACCAGGAGGCTGTGCCTAGAAGACCCAGCTGGTCAGAGCCTTGGCTCTGCCAAAGAAATGGCTCCCAGAGTCAAGGCACTGACTTGACTCCAGTTCACCCATGGAGGAGGCAAGAGCGTCGAGAAGAGACTCCAAGGGAGGCCAGGAGTTGGGGCTCCCTGTGCACCTCGGGGACAGAACCCAAGGTGCAGGCAGAGGCCCCGCCCTAGCTCAGAGGAGTGCTCCATGTCCCCAGCCCAGGAAGTCCCACACCTCAGAGGCCCTGGGAGCAGGTGAAGGGGAACCTGGTGTCAACCTAGTTTCATCCGTCCTAGGAAAGATGGTGTCCCTATTCTGTGTTCTTGGTCTCATCAATTTGAACACAAAATCTTCCTGCCTGGCATGTGGGCCAGGAACAGAAGGTTGCCCGTGGGGGGACTGGGATAAGCTGGAGGTACCCTGGACTCAGAAGGCAGATCAAAGCATGGGATCTGTGAACTGGCTGTACTAGGACCCTCTCCCCCCAGGCCGGCCCTGTGCCCCCACCCCAGAGTGCCAGGCTGTGCCAGCCCATCCTCAGCCCCAGCCCTGGGTATCTGCCCAGTTTGGTGTGGGTGGGGCAGTGGGAGAAGTCTGTTCAGGAACTTGGGGAGAGTTCTGAGTCTTCTCTTCAAGATCAGATTGAGGCATAGAGAATGGAGACCCACTAGTCCAAGGTCACCCAGGAGAGCTGGGGGGCTCAGCCCCAGAGGGTCCTAGGAGGCCACACCCCCTGCTTCTGGCCTCCACCCAACCAAACAGAGGCCCAAGCCCAGTGGAGCCGCCCCAGAGCTCCCCCCCACCGCCCCCCATGCTGGTCCCCAAAGCCCTACCAGCGCTCCCACTGATCCTCCAACCAGCTGTCATTCTCTGGGCTCGACTCCATCTTCAGCACCAGCTGCATGGAGAGCCCTGCCCGGCCGGGGGGCTGCGGGGCCCCAGGGCCGCCCTCTCATGCCCAGAAGGGTGGGGGCAGTGCCAGGGCTCGGGGCAGGGCTGGGGCCTCCGGCCTCCGCCGCCTGGGCCTGCCTTTCTGCGTCCAGCCCCCTGCAGAAGCCTGGGGGAGCTCATTAAAAATAGATGGGCCAGGAGAGGAGGCAGCGGCTGGCTGCCGACCCCAGCTCTGCCCCGCCAGCCCTCAGCTGCAGGCAGCTTCCTCCCCAGCCCTTCGCAGCCGCGGCTGTCGCGGCCGCCTCCCTGCGGGATCAGGTTACTGCAATCAATGCCGGGGCTCCACCTGCCCTTCCAATGCCCCGATCCCGTCGGGGGCTGGGGCGGCCCCCCCTCCTTGGCCCAGGCTGGGACGCAGATGGCAGAAATCTGGGCTGTTTCCCCCCAAAAGCCAGCCCCTGATCTGCTTTTAAAGGGCCAGCAGCACAATTAGGGCTCCTGGTGGTGAGATGGGGGTGGGGGTGGGGGGCTGTGCTTCCAAAATTCTCCACAAAGGGATGCTCAGTCCCCGCAGCTCATCAGGCAGGTTTCTGTAGACAGCGCGGCCTGGGGTGGGTCTAGGCTGCTTCTATGGCCCACCTGGATGCAGACAGAACCCGGCCCCCTTCCCCAGGGCTCTGTCCTTCCGTCCAGGAAGTGCCTGGAGGCAAAGGAGGCTCCAAGGCCAGGGCTAAGGGCAGGTCATGTGTGACTCTCCCTGGCCAGGGCAGGAAGGGCAGCCTGGGGGCCCAAGAGCCTCCGGCTGTAGAAGCTGGAAGACCCCTGGAGGGTTCTGACGGGCTGAGGTAGCCAGATGGACAGTGTGCTCCTGAAGGCCTCCTCTGACCCGGAGCCCAAGGGTGGCAGGTTCCCCGGGCTGAGGGAGGGCCCACAGGTAGGGGTGGGCTGGGGAGGGAGCCAGGGCAGCCCTGCCCGGTCTGGTGCAGGATGGCATCTCTGATCCTGGGCTGAGAACCCATTTGCAGTGGTACTAAGCAGACGGGAGCACAGCCTGCCACGGGGAAGGCACCCTTTGGACTCAGTGGGTGCCAGGCAGCAGCAGGACCACTGCATGTCTGACCCAGGCGTGTCTTCAGATGACCCCTGGGGCCTGGGGCCCCCGCACACATCTGCCTGTTCTTGTCCTCACTGCCCAGCCTGGCCTAGCTCCTGCCTCTGCAGTCCCAGGCCTCTGCCCTGGCCTGTCTGCCTCAGTTTCCCCATGCCTGCACATCGCTACCCCCACACCCAGCACGATGAGGCAGAAGAAACATCACCCTTTACCCACGACTCCAGGATCCCCACTCTTGCCGACTCTCCGTGTGACACCTGTCTCTTGCATCTGCCTCCCAAGTGTCTAACCCAGTGCTTGGATGAAGCACGTGGCAGGCTCTCAACCTGTGTCTGCTGGGAGAAGGTCTGGTTAAGCCTCCTCCTCCAGGAAGCCCTCCTGGTCCCCAGTGTCAGCGCCTCACAGCCCTCCAGGCGGCACTCACTGGTCCCTGTCATTCCTCTTGCTTGTGGTTGGTGTCACCCTGTGTGTGGAGGAAGGGCAGTGTGAAGGAGTAGAGGGAAAGAGGCCTGCATCAGGCACCCTTCCCGTCCTCTCAGGAGGCTCCAAAGTGGACAGGGCTCACACCCCACGCCACCCTGCACCCAGCAGGTGAAGAATAAAGGTTCCCCCCTCCCCCAGCAAAGTCTGGAGGGCAGAGCTGGCGAGGTCACCTCGCATACACTAGGCACTCAGTGTGTGAGTGCTGATGGCTGTCCAGGACAGCCTCAGCCTCCACGGTTGCTCTCAGGCCAGAGTGTTTGCAGTGGACCAGCAGGGTCTGGCTTGGACCTGGGCCGGGGCTTCTCAGATCACCTCTCCACACCCAACCTAGCATCACCCGGTATTCTCGCTTCCAAGGAGGCAGGTCTGGGAGGGGGGCAGGCATAGCTGTCTCAGCCTCTACACATGAGCAGTGAGGGTCATCGAGGGCAGTGGTAGACAGAGCCCTGGGGCTCAACAGCCTGCACTTGATCCCTGGCTCTGGTGGGGTGGGTTCACGGAGCTCCTCAATCTTACTTTTTACTCCTAAGCCAGGCAAGATGGTGGAAAGGCCGCCATACCAGGCTCAGACGCAGGAGGCCTGAGGTCAAATCCCAACTCCTTCCCTTAGGAGGCGCAGCCACACTGTCGCCTGAGTGGCTGCGGTGCCCTGGCCACCAACCTTCTTTATGCTCCGCGTCTCCCTTCATCCTCACTCTAACCTTGAAAGATGGTTTTATTCTGCCCATTTTACAGATTAGGAACACTAAGGCTGAGACAGAAGATGCCATAGGTCTGCAGCTTCCCCATATATAAGATGAGGCTCCCCTATCTGGGTGCTGGTAAACTTAACTGAGTGCGTGTGTGTAAATTACAGGGTGCTGTGAGGAGGTCGAGACCAAGGATTAGGGGCTGGACTGATCCTGGAGTCTTCTTTGCAAATCACACCCACCCCCTGCAACGTCCACCTCTGCCCACCCCTCCACCGCCCCATTCCCTGCCCTTTCCTCCTGCTTCTCCAGGCACCAGGAGTTCTGGGCCTCTCAGCTGAAGCCCCAGGAGACCCTTTGTGGAGGGAAAGCCATACAGATCCTTGGTCCCTCCAAGTTCAAGGAGGGCAGCTCCTTGAGGAAGAAGGAAAAGATGGAAGAGAGGGGGCAGGGGGCAGGGAGGAAAGAGGGAGGTGCCCTCCTGAACCCACTGACCCACCTTCCCCATGGAAACTGGCCTTCGGGGCACCAGAAGACAGCGCAGGCTGAACCACACGACCCACCGCAGGTCGGGTCCCCGGCGTCGCCTCTAGATCCAGGAACCACGGCCCTTCAGAGGCAGCTGCCCTCGTCACTCAGACCTGCTTGCCCGTCCAGGTGAGACGGGCATGAGGCCCCATCCACAGTAACATCTGGTGACTCCAGGAACGGGTTTGGTCTCTCGAGGCCCCTGACCCTCGGCATCAATCTTCATCCGGGTTTGGTCTCTCAAGGCCCCCTGACCCTTGGCATCAGTCTTTACCGCCCAGGCCCCCTCTTCTGAGTCAACCCCATTTCCTCCCACTCTGCCTCCCCACTGTCCTCTGAAGGTGCCCCCCTCAGGCTCCCCCTGCCTGAGCCGAGCTCCCCTAAATGCACAGACCAGCCTCTCCTGTTTCGATGTTTACCACATGGCCTTTCCCTCCCATTTGCGTTCCACCAATGGCGGCTCTTTCTAAGCTGCTGTTTCCACCTGGGAGGAGGCAGCGTTAGCAGTATCTGCGGAGCAAGGGTTAAATGGTAAAGTGCTGAGGCTTCAAGCTGAGCACGCCAAATCCCAGCCAGGCTTCTGGCTGCCCAGAGGCTGTTCCTGTCTTCCTGTTCCTGGCTCCTGGGGGGGAGGTCAGGGTGCCGGCTGACCGACCTTGGGTCCTGGCCACGATGTCTCATGGGACCCCGCTGTGATGGGGTCAGCTGCTGAGCAGGGGTCCCGCCTGTCTCTCTGCCGCCCTCTGAGAGCTGAGGGCAGCTGCAAGGGGGTTCTCGAACCCGCGCCTGGGCTGCTTCCCATCTCCCTCGGGCTCCCCTACAGGCCATTCTCCCACCAAAGCCAACGTGCGAAGTGCAAGTCTGGTCTAATCGCCGTCCCCAGCTCAGAGTCCTAACAGCTGCCCCCACCCTCAGGGGAGGGGCCCAGAGTCTCAGCTGCGGATCCGGCCCCTACCTCCCAGGCTCCTGCCCCACTGGCTCCCTTAGCGAAGCCTCTTGCTCCCCATCAGGCTGAAGAGCCCTGCTGTGGCCTAGGTCCCTCTTTCTGATGTCCTGGGTGGAGGGGTGGTGTCCCTGGAACTTTCCCTGTGGGCTCTGCGACCAGAGGTGGGCTCCCCTTAGAGGCAACTGGCCCCTGAGGACGGCATCACGAGGGGGCCTGCTGTGACAGGTACATAGTGACTGCTGTTGAATGGAGGAAACGCTGATGTCCCCAGGTCTTTCTCGATTTCCCCTTCGGAAATCTCGAAGCCAGTTCCCTCTGCAGCCGACTTCCTGTGTGCCCCACCCCCTGCCGGCCCCAGTCTGGGGTAGGATGAGGGGGCCTCTGGGAAGATGCGGCTGGCTGAGATGGCAGAGTGGGGGGGCGCCAGGCCCAGCCTCACCCTCAGAGTCCCCTCTCCATCCCACCCCCAGCTCTGGGGGAGCCTGGGATCAGGCTGGGTTTTCTCCTCTGGTCTGGAATTCCTTTCTCAACCGTGTCCACACTGGGGTTATCTTCACTGAACACTGAATCCCACCCAAGAAACAAGTCCCACAAGAACACCCCTACTTGGGGCTGAACTTAGTCGTGTCCGACCCTCTGCAGCCCCATGGGCTGTAGCCTGCCAGGCTCCTCCGTCCGTGGGATTCTCCAGGCAAGAATACTGGAGTGGGTTGCCATGTTCTCCTCCAGGGGATCTTCCCAACCCAGGGATCAAACCCAGGTCTCCTGCTTGCAGGCGGGTTCTTTACCAGCTGAGCCACCAGGGAAGCCCAGCTGTGCTGGCAGGCGGGTTCTTTACCACTAGCGCCACCTGGGAAGCCCCTGCTTGGGGTTAGCAAGCATCTAATCTGTTTAAATACTCTGGTACTGATACCGAGCAAGAACTCTGAGATCTGGTGACTCAACGTTCGGGAAACGACCCTAAGGAAACCATCCCAACCATGGAAAAACCTTTCTACACAAAGAAGTGTGTCCTCATAATGGAAACCCCCGCTGAGTCTGGCACACGGGGTGCTCCAGTGGAGGGAGCAGATTGCTCGCTCTTTGGGACGAAAGCTATAAACTCTGCGTTCATGTTGAAATGGGGATTAATAGAATAAGCAGAAGACAGAAGGCGGCCCCTTATGGCTCCAAGTGATGACTTGCACAAGGGAAGAGACCCTGACATAAACACAGCCGTGGGGCGTGCTGGGCTCTGGGTCACACCCCCAGCGCCCGACCCCCGCAGAGCCGGGGTTCCTGAGGTCACTCTGACGCCCGCCCCTGCTCTGCTCCGCACGTGAACCCCGAGGCCCCATATACCGTAGGCACTAAATAAACGCTTGTTAGAAGCAGCGCTGGGTGGCCCAGGCCCTGGGTGCTCCACGAGAGCCCTGCCTGTCTGTGGTGCCAGATAAGGCCAGGCCCACGGTGGACGCGCCTAGAGATTTCTTGAATGAATCCAAGAGCAGGGCCGGCTGCCACAGACCCTGGATGCAAGAGCCCCCAGAGAGGGGACGGGGCCAGGGGCCCAACCTGTGGGAGCCCCGGAACCCCAGGAATCCAGAGGCCAACTTAAGGCTCTAGCACCCAGTCCCTGGGGTTCAAGCCCTGCCTTGGCCGCAGCCGGCTGTGTGAGGAGAGCCCGTATCCTGTCTCATCACAGCCGTCTGGGGGCGCTGCCCGGGCTGGCGTGGCCCCAACAGCAACAGCTTTTCACTGCCCCCCAAATGTGGCTGGTTCCCGGACTCCCCCTCCACTCTGTCCCCCCGGGTACGACGTTCTTCCTGAGGCTTCAGGCCATTGCTCGCTCTGAGCGGAGATTCCCAGGGTCCGTGGCCCCAGCCCCATCCTCCCCTTTGAGCTCCGGACCCCAGACCAGCTGCCTGCTCGAACCCTCTAATTGGGTCCCCCCACAATCAGCAACCTCAGGCTCAGCCTCAAGTGACTTCATCACCCAAGCCTCTCACCTCCCACAGGGCACCCCCTTCCCCAGGACCCAGCCTCATCCCAGACGCCTCTCTCCCCTTGCCCCTCTTCCTCCCAAGTGGGCTCATCTGCCCTCCAAATGTCCCCGCCCCGTGGACACCCGCAGCGGCCGGCCTCCCAGTGGCCTCCCTGCCTCCCAGTCCACTCCTGATCGAAGCAAGAGGCACCATCTGGGGGCTCCCCTGCTGGTGGGGGGACAGGCCAGGGTCCACGGGGCCTTTGCGCCCCTGCACGCCCGCTCTCTGCACTCGTGCCAGCCTGGGTGTCACACGCCCCGCCAGCCCCCTCCCTCCCCACCCCTCCTCTTAGGTGACCCTCACTTGCCCCCCAGGCCTGCGCTGAGCTGACCCTGCCCTGACCCAGGGCCCCTCCAGGCCCCTGACCTGAGCCACTAGCTCACCTACTGCCTCTCTGGTAAGGCCTTGTCTGTCTGTCTGTCCGACCACACAGACCATGTTGCCGCCCCCACGACGGGCCAGGCCCTCATCTGTGCCTCTGCCGTGTCTGAGTGGGCCGGGCAAAGTGCAAGCACTTGGGGTTTTTCGGGGGTCGGTGGGGAGCTGGGCGGCAAAGCTTATAGGATTTTAGTTCCCCAACCAGGGATCGAACCCAGGCCCTCAGCAGTGCCAGCGTGGAATCCTAACCACTGGGAATTCCCGCAAATTCCTGCTTGAAGAACCTGAACGAAGAACAGCTGAGTGCACAGAACCCCGTGAAGAGACGAGTAAGGGTCCCTTGGCTCCCACCGCCCCCAGGCAGCGCGGGGCCTAGAATGTGACGGTCGTGTCCAAGGAGTCCTGGACCCGGAGCCGCCCCAGCCCCGCTGCAGCTGGCTGTGAGTCCTCCTGAAACGGCTCAGCCTCTCTTGTCTCCCCCTAAGCCGGGGCAGGGGTGGTGGCACTGGACAAGCTGGTCTGTGAGGTCCGCTCTCACCCACGCCCCCTTTGGCACACACCGGGGAAGCCGCTCACTTGACTCCCCACGAGCCTGTCACGTGGACTGCCCCACTGCCCCCCGCTCTTCTTCCTACCACCTAGCGAATCCGCCGCTAACTTTCTAAATTCTCTCACAGAATTTCCTTAAAATGAATATATGTCACTTAACTGTCCAATTTTCTTTTATTCTTTTGTAGGTGACAGAAGTATATGCTTATGGTAAACCTAAGAACTCAAAGAATACAGAAGTTTGTGAAATAAGTAAAAATCCCTCTCCCACACTGCAGTCAAAGGTAGTTACTAGTAACTGGTTGGGGCATTTGTAGAATCAGAAAAAAGAAGCTTATTTACACCAATTCTCAACAAATAAATGCTCGCCCTCCTCAGGTCCACAGCGAGTCCCCGCCACAAACTCTCCTCCATCGTCATACCCCTGGGGCCTCTTTCCAGGGTGGTCTGAACTTGCCCTCTGCCACTTGTCTAATCTCTTCCCTCTCAGTTTCTTCATCTGCAAAGTGAGGCTAACGACAAGATTCTGGTCATGCGGTCTGGGCAGGCCTAGCCGCCCTCGCACAAAAAGTGCTTCGAACGGCGCCTGGGCAAAGCGAAGGCCTCCCAGGTGGCAGGGTTTCCAGTGTTCTCTGAACTCCCCAACTGCACCCCCAATTAAATAATAAACCACTAATGCCTTACTGTACACCTACTCTGTGCCGGGCTTCGGGCAAACCGAAGTTTAGGTATGGACTTCTTGCGCCTTCGGGAAGTGGGCCGTGGTACTGGGGCACGCGCGCGCACACACACAATAATACCGAGAAGAACAGCCCTGCATGAACATAGCTCCTCACGGCCCTTGAAACTCAACATGTGTTGCTTCATCCAAGTCTTAGGGCAGCCCTGAGCGGGGGCCCCAGTAGGCAACGTGGAGAAAACACAGGCCCAAGGCATTCGGCACCCTCTCTGAGCACGTGGTAAGAGGACGCAGCCAGGATTCAAACCCAGGCCAGAGCCCCAGGGGAGCAGTCCCCACCCGGGGTTCCATCAGCTGAGCTAAGAACTATGAGAGGCAGGACGGGAAAAGGGCAGCGGGGGCTGCTGGAGCTAGCAGGGCAGGCCTTGGGGGGGCCAGAGACACTGGCCTCATTGTCCTCACGTGGGGGCCTCATCTCCACAGCTAGGGCCTGGTGTCCTGGAGGGCCAACCCACGCTCAGCCTTGGCGTAGTGCCACCCTCACCCACCGGGCCCAGGGCTGGACACACTCACTGGCGGGCCCTCCTTGCCGGTTACCGTCCCTAAGGCGTCCAGGATGACCTGCCTGCCAGGGGCTGGGAGGGGTGGAATGTGCTCTCACCTGGGGATGGGGAAGCAGGCGGGGGAGGCCAAGCTGTCCTCCGGGCCAGAGGCAGGGCCTGAAGGTAGAGTGGACTCAACACGCAGCCTCAGGCCCTGACTCCTGCGGGGAAGCCACCTGCCTTCCTGAACCTCAGTCTCCTCATCTACAAAATGGGCAGGCCCATCCCGACACCCAGAGCGGTAGGGAGAGAGACCTCAGCCAGCCCCGGGAACATGCCCTGAGAGGGAATGAGCCATCTCAACGCCCGCCGGTGTGGAGGGCGACACTTGTTGAGTGCCAACTTGATGCACATTAAGGAATCAATATCAGTTAGCTCATCAACAGATGAGACTCAGGAAAGACAAAAAAGCTGCCCAGGCCAGGCAGCTAGAAAGTTGGTGGAGCCAGGATTTGAATCCAGGTCTGTCCGAGGGCTGTGCTCTCCCACTACAGAGGGGCCTCCTGGAAGGGCAGCACTGGTGTGAAGGAGGCGCAGTCCACGTTGGGTGGAGTGAGTCTCAGACCTCAGCCTCCTTACTCTGAGGCTGGAACCGCAAATCCCCCAGCCCTGGAGCCCGGCTTCCTCCATCTGGTCTTTGGCAGCTCAGCTCGGGGCCTTCTGGGAGATTTCTAGTCCTGATGATGATGCCATTAGAGATCCCTGGAGGTCCCTGCTCACCTGGGGGCTGAAAAGCCAGCAACCCCTTGGTCAAGAAGAGGGGCTGGCGCCAGAGCCCAGCTGGGGCCCGGCGGGGGTGGGGGCCCCAGGAGAGGGGCAGGCGCCAGCTCATTAAATGGAGGAACAATGGGGAATGGAGGCCTCTTTCTGGGGGCTTTGGAGCCATAACCCGTCCTCTCCTTCCTCTCCAACCCGCCAGTATTAGGACGGAGGGACGTCCATCCCAACTCCCACAACACCCACTGCCACCTCTCTGAAATCCACCTCCCAGTTGCCTAAGGCCAGACTTGAGGCAGGGGTAGAGCTGAAGGAGGAGCTCAGATCAGGGTCCTGGGTCCTCACCCCAGCAAGACCCACCCCACCAATAACCCTGGCTACTTCTGCGGGCTCCAACCCAGACTCCTTCTCCCACAGCCGGGCCTCGGATCTCGCGGGCTGAGGCTGAGCCTTCGGTTCGGCACCTACACGCACCCGACCAGGTCAGTGCTTGTCCCAACCCACGAAGTTCCTGGCCACGCCAGGCCAGGCAGGGCTGGGGGAGGGGCCTGCGATTCTCCAGCACCAAGGCTGTCGGTCGCCCCAGGAAACTGGGACCCGCGGGGCACCCCAACCTGGTGCCATCCTCTATTCAGGAGCCTTCCTACTGGGCGCAGGCAAAGCCCCAGGCTTCCTGCCTCCTGGAGGATCTCAACGCGGACCCCAGGCCGCGCCGCAGCTCCAAAGTCGGGGAGAAGGCGGCCTCGCGCCCCCTCCTCCAGTTCCAGCTCAGGATCTCCTCGCCTCGGACACGGAATGGCGGAGAGCCGCACCGCGGACATGCCTCGGCCACGAGTCTAGACTTGAGACCCCATCCCCACGCTGCGGTTTCCCACGAGTGTGTGGGTGCGGGGGGTGGGCAGCCCGGGCAGATCGATTTAGGCTAAAGGGTGGGGCGCGGCGGCCGGAGAGCCTCACCTGAAATTGGGCGGCGACGCGATGTGCAGCCCCAGGAACGGCGAGGCGGCAGGCGGGGACGCGGCCCCCCCGCCCAGGCCGCCGCTCTCTCGCTCCGCCATTCTCCCGCACAGCCCTGGCCATCCGGGCGGAGCGCGGCGCGGAGGCGGCGGCGGCGGCGGCGGGGAAGGAGGCGCGGGCGCGGCGAGAGGCCGCCGCCGCGGGGACCGGCTGGGGACTGCGCGGCGGGCGCACCTGCGCAGGCAGGGCGCGGCTGCAGGCCGCGCGCCGCTCCGGGACCGGCGCGAGCGCCTGCGAGCGCGCTCCCGGGCCCTCGGCCAGGCGCGGGGACGCCCCGCCCCGCCCCGCCCCCGCCCCGCCCCTTGCCGGGAGCCCCGCCCCGCCCCGCTCTCCGAGGTGCTGAAGTCGCGGCCCCGCGGTCCCCGAGTTGGGCCCCGCCCCGCCCTCAATCCCACACAGTAGTAACAGCTTCCCCTTCCGCAAAGCCCTCTCTGCCCCTGCGGGCTCTGTTCCTGAGGCAGGCCTAGTGCCCGGCTATGGGGTAACTAATGGCGGGATCTTGGTCCCTAGGACCTGAGTTGACCCCCTCGCTGCAGACAAAGATGGCAGTCAGGAAAGGAGAGTCGTGGAGGAAGACAGAGAAACAGCAGTGGGTGTTGGGAGCTGGCTTCTAGAGCCGACAGATTTTTGGAATGAGGTGGTGTGAAGTCACAGCCCGGCTCTCCGAGAGAATAGGTGGTATGACTTTGCATTAGTGACAACAGTCTTGAGGTTTGATTTTTTTTCTCATCTGTGAAATGGGGACGATAATGGTCCATCTCACTATCGTGAGGATGAAATGTAATACAAATGATGGCACTGGAGGCTGGGAACACCCCACCTCCAGCTGGAACCAGGGCTCACCCCTTGAGGGGACACCCCCGCCCAAGGACTCTCCGGAGGGTTTCCTCTCTAAAGAGTGATTTAAGCCCCTTTCAGCCCCAAACACTTTGAATGGTGAATTGAGCCCTTCCTTTTGGCTTCTCTCAGCTTCTCCTCCCTCATGTCAGGACTTTGAGGTCTCCCTCTCCTCACTTGGCACCTCAATGGTATTTCCTGCAGAGCACCCCCTTTTGCACCCAGATACCCCATAGCCGGCTACTCACATTCTAAAACTTGGGGCCTTTCCTCCTGCCCCAGGTTGACTTCTTGGGATTCTTTTGATGGTTTTTCGGCTCCCTCCAGTGCCTCTGCCCTGCCTCCTGGACTTCTCTCCCCTAAGAGGATTAAGTCTATGCATTCTCTCACAGCACAAGGACTTCTGGGCACTCAGGCTGCTAGGCACAGCTATGTCCCCAGCTCTGGTGGGTCATAGAGCCTCTGCCAAATCTCACTGGCTTATCTGGCCAGTTGAGAGAACCACAGAGGTCCTGTCCTTCTGAAGAGGCCAACTGTTTCACAGCTGGGGAACCCTATCTGCAAATCTAGACGGCCCACGGGTTGTCTACAGTGTAGTGCCCAGAAAGGAGCAGTGGGCACCTGCCCTGCAGTGAACAACCCCTGAGCTCCAGTTCTGAGAATATCTCAATACCCAGAGCCTTGGCTACCTCTCTTCTCCCTGTTCCTGGGCTGAAGGGACACATAATCTTTCCTGTCTTGGCTCAGGCTCCTTTCACTAGGCCCAAAAGGTGCTGCTATGGTGCTGGCTTTTCCTCCCAGGAAGGCAGTTTTGCCACAGTGGCTAATAATTGTTGCTCAGCGTGTGTGCTTCTCTGCTAGGGAGCATCCTTAGGTCAGGAATGTACGTGCGTGTAGAACAACTCTACCTTCCAGAATCTTCTGTTCAAGAGCAAAGGTGCATTAGCCCCTAAGGCCAAAGCAAAGCCATATTAGAGAGAAGGCAGAAGGTGGGAGCGGGAAGGCCAGGCTCAGTTTCTTCCTTTTCCCCTTTCTGTGCAAGGCAGCTTGTGATACCGTTGGCCTGGCCTGAGCCCCTTCTCACAGGAACTTGGGATGCGGGCTAATAAAGCTCTCATGCCCAGTGGTCCAAAACTGGAAACCCTCACACAGCAGAGAAAGGCCACTCTGGCCAGATGGTACCAGACGAAGTCAGCCTCCAGGCTCTGGGCTTGGCCAGGGCAGGTCTGACCACCTGGCCAGTCAGAGAGCTTGTGTCTCCTCAGCACCAAGCAGCTGCAGCTCACACGCCTGAGTTAAGAACGGACTGGGGGCCTGCAGAGGGCCCTGCCATCGACTTGATCCCCAGACTGCGGGTGCTGACGTGGGCTGAGAGGCTGGGTCACTGCAGGAACCTACCCCAGGCCTGGCACGCTCTGCACCATTCTGACTGACTGACCTCCAATTCTGACCAAGCGCTAGAGTTGAGACCACTATTAGACCACTATTTGCTCTAGCTGCTCAACTAGGAACCTCCCTGGTCCTCCATCTCCCACCCACTCTTCCCTGACACCTCCAAGGGGGGTGAGAGGCTCCTGGTTTACTCAGACTAAGCCCTGCTGCCACCCAGGCCCCAGACCTCCCACAAAATTGACATCACAACTTTGCTCAGACAGGATCAGACATTTATGAAACACATCAGTAGTCACAAACTGTGGGAGAAACACACCTTCCCAGCAATAGAAAACCTCTGTATAAAGTGCATTTGGCCTGTGACTGTCTCCTCCCCATGCTGGCCCTTGGATCACGATTTGGGATAGTGCTCTGCAGGAGCCCCCAGGGCCAGGAAAGGGGAGACACGAAGCCAAGACAGAGCTCCAGGCCACTGGATACCCATTCTCGTTTCCAGTCCACTGGGAAAGGGCCAGCATGCAGGGATGGTAGGGAAGTAGGGGGAGGTGGTCCTGCCAATGCGTACCTTAGAGAAGAGGCCCATCGTCAACAAGGCAGGCAAAGGGAGTCACCCCGCCATTGGAGGTGCTGTCAAACAGACACCAACTCTGGCCCTAAGCCCTCTGGCCGTCCCAGTTTCTCAGGTCAGCCCTTCCAGGCTTGCTCTCCCCTCCTTCCGGTGGCAGCCCCCAACCCTCTTTCATCCTGGCTGGGGCTCAGACAGCAGTGAAGCCCCCAAGCCAACACTGCAGAAAAAGCTGTTTCCCCCCCACGATTACGGGACATTTCTGGTGATGTGACACAGATACAAAGGCTGGACTCTAAAGGCAGCTCTCCGGCTGAGGAAGCCTGAGGACCTCTCAGGGAGAAGCCTGTCAAGGTGCTGGACAGTGCGGAAGACAGGGGCCTGACCGGGGACTTGGGTCCCAGGACAGAGGAGAATGGAGCAGGGCTGGGACAAGGCCACAGGGGAGGGAGAGGGGAAGGCCTGGGGCCAGCTCAATGTGACGAGTGAGGACAAAACCCCAGGAGGGGCTGGGCTCTGAGCCACACATACATCTGCACACACTCGTGGCGCACACATGCTGGGGCTCAAGTGTGGGCCACGGGTGGGAGGGAGATGTGCTCCAGCCGGCCAGAGTCCTCCTTTCCTCAGCACAGACCTCCACCAGTGGGAGGGTGGAGGTGGGAGCACCGGCCACCCCTGGATTGTAAGCCCTTGGCTCCTCTGGGTCAAATGCCCCACCTGCTGCGCCCAGAAGGGTTGGCGTGCAGGTGGGACCTCAGCTGGGGCCCTTCCCAACCGTCCCTGGCCGCGCACCTGCCTGGGCCCTTGATGCCCAGTGACTGGGAGGGTTGATGCGGTAGCTCGGAGCTGACCAGCCTTGGGCAGATGACAATGGCTTCCTTGGCTGGCGTCAGCTGACCTCAGGGGCAGGACTGAGGTGCCATGGAGTGTGGCCAGGGGGCCCTCCACCACCAGGAACTTGGCCTCTTCCTGGTGGAGGCTCTGGGTCTCCAGTCAGCTCGATGGTGAAGGAGCGGAGAGAGCAGGGATCAACTCCTAGCGTCAGGTTTCAGCCCCAAAGAGTGGGAGGCTCCCTTCTGCTGTTATCTGTCACACTGCACACCCAGGACTCCATCAGGGCCCTGATGCGCTTCTGTATGGGGCAGAAGGGCTGCAGATCTGTCCACAGCTCAGCCCCAGCTCCCCTAGAAGTTTGGGGAATCCAGCGGCAGGGAATTTTAAAAAGGAGGCGCAGGCTGGGGGACTGTGTCTGCACAGCATCTGCCCCCTCCATCTGCCCAGCCCCCGGGGTCATACAGCAGGAACTCAGAAGGCCCTGAGCTGCCTCAAGAACCCCACTCTGCACAAGAGCCAGAGATGCTTCCCCCTGCTCCTCAGTCTGACGTGGGGAGGGAGGGAAGGCGGGTTGCAGGGGAGCTGGTGTCAGAATCCCACCTAAGGTCCTACCACCCTCCTAGGCAGATGAGGCAGCGGGCCCCCAGGGATAGGTCTGGGGTGATTGCCACAGCCGGGACCTCTAGTCCGGGGTCCGGAGGCTGAGGCGAAGCTGCTACCCGTCCTCCTCCGGCCCAAACAGCGCTCAGAGACACACGAGTGTACACAGACGCATGCACACGCAAACAGGCGGCCCTCCTCCCTCCGCACGCGCACACACACGCACACACGTTCGCTCCATCTCTGCAGGTGATCGGCGGCTCTGCAGGTTGCACTCCGGTCCCACAGTGGCGGCTCGGGCACGCAGGCTTTGCTCACGGAGCCACGGCATGGCAGCTGCAAGAGAGACAAGGGCGAAAAGGAGCGTTCAGGAGACTCTCAGTTGCCCGGGACACGGCTCCTCTGGCTGCTCCTCTGGGGGACCGGGGAGAGCCCGGAGCGAAGCGTACGGGCTGCAGCACCTGGGGACAAGGTGGTTGCTGGGATGCCAGTGCATGCCCGGACGCCGGCCCTCTCCCTCTGAGGTGCTGACGTGGACCAGCTCTCCCCTGCGGACTCTCTGGGCCTCGCCTGCCCCAGGCCTGAGGATGGCAGAGGAGGGGTCACGACCTGAGGCCCTGGGTGGCGCTTATTCAGATTCAGGAAGGGCAGTTTCTGAATCAAGGCACAAGGGCTGCTGCCAGAGACAGGAAACCAGAAAAAAAAGAAAAAGGCTGGGAGAGAAGCCAGCCAGGGCCAGTAACTTTGAAGATGAAGGCAATGACTGAGTTTGGAATCAGCGGGCGAGCGAACTTCCGCACAGATAAAAGGAAGCTGGCACTGTGCTAGAAGGCTGGGGGGTGGGGGAGAGGAGACACGAGGGTGAGTCATTTTAAAGATTTACAACACCCCAGATCTAGGGCAGAGGGAAGAAATGGCCTCATGCTGGATAACAGGACAGGGCAAGCCCATCACAATGCCGCGCTGCCTGTTTCGAGAGGTCTAGGGTGTCTGAGAGTGCAGAGACACGCGGACCTCCCTTAAAAGACTGTACCTCTTAAACGATGGTCAGGTGGGTGACAAGACAGCCTCCTGAGCCTACTCTACTGCGGGTCAGGCACTATACTCGTGTGTGGCCAGATTCATATACTGAAGCCCCGATCCCCTCAGAATGGGACTCCTTTTGGAAAGAGGATCTTTAAAGAGGTGATCAAATTAAAATTAGGTGCTTACTGTGGGCCCTGATCCCAAATGACTGGTGTCCTTATACGAAAAGATTAGGACACAGACACACAGAAGCCAGAGCCTACGAAGACAAGGGAGGCAGCGGTGATCTACAGGCCCAGCGGAGACGCCTCAGGGGACCAACCCTGCTGTCAGCTTGACCTCAGACTTCCAGCCCCCAGAACTGTGAGAGAATGAATTTCTGTTGTTAGAGTCACCCAGTCTGAGGCACCTTGTGTGAACTCAAGCAAACTGCTGCAGCTTGCGACCCCATTAACTCTGAGGATACAGCCTCCATCTTCACAGATGAGAAAACTGAAGCCAGGAGGCTATGTAAGTGCCCAAGACGAGAGCATTCAGGAGTGACAGAGCCAAGACAGGAAACCTAGGTCTGTCTGCTTCCACAACCTGTATTTTTGCCACTAAGTAATCTCTACGTTATAGGGTCTCCCGTTTAAGACTTTCAGAAGATGTAACGAGAAATTCAACATGGTGGCATGAGGATTAACATTCAAACAACATCAATGGAAGTTCAGATGTTAACAGAAAAGAAAAAAATGCTCTTGAGTCGAAGACATTGGAATCAGGGATTCAAAATCAATCTTCTGACACATGTGGCCCTTTAAGATTTTAACCGAATGATGATAACTTCTCTGGAAGTTGGGAAAAATCAAGAACAAATGTACGAGGATACCTGGATACCTGGATGGGCCGATACCGAGCTCCTCTTTAAAATATAGTCAACAATGTTCTTTGAGTCTGTACTCTAAGGACCCAGCCATATTTTTTCACTACAAATAAATACTCTCGTCACTCAAGTGTATATATGTTTACCGGAGCATGCTACTGACCCTTCTTCTGAAACTGAAAATTTCAGGGCTGGCAAGTGAACAGGCACCCCTGCCCACCACCTCCATCTCTAGTGTTCTCGCCACCTTCAGGGACGAGGGAAGAGAGAGGCTGCTTGAGGGTTCCTGAGAGCAAGGGCTCTCACTCTGGGGTTTCTGATCCTTAAGGGTAGGCCTTAAGGGATAGTCAACAGAGACTGTGAAGTTCTGTGTACAATCTGCTGTGTGTGGGAACAGGTGTGATTTTCTGGGGAAAATTTCCCATCCTTCATCAGACTCTTCAAAGCATGGGTAACCCAAAGAGGAGTTAGGAACTGATGCCTCAGCTTAGAAGCTGAGGTGCAGTCAGGCAGGTATAATACTAAGAATCCATTCAGACCTACGCTCACCTGGACATGGTTTAGCTATGGGGCAGACTTGTGAAGGGAGGTGGCAATGCCCTGGCCTCAGATGCACCCCAGTGACCCACAACCCTCTGTGATGGCTTCAAAAACCCACACAGAAAACCAAGGTTTGGAAAAACCAGCTTATCCTTGTCTACAAAGCTAGTCAAAGGCCTGGTCAACTACTTACTCAAGCTGCTCGATCAGCAGATAATTAGACGGCCCCCATGCTCTTATTCTCAAGCTAGGGCATAGGTCTGCAGAAAAAGGCGGTTGGGGAAATCAAACGAGGCCATACAGGAAAACGACAGCATCACTGAAAGACAGAGAGGCGCAGCTCGGGGAGAGGCGCCAGGGGAAAAAGTCAACTCATAAAACGCGCACTAAAAACAAAGTCAGTCTCACAACTGTTCAACTCTTTCAACCTGTCAGAAGTGGCTGGAACAGACTAAATTAGTGACCTCGTCCCTCAGTGTGCCAGCATCAGTTAGGACGGCCCGTGTCCCTGGGCCCTCACACCCCCTCTCCCCGCTGGATGCTCATCTGCAAGCCCGCCCCACCCCGGCTCCTAGTCCGGGCCGGGCGTGTGTGGACACACACATGAGCCTTGTCAGCAGAGGAGACCACTACAGCTCCGGGTCTGGAAGAAACGTGGCTTGGAGCCTGGACCAGGTCTCAGCGGCCACCCCTCCCCTCCATAGGGGGTGAGGTGCAGTGCCAGCGCTTGACGAAGGCAGAAGGCCAGCCACCAGCGTCCACATTAGGAGCGGGGAAGGGCAGAGGTGCAGCTGGGCCTGGATGGGGTTTACAGCTCGTCTCTCGGCCCAGCCTCCTTCTTCACTTAAGCTACACACCTGCCCTTCCTGCTGTACCACAGAACTCACACAGCAAAGGGGAGGGTTGTCTGTCAGTCAACAGCTACTTAGTAAGTGCCAGGGAAAGCGCGAGGGGATGTCAAGTCCCAACAAATTCTTGTTTCAGGAACTGATTCAGAGAGGTGAGAAAAACTTGTGTGAAGGCTCGCAGGATGGGTTTCTGACCACCACAGTCTCTGCTTCCACCAGGCAGCATTTTACACACTGCCCAGTGCCCCTCACACATGACTTCACGTAAGGACGGGTACAAAGGGAACAAATGTCAGAAAGACAACGAAGAGATTCCAGAAGTCAGGTGAAACTGTTAGTCGCTCAGTTGTGTCTGACTCTTCGTGACCCGGTGGACTGTAGCCCGCCAGGCTCCTCTACCCGTGGGATTCTCCAGGCAGGGACACTGGAGTGGGGAGCCGTGCCCTCCTCAGGGGAGCCCCACAGCTAACCGAGCCTGCGTGAACTTCGGGTGGAGGAGGGGGAGAGGTGTTCCTTGGCCACGAACCTTCTGTGGTCAATGGGCTTCTCTCAGCAGATCAGTATGTACCAGCAGAAGGGCAAATGGATCATGTGCGCTGCTAAAATAATCGGGCCCATACAAAAAGCCTGCACACAACTGGAGGCTGATGGAATCCTGAGCGGTCAGCAGCTTTGGGGATTACGGGGAAGTAGCTGAAATGAGAGCTATTTGGGGCTGGCTTATTTTTCAGTTTTGTGAACCTCGTACAGTAACCAAATGCAGAACAGACACTGATGTGGGTTTGAGGTGAGTGTGGAGCCGACTGATATCAGGATATGTTTTCCCACAAGATCAGTTTAAATTATTGTCTGGCCCAGGCCCGAGGCATCAGAAACAACAGAATAACAAACTAGAGAGGCTGGAGCTAAACGCGGCTTGAAGGGTCCAGTGATGGAGCCTTCCGGCTGGTAAAGTGTGCTTATTCACACCTGACAGCTAAAGCATCTCGGAAAAGTTATGAATCCTGCCCTGAGCCACTCAGCTAAACAGACGAGGAGGAGAAGGGGAGCAGGCAGTTAAGACTACTGACTCAGGCCCCGGGGCCGCTGCTCTGCGGTCCACCCAGCCCAGGGTGCTGGCTCTGACTGAGGTAACAATGACAGAGTCAAAGACGCCCTGAGAAGCACATGCAAGGTGGCGATGTGATTTCGCCTGTGTGGTGCGTTTTACTCAGAGGCTTTTCACATACGGCTTCTCCTTCTCTTTCCCCAGCGCGTGTGCTTGATGGGTAGAGCAGGTGACGAGAGGCTGTTGTTGCTGACTTACAGCCACCTTCGGGCCCCGGCGCGACCACCAGCACACAGTGAAGCCCAAGTGTCACTGAGAAGCTCTCTTCTTTCAGGGTTTCCAAAGAACACAAGTATCTGTCCTGTCCTCCTGGCCCCACCTCCAGCCGACTGGCCACGATTAACGGTTGAACCTTCACAATCAGTCCTTCAGATCCCGACAGGCTGACGGACAGCTCCTGGACTACAAGGTGAGAGACAGGCGCCGGACTCTGTGCCCTTGTAGGGTCCACCTGGAATCACCGCCACGGCCTCTCAGCTGGCTCTCCCCCCAACACTGTTTCCTCTGGCGTCCCAGCCCAGTGCCTGGTTAATCTTCTAAAAATGCCAGTTTGATCCTTCACTCTGTTTCAAAATGCGCCTCCGTTCCCAGAGAGTACACACCAAGGACTCTGTCTGCCTGACATTTAAGACCCTCCATGATTAGACCCAACTGTAACCTTATGTTCTTGTAAAAACATAGTAATAACAATACCCATAATAATAACAATGGCTATCATTTCATTTACGAACTTCTAAGACTAAGTGGGGCTTCCCAGGTGGCACTAGTGGTAAAGAACCTGCCTGCCAGTGCAGGGGACCTAAGACATGGAGGTTTGATCCCTGGGTGGGGAAGACCCCCTGGAGGAGGAAATGGCAACCCACTCCGGTATTCTTGCCTGGAGAATTCCAAGGACACAGGAGTCTGATGGGCTACAGTCCATAAGGTTGCAGAGCCAGATACGACTGAAGCGACTTAGCACGCAAGGCTAAGAGCCCCATGTGTTACACACAGTTCCTGACCGGCACCCACACTCTGTAGCTGACAGAACCTGGACTTTGTCCGGTGGCTCGTGGACATGGCCCAGACAATAGATCAGGAATGGTCTAAGTCAGTGATTCTCAGAGTGCAGTCCCAGAACAGCAGCATCATCAACTGCTGGGAACGTGTTAGAAATACAAATTCTCAGGCCCCAGCCCAGGCTTGCTGGGGGTGGGGCCCAGCCATCTGCGGCTTAACAAATCCTCCAGGGGCTTCTGTTGCTCACTCAGGGTGGAGATCAATGGTCTAAACAATCCAGATCCTATTTCCCAGCTTGCGGGTGGCTTTATCACTCAGTTTTGGCTCATGACGCCAATGTGAAAAGGTGGGGAAGAAGAGGTATCCTGGTAAAGGTTTTATTTTCTTGATGAAAAGGAAGAGAGGCACCCCCTGATGACCTGGCACAGTATAAAACTGCAAAAAGCTTCACTGCCCCAAACCCAAACTTTACTTTCTATCTTTTACTCAACTTTATTTTTCCTTCATACCACTTAGGCCTTTTGGACACAAGATGCATCTATTTGTTTACTGTCCATCTCCTCCCACAAAGATGAACCCAGGGGCGGGGAGGACTGTCATTCATGTTCACAACCATTTCCAGTGCCTACAACAGTGTCTGGCAAAGTGTGATCTTGATATATGTTTATTGAATGAATGAGTGCAGCTGTCTCCGCGATTCCTTCTCTTTCTTGCTTTGAGCAAGGAATTGATGGCTGAAGCTATGGCAGCCACCTTAAGGCCAAGAAACAAGAGAATCTCAGAAAAACTGGCTCTGACATTGTTGAGCCATCAAACCCAAACCAGCAACGCTGTGCTCTGGGCCTTTTGTTCCTTAAGAAAACTAAACCCCTCTTTTGTTTTCACCACAGCAGTCATATTTTTTATCACTAGGGGCCCCATACATTACTAACTCATATATTTAAGCATTTAATTTTTGTAACAGGAACCTAATTTTTGGTGAGGAAACCAAGTCTCAGAGAGGTTAAGTAACTTGTACAAGATCATGTAATCATTAAGCTGCTGTTCTTGTTGGAAACGCCCCTCCCCCCTTGCTGCCTAAATTCAGTTCATCTTCCAGGTCCTCTAGGGCAAACTTCTGTGCTGTACTCCTGGATCGGTCTAGCTTACTAACATCTGCCTAACGATAAGCCGGTGGAGTCCGAATCACCTGTCCAAGAATCACAGATTACTGGTCTTGTTTCCCTAAGCAGACCGTTACACCTTTACAGATGGGCACCGGGTCATCCATGGGATAGTTTTCTCTGTCTCATGCTGCCTTTCCTCACACGTTTGGTGGCAACAGTTTCAGGCTCAAGTGGGTGCCATTACCTTCCTGAGCAACCGTAACCCAGACGCTGAACCTCTCTGTTCTTTGATCTTCTCACCTGAAAGCCAGAGTATCGGCCTGGCAAGTTCCAGATTTGTAAGACAGAAGGAACTTTGCTTAGTACCACAGAGTTGAGAGAGAACGAAGAGGTAATTTCTAAGGTTGCCAGCACTCCCAGGATGAGATAACACAAATCTGCCCACCTGCAGTGTCTGTGACAAAGAGCCTAGTCGGGTAAAGGGCATCAAACATTTGCCGCATCACTGACATGTCAGTCTAGACACACAGACCAGATGGCTCCCTCTGGCCTTGAAGTGGAAGAGTTCAGGAAAAAAGAACTTCATGGAGATAATTACCCTCCCATCTAATATTGCAGACATGGCACATAAGGAACAGCCCAAGATGATGACCCAAAGTGGAGAGTAATTTATGTCTTCCCCAGAAAGGCATAAAAAGCCCTTCTTGCTCTGGGGAAGGAAGAGCCAGGTTTTGGTTTTTGAAGACGTTCGGGGGCTTCCAAGGAAGGTGCGCGCTGACGGGGAAGTGCAGAGCCGAAGCCACAATGGATGGAGGATGGAGGATGGAGCAGTAAGAAGCACAGATGACTGACCGGCAGCCTGGGTGGGGCTGGGCTGGGCTGAGTGACCTCCAAACACCCCTAAGCCTGCATTCTGGAAGTGTGTGCTGCCCTCTGCTGGCCAGCCTCAAGAGCACACCCCGTCGGGGCAACTGGCAGAGGGGCCTGGAGCACCCCAGCCCAGCCCTGGGACTTTTCCCTCAGCTTCACACCCAGGTCTCTACTTTCTTTTTTTTGGATTTGGCTCACTTTGAGAGGTAGAAAGAGTCTTTTTTTTTTCTTTCCTATGGCTAGCAAAGAGGGAACAAGGCTTTATCTTTAAATTCTCTTAGTATCAGAAGGTGTAAAAGTCAGAATGGTAGAATCTGAGTTGCAATCCTAAAAAAGTCATGCAGCCCTCAACAGGCTTCAATCCCGTTTGCGGGGTTTTAAGCTTCACCTGGCAGGGTGGTGGTTTCCCAAACTCACCCCAGCCCGTCCCCGCCTCACCCCACCTCTCCCCCTCCGCAGCCCTTCCTCCCTTCCGCCTCAGTCTGTGGCCTCACCCACTCTCAGACACCCCTGCTCGGCAGTTCTGAGGAAAGCGACTCGGCCACCCTGGCCCGCTTGCTGAGCTCTCCACCAGGCGGCTCCTCCGCCGCTCCCAGTCTGCGCTTGGGAGACGCTGGGCCCCCGGGCAGCGGTCTCGGGCCTGTGGGGAAGCAGGTCAGTGTCACACGGACACGTGTGTTCAGCCCACGTGACCCTCAACTGTGCAGAGGTCGCTCTTCAGTGAGCAGGGAGACCGCTCCTCAGACCCGCCCTCCTCCTCTCAGCAGTGACCGCCTGGAAATACCCGAGGAGCGCATGACCAGGACTGCAGGCAGGAGTGCCAGCTCTGGGGCCCAAGTCCCAAGAGCTCCAGGTCGGAGACTGATGGGCCTGGGGGCTACCCTTGCTCAGGACTGAGGCCTTCCCTCTGCAACTGGCCTCCCAAAGCTGAGATGAGCACTCTCTCCCTTGTGGAGCCCACCTTGCCGGGCAAAGTAGAAAAGGCTCTGTAGTTCTCTACAGTTTGAACTTGCAGTCTTCTGAAGGGCTAAGGTTAAGAGCTGAAGGGCAGAAGTTAAGAAGGGGGCAAGTCTGCCTACCCCTCTCTCCTGCCACCTCCTGCCTGGATAACTCGTCGCCCCCGTCCAGCCTCCCTGTCCTCGGAGGCTCCTGCCACACTGCGCTCTCCACACACTCTCAGCAGGCAGAGTGAGCTCTTTAAAACATACAGTGGGTCACGCCTCTGCCCTGCTGGCCCCGCCAGCGCCTTCTCCCTGCACACATGAGGGAGTGCTAGCCCTCCCTGTGGCCTTGGAGTCTGTACGGCACTGCTCTGGCTATCCACCCTCGTCTTGCTCCAGCTCCTCACTGAGGACATGCCAGCCCCACGGGCCTTCCTCCTCTCACTCCTGGGACGGGCAGCTCACTTCTGTCTCTGAGTCTTTTCTTGCTCTTCTCTTTGCCTGGGATGCTCTTCCCCCTGTTCTTGGAAGGCTGGCTCTGCTCACTACCGGGGCCCTGGTACTCCACCTAAAGTCACTCTCCTCCCCAGCGCTCTTTTAGCAGGTCATTTGACTTTACTTTCCCACAAAGCACTTGGTATCTGATATGGTCTTGCACGGATCCTTTACCATCTGCGTCCCCAGGAAGGATACAAGCTCCCCCGGGGCATGACGTGTTTGGTCTCCGTCCTCAGCCCCCAGCAACTGAAGCGGGGGTAGCTCTGCAGTGCCCCTGGGACGGGCACAGGCCCCCGGAGGCCAGCTGTACTCACCTGCACTGCTCGAGCTGGCTACCTGGCTCGAGCTGGGCTCCGCCACTGGGTTGCTGAGGTCTTCCACACAGGAAGGGACAGACGCCAGCAGACCTGGGAAGGAGGCAGGGGAGTAATCGGAACGCAGACTCACAGGGCTGCCCCGGGGCAGGTGAGGACAAGACAGGGGTCCCAGGTTCTGCCTCCCTCCGCTGGCTGCAACGACTTCAGCCCAGCCTGAGTGGCCTCTGCCCAGGAAGTCAAGTTGACAGCCTGGAAGGCGGTGCTCGGCGGTGTCCCTCTGCAAATATCGGGGAACTCCTGCCCCACCCCATGAGCCAGGAGGCGCTGTCCCTGTTTGGGGATGAGGGGATGGTGGTGGGGGGTGGTTCCTTACAGAGTCCCCGGTAGCGGGAGAGCTGCTGGTAAACCTGCTTCATCCGCTCGATGTTGAGCCGGCTGGCCTCGGCGTGGTTGACGATGGGCCGGGGGTAGTCCACGCCGATGACGCACTTGGCTGCCTTCTGAATGGACTCTGGGGCGTTCCAGGGTTCGTAGATGTACCGGGAGGGGAACCCTTTCAATTTGGGCAGGTATCGCCTGAAACACACCCACCAGACGACCTGTCAGCGCGCTGGGAGCCTCCTTCAAAGACCACGTGCATCTCACCCGAGGGGGAGGCTGCAGTGGTCAGAGAGCCTGCTCTGCACCCTCACCTGATGAAGTCCCCACTGGGGTCCGTGCGGCGGCCAAAGCCCACCGGGCAGTAGCAGTGGAAGAACTGCTGGAAGAAGGCGCTGCAGGACAACCACATCCAGCTGCCAGCGTTCACGCTGAAGTCCGCGTCCAGGAGCAGCTCGTCGAACACCTGGATGCAGGCAGGAGAGACCATGAGCCTCCAGGGGGACCTACGACCACGGTTCTCCCCCAGCCCCCACGTGCCCCCTGGAGAAGGGCGTCAGAGCCTTCTGCTGCGGGCAAGCGAAGAAGGATCTGAAGCGAATTTCCTGGACCCGGGGTCCCAGCCCACCCCCAGCCCCTAAGGGGGCTGCCTGCTGAGACAGCACTCACCCGGACGCCACTCTCCCAGCTGACCCAGAGGTCCCCGCGCGTGAGGAAGCAGGCCACGGCGTGCCGGGCCAGGTGGTGGATCCAGCCCTCCTGCCTCAGCTGGGTCATGATGGCATCGATCCAGGGGAAGCCTGTCTTGCCCTCGGCCCACTTGGCCAGGGCCTCGGGGTTGCGATCCCAGGGGATCTGGATGCAGATGGGGTTCCCCTCCATGCGGTCAAACCTGGGGTTGTTGGTGGCCGCCGTGTAAAAGAACTCTCGCCACAGGAGTTGCCCAAACAGGGAGAGCGGGGGCGTGCTGTTCCGCTTCACCTGGGGGGGCACACAGGTACAAACGCTGGTTCCACCCCCAGCACTCAGGCCTCCCCACACAGGAACCCAGAACTGCCACCGACTCAACAGCCCCTCGATGCGTGGAGGGGCCATGCCCTGGGAGAAATGGCAGAGGGTGCCCGCAGACTGAACCTGGCTCCCTGACTGTGCCCACTGTTGCTCTGAGCACCAAAGAACCGCTGAGGGTCGGCAGGCAGCGGACGGGACAGTGCTGTGGGACTCGGAGCTGGGAACCGAACGCCCCAGACTGGCCAGGACCCTTGTCCTCAGGTGTCCCTGTGCAGCTCTCTTTTCTAAAACATCAAAGGGAGTTTTCTCAACAGCACACACACAAAAATGCTCAGTCTAGATTGTGGTTAAATACGTGATGCCCACAGCCTGGATCTGGGGCCATGGGGACCTAAGACATCAGACCTCCAAGCAAATGATGCAGGTGTGTGCTCAGTCACACCCGACTCTCTGTGACCCCATGGACTGTAGCCCCAGGCTCCTCTGTCCCTGGGATTCTTCAGGCAAGAGTACTGGAGGGGGTGGCCATGCCCTCCTCCAGGGGATCTTCCCAATCCAGGCATCAAACCTGTGTCTCTTGTGTCTCCTGCATCGGCAGCCAGATTCTTTACCACTGTGCCACCTGGGAAGGCCCAAGGGAATGATAATTTTCCTAAAATCACAAGACTACCCACTGAGCTGGCAAAGCTACCCCAGGCCACAAACTCCGGATACTGGCAACAGTAAGGACACATGAAACAACGCAGACACAAGGATGATCTGATGAATCTCAAGAGCTGGAGGTGCGGCCCTCTCTCTCTGTGGGGCGGGAACATCACCACAAGGCGCTCTGCCTGTTGCCCCATCTGGCCCTGCATTCGGCCCTCTGGCTACTTCCTCATCACTGATGGGCAAGGGCCGCGAGACAGTCTGGACACCGCCCTGTAGCAGGCCACTTCGCTCCTCACTCAGGACTGGCTCCAGCCTCACCCGCCCTGCCTCCCACCTTGAAGTCGGCCTGTCTGGCTCTACTTGAGAAGCTGGATCTGGTTCCGAGCGGCGGTTAGGGTTGTGCTCGGCTCTGCCACCTCTCGGATGTGGCCTCCTCCTCCGACTCTGGACAGCACAGACTTTAGCCAGAGAGGCCTCCCTGCAAGGTGACTGACCGGCCCAAGGTGACTGACCGGCCCAGAGGCCCCGGCCCCCTCGGCTGCACGTGGGGGCAGCTCACGGCCCTCACCTTCTTGTACAGGTCCCACAGGCGGTAGTAGAAGAGACGGCAGGAGAGGCAGCCAAAGCGCAGGTAGGGGCTGAGGCCTGTGGGGCTGGCCAGCAGGGAGTTGGCGTTCATCCGGGGCCTCTCGTAGTTGGCAACCCAGGCCTGCAGCAGAAAGAGAGGGCAGAGGAAGGACAGACTGGGATGCTGCCGAGGAAAAAGCCTGATGCACCGGTGGTTAAGGAACCTGCTTAAGGTCGCAGACCAGAAAGCCAAGGAGCCAGGACAAGAGCCCCGTGCACGCCCCACCCCTTCAGGCTGGCAGAACTTCTGATGGAACCACCACCGACCAAACAATGGGGCCCAAGTTCTCATCCTGACTCTGTTTAATTTGTGCTATGAGCATAGGAAGTTATTTAGTCCCTCAGCAACTTTTTTATTAAATGAGAAGAAAGTTTCCTACCTCTTGGAGATTAAATAAAATGACAGATTTGGAAGTTTCTGAAAGCACAAACAGGCCATGACTCTACAGAAGAAAGGAACAAGGGGCTCCCACGTTACAGAAGAGGACAGCGCTCGTCACAGGGGCCCTGAGCCTGCTGCTGAATGGAGGGTCACCCAGGCACTTCTACCCACTGCTCCACAGCACTGAGAAACCCATTACTGCGGACCACAGTCCTGAGTCATGGGGGTTACTTGTCTTGTTTTCTCACCAGTTGCCGCCAGCAGGGTACTTCACCTCCACAACTCAGGGACATCTGTGCCCTCTCATTTGCTATTAACAATCCCGTGAGGCACCATGTGTCACCTCCCTTTGAAAATGAGGAAGTAAGGCTAAGAAGAGTTACGTGACTGCTGGGGTTACAGAGACGCCAAGAGACAGGGCTGGAGGGACTGACTCCAGGCTTTTCTACTCCCTCTAATAACTATTTTCTTTCTCAACTCCTAATGCCCTCTTGTTCTTTGTGAAACTATTTCACAAACTTATACCCTCTTGAGACCTCCAATTCCATTCTTACCTACCCTTCTTCAGCAGATGACCTTCTTTCCTCACGATAAGGAAACGGAAGCCATCAGGTAGGAAACACCTCACCTTTTGGCCACCAAACCCACAGACTTGCCTGCGCCCAGCCCTCCTGCGACCCTGCCCCAGGCGCAGGCCCCCACCTGGCTCTGGAGACCCCTCCACTCCTCCTTCTGCACGTGCCACCTCCCCCTCTCTTCTGTGTCCACTCTAAGGACACTGGGGAGATGGTCTTGGTTCTTTGCAGACAAAAAAAACAAAAATAAATACCTTCCACTCCCCATGCAGACTTGCCCCTGCATCCTCTTCCTCCCTCCACAGCCAGCCTCATTCTACTTCCTCGAACCCACCTCCACTTTCCCCTTCACCACCCCCACCAGAGCCTCCACGACGTCCACACCACTGAAGCCTGTGGGCATTTTCTGTCCTTTCGTCTCTGGGCCTCCCAGCCGCTTCACCCTGCTGCCCGTGCCGCCTCCATACCCACCATGCCGTTGACTCCTGGTCGCCTCTCCCTCTCATGTGGTTGGCTATTCATGTTATACCAGCTCCACTGCCCCTCCCAACCTCTGAAGTGCTGGCGTCCCAGGGCTCTGTCTTAGGTCCTTTACTCCACTGTGCTCCAGCTGAGTTCATCCGGTCCCGTGGATCCTCTAAGGCTATTTCCGTGCAGACAATCACGACCCTAGCTTGCACCCCAACTGTGTGACCTAGACTCCCAAATCACCCTATCCAACTCCCTGCCAGAGATCTCCACTTGACTTTCAGGCCTCAAGGGTAGCAGGCTCTTTTTTCTAAACTGCCCTTCCACTGGCATGCCTTACCTCAGAAAGTGCATTGTCATCCATCTCGTTGCCCAAGCCAAAAGCCTGGCTGTCACCTTTACCTGCCCTCCCTTACCAGGTCATGTCAATCCTACTGTCTGAGTATTCTCCACTCTGTCCTTTTCTTTCCACTCCCTACTGCTATCGGCCTGGTTTAGGCTAAGACTATCCATACTGGACAACTGTTGACAGCCTCCCACCTGCCTCTCTGAACCAGTTCTTGTCTCCTCTAATCCACTGTCCACATGGGGAGCAGAGTGGTTCTTTAAAACGCCTGTCCCTGAAGGCAACACCTGCCCCGGGCTTCCTGGTGTTCTCAGGCTAGAGTTCCAAATCCTGGGCACTCTCCTGAAGCATCATGCTCTTGCTAGCCTTTGCACATGCAGCTCCCTTCCCTTGGCTAATTGTGACTCCTTCTTCAAGCCTCAACCTCAAGGCCACCTTCCCGGCAGGTGATCCTCAAGTATTGATTAGGTACCTCTAAAAGACACAAGGTATATTTGCCTGCTCACATCTTGCCCACCATTCTTTGAAAATCTTTTTAAGTGAAACATAAATACAAAAGCATACCGACGGGTGGCTTAATGAATTATTCTAAGGCAAACGCCTCTGCAACCACCACCCAAGATCACGAATCAGTCAGGTCCCTGCCCTGCTCTATCAGTGAGCACCTGCCCAACTTTGATAATAATCAGGTCCCAGCTTTTAAAAATCTTTATATTTTTCTGTTTTTGCAAAGCACATTTGGAAGGGAGAGCTTCATCTTTTCATTTATTCTTTGCATTTTTAAGTGTTTTCTACTCTTTTTTTTTCATCCAAATGTACATCCCCAGGCACATTTTGTTTAGTCTTGGTCATGTAAAAGAGTTCGATGTGGTATTTAAGTTTATTTTATACTATGCATTTCCCGCCATTTCCTTTTTTCCCTTTCAGATTTCTTGTAAAAGAACTCAAGACCTTTGACTTGCACTAATTCCCACAATCTGGATTTCCCTGACTGTGCTCTTATGGGTGCAATTCACATTCCTTTGGCCTGTGTGCTGCTTGCAAACTGGTGCCTGGTACCAGAGACTGGCTTGGACTCAGGTTTCCTGTCTTTGGCAAGACGACAGGGGGAACATGCCTGACGGTCACTATCCTTGGTGTTAGCAGTCATTAGGGAATCACTAGGGGCTGCAAAATTCCATGGTTCCTTTTTCATTTAATAACTGGGACACTTTTGTGGAGCGACGCTTGCCCTCAGCTACTACTGGGTAACCGGCTGGTAAAGATCACATTGTTTGCCCTCCTCTTTCTGGTAACAGTACTTAATGTTCTTCTGGTGGTGACCTAACCCTTCCCTAACCTCAGTTCAACTGGGTAAAGTAGAGCTAAGCCCATCTTGGACTCTGGCAGTGGGCTTACTCTCAGATGCAAGTCTGATCAGGGAAGGGGGCGCCCCCCTCCCTGGCCATGGTGACAGAGTCAGGGACAGTCACATGATCCAAGCAGACCAATGAAAACACTTCTTGGGACTTTTTCTGAAGCTTTTGGAAACTTTCTCAGGTAGTACTAAGCACATTGAAAATAAGCCGCTGGTGACCAGCCTTGCCACCACTCAAGGAAAGCCTGCTTGAGACGGAGAATGCACTCCAAGTAGCACTATTTGCACACCTGGATCCAGCTGTGCCTGAAGGCTACCTCTTGGGACTCTTGGTTATATAAGTTAAGAAAAATTCCTTTCCAAAAGCCATCTTGCAAACCAGAACTGATTAATACAGTCCTCTTGCCTTTCACTCTCATAACCCTCTGAGCCACTCCTTCCCTCACCTTGCATGTACTTTACTTCCCCGTTTCACGTCTATCATCTCTGTAGACTACGTTTTAGACTCTATGCCTGTCATGTTGGGCAGGCTTTCTAGTAGCTAGACCATCCTGACATAAGAAAATGCTCATTTCAGATTTGGAGAAGTGAAGAAGTTGAAATATCCTCCTGAAACGGTTTAAACTCCTGTCCATCAGGACATCTGTGCTCT
This sequence comes from Antilocapra americana, assembly GCA_007570785.1. Lineage (NCBI taxonomy): Eukaryota > Metazoa > Chordata > Mammalia > Artiodactyla > Antilocapridae > Antilocapra > Antilocapra americana. The sequence continues at coordinate 19,157,118 of ML663010.1, read as the reverse complement.
CCCAGACATGTAGAATACAGTACTCCCCAAGACCATCTTTGAATCTAAAGAGCCCTGACATAGGCTCCTTTTCTGCCCCCTCGGCCCAGCCTTTGTCTCCAGACTAACCACAAGGATCTCTGCGTAAAGCTGATGTGGACAAAGATAGCTGGTTCCCTCACAGATCTTGGACATCAACGTTCATCCTTTTAAATGGCTGGGGCTTGCTTTTGGCCCCGTCTCATGGTGAGATCCAAATGGGGACCTCAAGGCTGCTGGGCCTCGGGGAGACTAGGCCCATGACCTGCCTTCACTGCTGGCAAGGCACCTCCCAGGCTGGGGAGCACTCTTCCCAAGTGGGCCGTCCCAGCCTCCTCCTTGCACTGTCATCACCTGGCTGCTGGGCCAAATGCCCAATACCTGAGCAGGAATAGAACATGCTGTGACTACATACGCCTAGTGTAGTCACTAGGTCCACGATGGAACCTAGTCTATAAACCAGCTGCACGGGGGCAAGAAACAGGAGTGACTGTTAAGGAGAACAGTCTCTGCTGCTCTAGTCCCGGCGGGTGGTGTGTGACATTGTGAGGGACTCCTCTGGGGCCTCAGCCTCCTTCTTCCTCTGAGCACTCCCCCCTTCACTGGGAGCTGGGCCATTCGTTGGGCCATTCATTCTCTGTGCTGAGCAAACGGAAATCAGTGCCTTGAGGAGACCCAGCCAAAGGGGGCGCAGGTGGGGAACACATAAACACAAAATGATTTTTCTTAAACACTTTACTACCAGATATCCTCTTAGTAAGAGTATCTGACCTCTTACCGACTGACCTCTTGGTAAGGGGACACACAGATGAAAAAAAAGCAATTTAGCCCAAGTTTTAGAATTATGTAGAAAAAGATCTCACTCTGCTACTTAGTAAGTGCGTGACCTCAGGCAAGTCACTTAAGCACGGGAAGCCTTGACTTCCTCACTGGTAAAACGGAGAGCTTAATACCCACCTTGCGGGCAGATGGGCAGATGAAAGGAAACAGCGCAGGCAGGTGCTGAACCCATAAACGCTCAGCCCTGTGACCAGCCCCTGGTATAAGCACTCATGAAATGGTAGCCGCTCGTGTTGCTGTTACTGACATAAAGATGTTTTTCGACCAGCTTGAGTTAAGATGTACTAAGGGCCATGAACCTGGCTCCATCTCCCTGGCTGCATGGGTGTGTCAGCATCTGAAGTCCTGTGTCTCAGAACTGGGGCCATACCTTCCGTTCCAGGTGCTTATCCAGGCGGGCCAGAGCTTCTGTCTCTCCTCCCTGCCAAACAGCTGGGCCGAGTCCTTCAGTGGGGAACCCTACGGGAGGAGCAGCAGGTCACAGGACTGGAGGTCAGGTCATTCTGGTGATGGCTCAGCAAGTCCTCACATGCTGGCCTGTTCTCTGAGCTCTGTGCGAACTGAACTATGGTGTTCTTGGTGCTAATGGGACTAGAGCGAAGTTACTCAATTATGGCCGACTCTTTGCGACCCCACGGACCGTAGCCTACCACGCTCCTCCGTGGGATTTTCCAGGCAAGAGTACTGGAGTGGGTTGCCATTTCCTTCTCCAGAGGATGTTCCGGACCCAAGGTCTGCATTGTAGGCAGACACTTTACCGTCTGAGAGTCGCTGAGATAATCCTTAATGTTTCCTCAGTGATGTTTCCTAAGTCATGCTGGTTCTCTTCCCACTGTGACCTCTCCTCTGCTTTCCCTTGCCTCCCTCATCTCAGCCACGTCTCATTATAGGCAGGTGAGAATAATCCGATATGGCTGGCCCTGGCAGGTTACCTGGCTACAGTAGTTTTCAGGTGAGAAAGGCTAACCTTGCTCAGATCGAAAAAAAAATGTGTGATGGGGAGGAAGGGGAGAGAAGCTGACATAGCCCCTTTCATCAGAAGCAACACTGGCTATGTTGGTATTGAGAAGCCCACTGATGCCAACACCAGGCTATGCCTATATTGTCTGAGAGGTAAAAGCACAAAAACAGTCACGAACTAGAACAGGAGCTGACGCGTGTGAACGCCAGCAGGAAAAAAACCAGAAGGACTGCTGCGGAGTTAACAGTGGCAGGTAACAGTGACTTATTTCCATTTTCATCTCTCTGTATTTTCTTAAGTGCCTACAATAACAGGCATTACTTTGATGAAAAAGAAAATAATAGGAAGCTTTTTTTTTTTAACGAAAAAGAAGGTGGCAGTACAAGCGTCTCAGGCAGGAGTACGCACCCAGCTCGTCCAGGGAGGGCACGCCGTAGGTCTCGTCGTGGTTCTCCTGGATCTCGGCCCGGCAGCCCTCCATCTGCTGGCTGGTCACGGAGCCCACGGGCTTCCTGGGCAGCTCCATGCGGCTGATGATGGCCTGAAAGCGCTTGTAGGTAAGGGGCGGCTTCTGCCCGTTCAGCTCAATGATCCTGGGAATCCCAAAGACACCTGCTGTCACTCACGAGGCCCTGCGTCTCAGGTCCCTGCCCACCCAGAAAAGAGCCCAGACTGAGCAGGCTCGGAGGGCAGCCTTCCTCATCCACTCGTGGGTCCCACCCCTGGAGGGAGAGAAGGGGCAAGGGAGGCTACGTCTCCATGTTACCGAGAGGGAAACGAAGCCCAGACTGCTGGAGCAGGTGCCTTGGATAATGGAGCAAGTCAGGGCCAAAGCTGGGGCTCAATTCCAGGTTCCCTGGTGCCGATGTGGAGCCGCCTAAAGACAGAGACTGACCATATCCCTCTTATCACATAAAAGTCCCCAGTGGTCTTCACGGTCCTTGGCCTGCCTGTCCAAGCCACAGGGCGCCCTGTGGACTGTCTCTACCCCAGTGTAAGCCTCCGGGACGTTCTTTGATGAGGGCTGCAACATGTTCCTTGGTTGGAAACTCATCCCCTCCTTGTGCCCTAGTTACTAGAACAGAGAGGTGGGGAACAGCCTGTCCCTCCCTAAATTGGAGGCTTGGGGTTCATAGTCACAACTCAGCCTTAAAGGGTTTTTTGCAGTTTACAAAGTATTTTTTCAAGAGTCCAGGAAACACAGCTGCTCTCAGGTAAGTAGAAAAGCTACAGGAAAGTTTAGAGGCAAATCGAGGCTGTTTATGTAAGGAAGAATTGGGATGGGCTGGAGCCAGACTCCCGGGGCTCCTGTTAGCCAAGCAGCAGCTGACAGCAAGCCTGGACTTGGGGGCTTGCCGACTTGGGGACTTGCCGGGCAAGCTCATTTCTCAGTTCCTCTCCCCACTTCCCTTCGCAGAGGCAGAAGGTTGGGTACTGCCCCTGCAGTACCTCCTGCTCCTCCTCCGGCACGTGGCAGGAGGAGGCGCTCCACACCCAGTGCTCCCGGGAGCAGGAGCGGAGCCCAGCTCACATGCAGAGCTGTGTGACCCAGCCTCCCAGCAGCCACCACCTGTCTGGAGGAGGCGGGCAGGGAGCCCAAGAGGGACAGCTCTGGCAGGGAAGGAAGGGGAGGAGAGGGTTTCCGCCTGGCCTCTCTGAAAGCACAGGGCGCCAGAGTGATCCCTCGAGCCTCCAGGGCAACATCTAAATGTGAGGCCTAGAAAGCCAAGAGCCAGGGGGGGCCCAGGGAACGCAGCTGGGGAACAGAAGCTGTGCCTATGAGAGCAGAGATCTGTTGGGAGGGGCCGGACAGGCCCCACTGAGGTCAGAGGGCAGTTTCTGAGCAGCAGGATGGAAGCAGGAGGATATGGTGTGGGTGGGCCTGGATCGTGTTAGGGGCAGATCTGTGAAGACCCTGCTCGTGTCTCTTGGGCTGAATGAGCTTCTTTGCACCAAGTCGGGTCAGCTCTTTGAGCTGTTCTGTGGGACCCCACTCTGACCTATTCTCCCCCGGCTCCGAGAAAATGCCACGCCCCTGTGCCAGGGGCCCTACTGCTGAACCTCCCTGAGTTCCGTTCAGCAGGGGCCCAAATCACCAACTCCCACCAAGGGCAAGCTGAGCCCTGGGACCCCTCTCTTACTTGTCCAGGTCATAGAGAGTGTGCGAGTTCTCGGTGACCACCTCCACACCAGCCTCCTTGGCCATCTTCATGATGGCCGCGTCCCGTTCTTTCCCAAAGGGTTCAGAGTCATACTCAAAGGTCAGGCGGGTCACCCCCCATTCCTGTGGGGAACAGAATCTGTAATGCTCACCACTGTTGGGGAGAAGGACGCTGGGCAGGCACTCAGCTCCCTGCTGAGAGGCGCCCTAGCACAATGGGACACCTGTCAGAACAAACTGGGGACGACGACTTGCCCAGAAAGCCAACCATCCGAGGGCCACGAGGCCTGAGGAGGGCAGGCCCCTGAGGAGAGGCCAACAGCCCGCAACAGTGGAGCCTGAGGCGAGCGGTCCCTGTGGGATCAGGAGAGAGGTGGGCAGCTCTGGACGCCGGCAGTGTGCCTGTGGTAGAAGAATGCAGCAGGAGGCTATAAATACACACTCCCAGGGGAGCTCCCTGTCCCAGAAAGAGGCACAGGATCGCCACCTCCCGCCGGCTTGGCAGGCCTTTCCCAGAGCTCCGCGGGGCCCTGCAAACTTCTGGCCTAGTTTTCTTGGCAGACTTGTGCTATGTGAAGTGGCCTCATGGTTTCCATAGCGACACTCCTGCGGCCAGCAGCAAACAGAGCTAGCAGGCTCCAGCTCGCAGACAGCTGGGAAAGGAGAAGCAGCCCTTGGCCCAGAGGTCAAAGAAATCAGAGCAGAGGGGCCACTCGTTTTAAAAGAAGGAAATTCTTCTGTAAGTCTTTAGTCATGTCTGGGAGAAATTTCTGTATTTCCTAGGAAACCTGGGAGAAAACGGCCCAGTGAAAGGCTGTACCCTTTCTGGAGCCCAGAGAAAGCCCTAGAGCATGCACCTAGCAGGAGGAAAGCACATTCCAACCAAAGTCTCTGGTCATGGTCCCTTAAAACGCTGAACCCTTGGGGCAAACGCTACTATGCTCAGCAGTCCATAATAGATTACAAGGCTAAAGCCTCACAACCCTATGGATAATAATAATGTTATTATTAGACGACACCTTCTCCAAGAAGCCTCCTTGACCCTCGTCAGAAAGATTCTCCTGCACCTGCCCGTCTTTCATCACCGCAGTTACACACGGCAGTGAAGCTGCCCATTGCTTGCCGGTTTCCCCCATCAGCGTGTGAGCACTCGGAGCAGAGATCATGCTGTCTCATTCTCCATGACCCCAGGACCTGGTATGGGGCCTCGTACATAGAAGCCTGGGGGTATACAGTGACGGACGCCCTGTCTGTATCTCTGGGCTATGGCCGGTCTGGCCTCTGAGGTGCTGGGAGGTGGTGGCAACGTGGCAGAAGAGGGGCCCGTGTGTTCAACCGGATGGTGGTCGTGAACACGGCCCGGGCTCAGGCCCCGGGCCGCGGCTCTGAGCTTCGCAGGCGTGGGCAAACTACCGCCCCCGTCTGCAGAGCGGGGGCGGCAGCACCTACCTCTGAGGGCAGCTGCGAGGAGCGCAGGGCTTAATGTGCAGCGAGCGTGTGCTGAGCGCAGTGCTCGACTCACAGTCAGCCCTCAGTGGGTGCTGGCTCTTAGCAGCACTGTGCGATTTGCGCATGCGCGTCTGGGGTGGGGAGGTGAAGTGAATGCCGAAGTATTTACTCGGCTGCTTTAGTCGTTCCTCTTGTCTTTTCCCCCCAGGAAGAACAGGAAAGGAAGTGGCATAGAAACAACTGTGTGCTGATATCCTAGAGCCCTCCGTTCATGAGCAATTAGGCCTCCATCTGGATCTTAAAAACTGTGTCCTAAGGGTTTCTGGGGGAAAATGGGCTGGCTACCTGATACAGCAACCAGAGGCCTATGTGGTACTGAAATGAAGATTTTGTCAATCATATACAGAGGAAGCAGGGACACTCCCTTAAAGAGGCTGATTTTTCCCCCCAATAAGAGGAGCAAAGCAAGAGGGGAAACGCCTCTCGATAAACACGAAATCTCACCCTCAAACTCCTGGCACAAGAAGAGCCCTAACAAATCTTGCTGGCTTGAACCAAGAAAATATCTAAGTAAGCCAGGGATATCTAGGGTGAAATGACTTGCCACACCCCATGTCTGAAATGAGCTAGGAACTTTCCAACAAAACATTCGATTCCCCGATTTTTTCCTTAACACAGTTTCCATTCTGCGGGCAGCTGCCCAGCTCCATTCGCTCCGGACTTCCTTAGTGGCAGTGGTCCGTCCAGCCCTGACTGTTCCCGTTTCCTCAGTCAGAACACCGTCTCGCTCAGTCTATGGGGAAACCCTAGGAGCAGACGCCCACTGTCTTGTCCGGGACTTCGTGCACTTACCTTGAACAGCCTTGGGAACACGTCAGCCGGCTGTCCCCGGACCACAAAGAGGCGGGAGTTCAGCCTCCTTAAGCTTCTGTCCAAATCTTCCAGAGACTGAAGTAGGAACCTGCAGAAGCCAGAGTCCTTGTTGTTGGTAACATAACAAAGAGTCACTCTTTCCTATCAAAGCGGGGAGAACCTTGTTTACGCCAAACAAGTAGCACAGTTCTCCCGGGTTCTTGTCCAGGCATGAGGGGGAGGGGTTCAGGGCCGCCTCCATTGAATCCTGCCTTTGCCATTACTAACTGCCTGACTTTAGGTAACTACTTAACCTCTTTAGCTTCTTCCCTCCTAATCTGTGATAGAGTTGGTGTTAGTACCCATCTCAGAGTTGTTAAGGAAAGAAAGCCAAATAATGCAAGGGGAACATTTAGTTCAGACCCTGGGACAGAGAAAACCTGGGTAAGTGTGAGATGCTCCTACTCTTTCTGTTCCTCGGGGATCAGAGGGAAGTCTCTTACTCCCTCTTGGCCTCAGGCCCTGGGTACAACTATCCACCGATCACAAGGGGGCTGTGAGAATCACAAGGGAAAGCAGATGGGGGAGCCATCTGGGAAACAAGTGCAGCCCTGCGGTATGCAAGCAGAGGTGCCGTCAGCAGAGGAGCAAGACTGCAGTGGTCCTGGACGGTCTCACCCACCCTGGTCCGACAGACTCCTCGGCTTTCCGCACTCACGCTTTGGTCTGCGTGGGTGTCTCCTGCCACAGCTCCATGGCCCCACAGCCTGGGCTGGGTCCCCAGGGCTTCATTTGGCAGGTAGCCCCTTCTCCAGGCCTCTCAGGGCCCTGGCTATCAAGGTCTTGTCCCAAGAGGGAGAAGGTATCTGTTTGGAGGATTCCCTCCCATGCTTCCATGGGTGTGGGAGACTCCAGAAACACAAGACACCTGGCCTGAGGGCTGGATCAACATGGGTCAGGGAAAGGAAACAAATACTGCCTGAGAGCTTTCAGTGTTTGCTGACTCTACAGGACCACAAAAATTTATTACCTGTACAGCTAGGCAAAGGAGAAAAGCAAAGATATGCCCATTTGAATACAGAGTTCCAAAGAACAGCAAGGAGAGATAAGAAAGCCTTCCTCAGTGATCAGTACAAAGAAATAGAGGAAAACAATAGAATGGGAAAGACCAGCGATCTCTTCAAGAAAATTAGAGATACCACAGGAACATTTCCTGCAAAGATGGGCTCAATAAAGGACAGAAATGGTAGAGACCTAAGAAGCAGAAGATATTAAGAAGAGGTGGCAAGAATATACAGAAGAACTGTACAAAAACGATCTTCACGACCCAGATAATCACGATGGGTATGATCTCTCACCTAGAGCCAGATATCCTGGAATTCGAAGTCAAATGGGCCTTGGGAAGCATCACTACGAACAAAGCTAGTGGAGGTGATAGAATTCCACTTAAGCTATTTCAAATCCTAAAAGATGATGCTATGAAAGTGCTGCACTCCATATGCCAGCAAACTTGGAAAACTCAGCAGTGGCCACAGGACTGGAAAAGGTCAGTTTTCATTCCAATCCCAAAGAAAGGAAATGCAAAAGAATGCTCCAACTACTGCACAATTGCCCTCATCTCACACGCTAGTAAAATAATGATCAAAATTCTCCAAGCCAGGCTTCAACAGTACATGAACCGTGAACTTCCAGATGTTCAAGCTGGTTTTAGAAAAGGAGGAGGAACCAGATATCAATGCCAACATCTATTGGATTATTGAAAAAGCAAGAGAGTTCCAGAAAAACATCTACTTCTGCTTTATTCACTATGCCAAAGCCTTTGACTGTGTGGATCACAATAAACTGTGAAAAATTCTTAAGGAGATGGGAATACCAGACCACCTGACCTGTCTCTTGAGAAACCTGTATGCAGGTCAAGAAGCAACAGTTAGAACTGGACATGGAACAACAGACAGGTTCCAAATGGGGAAAGGAGTATGTCAAGGCTGTATACTGTCACCCTGCTTATTTAACTTCTATGCAGAGTACATCATGAGAAACGCTGAGCTGGATGAAGCACAAGCTGGATTCAAGATTGCTGGGAGAAATAGCAATAACCCAGATATGCAGATGACACCACCCTTATGGCAGAAAGTGAAGAGGAACTAAAGAGCCTCTTAATGAAAGTAAAAGAAGAGAGTGTGCAAAAGTTGGCTTAAGGCTCAACATTCAGAAAACTAAGACCATGACATCTGGTTCCATCCCTTCATGGCAAATAGATGGGGAAACAGTGGAAATGGTGACAGACTTTATTTTTGGGGGGCTCGAAAATCACCGCAGATGGTGACAGCAGCCATGAAATTAAAAGACGCTTGCTCCTTGGAAGAAAAGTTATGACCAACCTAGACAGCATATTAAAAAGCAGAGACATTACTTTGCTAACTAAGGTCCATCTAGTCAAGACTATGGTTTTTCCAGTAGTCATGTATGCATGTGAGAACTGGACTATAAAGAAAACTATGTGCTGAAGAACTGATGCTTTTGAATTGTGGTGTTGGAGAAGGTTCTTGAGAACCCCTTGAACTGCAAGGAGATTCAACCAGTCCATCCTAAAGGAAATTAGTCCTGAATATTCATTGAAAGGACTGATGTTGAAGCTGAAACTCCAATACTTTGGCAACTTGATGAAAAGAACTGACTCATTTGAAAAGACCGTGATGCTGGGAGAGATTGAAGGCGGGAAGAGAAGGGGATGACAGAGGATGAGATGGTTGGCTGGCATCATCGACTCAATGGACAAGAGTTTGAGTAAACTCTGGGAGTTGGTGATGGACAGGGAGGCCTGGCATGCTGCAGTCCATGGGGTCCCAAAGAGTCAGATACGACTGAGCAACTGAACTGAACTGAACAGCTAGGCATGATCACCTTTCTGAGAAATTCATCAATACCTTTTTTTGGTGGGGGGGCGGTACACACCACGGGGCATATGGGATCTTAGTCCTCCGACCAGGGATGGAACCTGAGCCTCCTGCATTGGAAGCACAGAGTCATAACTGCTGGACCACCAGGGAAGTCCCCATCAATACACTTCATGATATTTATTTTATTTTCAAATTAACATTTTAAACAGATTAACTATTCATGTGGCTCAGAATTCAAGTTACAAAAGGGTACACAGTAAAAAAGGCTCCTTCTCCTGCATCCCCTTGGGAATTTCATCCTCCTCTCTAGAGACAACTAATGTTATCAATGCTATTATATGCCTGGGATGCTTTCTAGGTGCATTTTCTTTTGAATTCTCTCAACACATTTTGAAGGAAAATACTACCTTGTTTTATAGATGAGGAAAATGAGCTACAGAGAGGATAATAACTTTGCTGAAGATCACAGTTATTGGGGACAGGTTCCTACCGCACACTCTTGGTCAGACTCAAACCATGTTTTCTTCCTTAGGTCTTCCAGCGGCACATCAGACACTGCTCTAGGCGCTGAGATTCTTGCAAGCTCTCATGCGTTATGACAACACAAACCTGACTCCAGGTGATCCACTAACCGTCTGTCCTTCCTCAGGAAAGAAGCCCTGGCAGGTGAGCTTGGTTCATGGCCACCTCCTGCTATCTACCCTGGGGTCTCCCACCCAGCCCCATCAACAATGGGAGTCACTAGAGTTTATTTTGAGCACAATGAAACCCAGGGGCTCCTCCGCAGCACAGCACGTTCCTTTGACTGTGGGAGCGTTACAGAAGCATCAACTGTTCCCAGGCTGCCAACCAGACCAGGCCCCCCGCTGCCTCTGACGTCTAGAGTATGACACTCCCAGGCAGTGAATGCCACAGAGCCACATTTCAGCACGAGTTGAGTCCTGGGCTCAGCCCGAAGCAAAATGCTAGAAGATGAGCAGGCAGGGACTCTCCGAGGGGCTGTGATGGGAGACTGAGAGGCTGAACGCTGTTCTCCACAAAGCCAGAGCTCCGCCTCTGCGAATTTCTATTTTTGAGCACTGACACCCTTAGAAAAGGAAAGCTGAGACAGAGGGACGCCCTTGCACTTGCGCTGGCCTCCTCTCAGGAGGAAAGTATGAGAGACTGCTTCCATGCCACCTGCACCCTGCCAGGCAGGATGCCTAGGGATAACTGGAGACTTAGACTCCACAACTTCAAGATCTGCGGCTTCCTTGCACTTGGGGGCACACATCCTTTACAGCCCACTAGGCTGCACAGGACGTTGAAGCTACAAACAGGATTGGCATGCACACAAAAGCAAGGTTCCGCTGCCTTCTGCAGACTTTATTTCTAGACCGCAAACATTTGTTTGGCTGCGAGGGGTCCTGGGTGCCGCATGATCTTCACTGTGCCCTCTTTTGTTTCAGTGCATGGACCCTCTAGTTGTGGTGTGTGGGCTCCAGAGAGCGCAAGCTCAGTGTTGCAGCCCCTGGACTTAGTCACTCCATGGCACGTGGGATCTTAGTTCCCCAACCAGGGATTGACCCACAGTGTGTTCCCTGCACTGCAAGGCGGATTCTTCACTGGACCACCAGGGAAGACCCTAGACCTCATTGATCAAAAGGAGAGATTCCTTGCAGCACCTCTGAAGTACAGATGACCCAGTGAGAACCCTTTTCTTTTTTGACAAGAGAAGTCTACAGCCAAGCAAGGAAGCAGAAAGCAGGACTCCGAACTTAGCAACCAAATGATAGAAGCAGGAGCAACTAACATTTCATGAGCATTTACAATGAACCAGGTATTATTCTCCCTGGAGGAGGAAATGGCAACCACTCCAGTGTTCATGCCTGGAGAATTCCATGGACAGAGGAGCCTGGTGGGGTACAGTCCATGGGGTCGCAAAGAGTCAGACAGGACTAAGCACGCACACACAGGTACTATTCTACTTACTTTACATACATCACCTCATTTAACTCTCATTTTACAGTTAAGGGAAACTGAGGCACAGAGAGACTAAGTAATTTGTGTAACATCATTCACCTAACAAACAGCCGGAATTCAAACCTGGACAGTGTGGCTTGGTGTCTGCATTCATAACCACCAGGCTCCACTGCCTCTCAACCAGGACTCACCCCCTGAGCACTGAGGCTGTGCTGCCAGGGACTTGGCCATCAGGGAGCACCAGAGCTCAACTCATAGGCCAACACTTTGCCAACAAATGCTTGTTCCTTGAGGGAAATCAAAACAGCTGTGAGTCACCCAGAAGCTTGCCAAAATGCAGGACCTCAGGCTCCCTCCCAGACCTCCAGAAGCAGAATCTGCATTTGTAGCAAGCTCCCCAAGTGATTCCTTTGCATATTAAAGTTTCAGAAGCACTGTTCCAGAAAACAGAACTTGACTTCTAGCTTCTATTGACAAGTTGCCTGCCTTGGCTTCTAGTTTTCACTAAAGTTCCTTGGCTTTTAGTTTTCACTAAAGTTCCTCTCTGAGACCCTGGTTTTGGCCCTCTAGAAATGCTGTTACTTTCAACTCCCCCAACCCCCAGTCAAGCCCTGCAGGGCTTCCCCAGAAAGGGAGGTCTCACCATGACCTCCAGGAGCCCCAGCCTCCAAGCAGACAGAAAAACTGCAGCCGCTGCGAGGGCACCACCAGAGAGGCCTGCCAAGAAGGAATGTGGAGCAGTGCTGCTGCTGGGCAAAAGCACCCTGGTGCCGGCAGGCACATTCTTCCACGAGAACCCTGGGCCTTTCTGCTCCCCTAGAGCCCTCCTCTCCATGCAGCCAGTTTCTCTTTACCCAATGAGGGACGACTCCAGAAAAAACTGGCCTGGGCACTAGAGGTGGCAGTGTCTGGGCAGTTGTTCACCCTTGGCAGCTCCCAGCTGAGCTCACATGGCCGAAATTCAGAGCACACAGTCCTGTGTGAGCGGCTCAAGCTCACCCTCTGGATCAGACAACACGTGCAGCTCAGCTGCATTATGTAAGTGCTTTGCAGTCAGAAGCAGAAGTGGAGGAAACCAACTTGGGATTTCCAAAAATACTAAAAGGACAGTAATTCAGAGACTCCATGGAGCTAGCCTTTTAAAACAAGACAGGCAAATCATTAGGCAAGGACTTCTCCAGAGACAGCAGATTCTGTGTTGAGAAATATTTTTGTTTATTTGTTATTAATAGGAGGAAGGAAAACGATAGTCAACTTTTGTTTTTTGGGTCTAGATTGCCCTTGACCCAGTTTCTCTGTTTCAAGCCAAGGTTATTAACTGTAATGATGATATTGTTGGTTGGCCACATATCGCATTAATAGAAATTAATTTCTCCTAAGGGCTTCCCAGGTGATGCAGTGGTAAAGAAGCCGCCTGCCAATGCAAGAGAAGAGGGTTCGATTCCTGGGTCTGAAAGGTCCCCTGGAGTAGGAAATAGCAACCCACTCTAGTAGTCTTGCCTGGAAAATTCCATGAACAGAGGAGCCTGGCAGTTTACAGTTCACGGGGCTGCAAAGAGTTGGATATGACTGAGTGAGTGCACGCGTGTGCGCACGCGCACACACACACACACACACACACACACACACAATTTCTCCTGGAGAGGGTGATGAGCTGAGAGAGTAGCACTGACGTATAGACACTACCCTGTGTAAAACCGCCAGTGAGAAGCTGCTGTGCACAACACAGGCAGATCAGCCTGGTGCTCTGGGATGACCTAGAGGGTCGGAGGGGCATGGGGTGCGAGAGAGGCTCAAGAGGGGAGGGATGTACGTACACAGATAGCCACTTCACGCTGGTGTGCAGCAAAGCTAACACAACATTGTAAAGCAATTATACTCCAATTAAAAAAAAAGGAATTAAGAGTGCTGAGGCCAAATAGAAAAGGAGAACCCAAACCCACAAGCCATAGCAGCGATGGGTCTCTATGTGTCACTTGGATCAAAATGTATGTATTCCTTCCTAACTTCGAAGAGAAAGATGAAGATCAAAGTTTTCACCCCTCTGGGGCACATGGAAACATTTTCTCAGCAGTAGAACAATAAAAATGACTCTGTTGGGTAACCAGTGTGAATAGCTCAGAGAAACTCAAATTTCCCTGCCAGCAGACCACAGTTCTCAATCTCCTTCTTGCTGACCAAGCTCTAGGGAAGAACCACCCCACGTGGACAGTGCGTGTTTAGCTCCCAGCAGTGGGAAGAAAGACACATTTGTTCTTACCAGGCATCTCGGGTAATTGCTCATTTATTAATTGGGCAATTTCAGCTGATATTTTATTTCTATCAACTCCTTCTGTCCCCAAAGTTCCTGATGACAGGTGCAGCACAGAACCAAAGAGAAAATGACAGAAATAAAGGGTGAGGTGAATAAACTGTTGCCCAACACCTATCTCAGTGGCAGTAGGGAGAGAAAGTTAATAAAAAAAGAAAAAAAGCAGGGATCTATTTGGAATACCCATTTTAAAATCTAGAAGCAGCTCACACCCTCTCTCTTTTTTTTCGCTTCTCACTGCAGTACATCCTTCCAGATGTAGTCAATTTGGGGCAGGTAGGGCTGGGGAAAGTGGAACAGGGCTTAGCTAACTAGTACTCGACAAAAAAAAGTCCTGAGGTTCAAATGCTACAATGAGCCATAAACTTCCCACTGCCGCCAAAGCAAGGAGTGCCCTAGCCCTTCTCCTACGCTAATAAATCTACATATTCTCGGCTGCCTTTCTCTGTCCATTTTTACTCTTAGAAAGTGTCCTTCATGGTTATTTTAATCTGATTTATCTGCTGAAGAACGCATGTGGGAGTCAGTGTAGGAAGTGCAGGAGGATAACAGAGATACAGATTGTGTCCCCCTGACCTCTGGCAGAAGGCCGGGAGCCCACTCTTCAAAGGGAGGCTTCTCAGAAGCAGCAACTGAAGTATTTGCAGAGCTAGAATGTTCTGCTGCGGCACAGTTCTCCCAGGTCCCTTCCAGATCCAGATATAGCCACCGGAAGACTACACACATTGCAGTTACGCAGAGGTACGTCTGGTTCTGTCACTTCCCTAACCCCCAACAGAATGCACAAAACCGCCTGCAGTTCTGCCTTCACTCTGAACCTGGCAGCAAAGGGTATGGTGGGGGCGGTATGAATGCGTCTGTGTCCAAACCCAAGAGCAATGATCATATTCTATCTATTTGGGTGACTTCACCTCTTGTCTGAAGCCAAAACAAATCGCACTTCTTGCCAATGAGCTGCAACACATATCCCAAATTGTCAGGCTGGGGTTCCCTGGTCCAGTGCTTCTCTGGCTTTGCTGCACATGTCAGCTTTAAAGACCCTAGAGCCCAGGCCATAACCTAGAACAATGAAATAGAATTGGGAGAGAAGGGGACCCAGGCATCTTTCAAAGATCCTTAAATGATTCCTGTGTGCCGCAAGGTTAAGAACCACTGCTCTAGTATGTCCCCCGGTTTTATTTATTTTATGGCATCAATTCTACTAAATGAAGACTGGTTACTTGTCTTGTGCCACGAAAACATAGGCTCCAGGAGCTATGGATACCACATCTGCATGTTCACTGCTGTGTCCCTAGCAGCAGTGCCTGGCAAATATTAGGCACTCATTAAATAATTGCTCAATTAACATCTGCATTCTTGCATGGCCTCTGACTTCAGGATTTGACCCAAGCATCTGAGCTGCCACATTCCTTTTCTCTCTCACAAGCTCAAAAGCACAATCACAAAAAGGTGACCCACAAAAACCCATTAAATGCCTAGTTTCTATTGCATCTAAGTTTAATCAGCAACAGAGCTTTTGTCACTGATCTGTGACCTCCACTACCACAAAAGAGCAGGCAGTCCTATGCAATGTCCTCCAAAACCTAATAAAAGAAGAAACTCCTTCGTGACAAAACAACCAGCAAGCAGTCTGGATTCTATTTACTCTGCTCTGACTGGCATGCTGCCACTGGGAGAGGGGCAGAGTCTGAGGCTTAGTCCGTGCTAGGGATGGCAGGTCATTCGAAGGTGTTTGTCAGCCCCAACCTCCTATCTATAGAAACTGGAGCAGAGGCAGAGCAATAGAGCATCTGAAAACTGTGTGGGCAGGCTCTCCACAGGACTGTTTTTAGTGGTTCTCTCAATATAAGTGGGGCAGGAGGGGTACTGAATAGACCCACTGCTGGGGGCACTCACTCTCTTAGCAGGGCACACACCTTGGAGAGGAAAGAATGGTGGAGAGCCGGCGTATCCTGGGAATAACTCTGCCCCTTGTGCAACAAGGCCACAAGTAAATATCCTCCAAAACAATGCAAACAAACCAGAGGACTACTGTACGATGTGTTACATAGAGATGGGAACACAGTGTCTCAGAACCCCTTGGTTTCAAACACTGCTTAAAGATAAAACACATTCACTGCCTATTTGTTCATCTTTTCCTATGATCCTGTCCACTCCATCTCCTGGGAGTCATCAAAGAGGGGCCCTCGATATCACAGCTTTCCTGCTCCCTAATCTCAGCACATCAGCTGATAAAACTCTAATCCATAATCGCTCAACCGTGCTTTAAAATCAATCTCGAGAGAAGGAAGGGACCTCTTTGGTTCCTCTTTTTTTTTTTTTTCCTGGCAAGTCCATAGCTGCTGAGGAAATTCTCCAAAGTGGGTTAATCACTGTTCTCTGCTCTCTAGCTCAGGACGGAGTGTCTCTAACAGAACATGCCCTTGAGGTCTTCATCTATAATGGAGGGGAGCCTGGCACTTTGCCTTATCTGATGCTATGCCAGAGTCTCTAGACATCTCCCAGAGACAGGATGATCTTGGTGGCGGGAAGGCAGGATGGATGAAAAAAGTGGATTCAGAAAAACCAGAGGCTTAAAGATGACCTTCAGGAGCCGGGCAATGCGCTCTGTACTTGATGAATGCAGGCATCTGCGGTGCTGTCAATTCAGGAACCCGTCCCTGCCCTCACACCACAGCAGCTCCCGTCCTCTCCCCGACCCCCGCCCCCGCCCCAGGTTCGCCCCCAGACAGGACTCCCTGTTCTGCCACTCACTGGCTGCAAGTCCTGGGGCAGGTCAGCTCTGTGTCTCTAGGAGTCTCACTCGACAGCGGGGATCACGATCCGCCCCACAGCAACGTCGTGAGGACAAGCCGACGAGGGTGTCACACAGTGCGGAGTCAGAGGCCAGCCCTTCTGAGGCCGACCCTCCGCCCCAGGCGGCCCGTTACTCCGGGACTCACGGCTTCCCCGGCCCGGGGACTCGGCCCCGTCGCCCCGCTCGCCTCCTTAAGGTCGGGGTCTTCGGCGGAGGCGCACGGCGCCAGGGCCTCCGCTTCGGGTGCCGCGGAGGCCAGGCCGCGAGCCCCGGGCCCACGAACCGCCCTCGCCCCGGGGCCCCCTCACCTCCAGCGGTTGATCCCGACGGAGGAGGAGGCCGCGAACCAAGGGTCGAGGATGTAAACGCAGCGCACGCAGCGCGCCCCGCGCACCGCCGCCAGCAGCGCCGGGTTGTCATGGAGCCGCAGCCCTTTGCGGAACCAGTGAACTGAGGAGGCGCCGTCCCCAAGGGCCGCGGGCGCCTGGGCCGCCGCCGCCGCCGAGGTAGCCGCCGCCGCCGCCATCACCGCCGGGACTGCCGGGGCCGCCGGCGCCCCGCCCCCGGCCCGCCCAGTGACCTATGACGCGCGGCTCCGCCCCGGGGCCCCGCCCCACGACCCCGGAGCGCCTCTGCTATTGGTGAGCGCCTCTCGCCGGGCGATTGGCTCCGAGGCGCCCCGGTCTGTCCCCGCCCCCTCACGTGCCCGCCACGTGTGGGCTCTCCGGAGCGGAGCCGGAGGGCGGGGTGGGGGGACGCAGAGTGGCGCTTCCCGAGGAGGTCTGGGCGCGGACGGCGTCTGCGGGGACAGTGGGTCCCCGACGTGTTGCTTGGCGCTGTGCGGGCTGGCGGGGCTGCTGTGACTCCAAAAAGTGACCCACGGGACGAACAAATGGCTGCCCTACGTCATCGTCGTCATCAGTAGCCTCGTCACCTCCCTCCCTCTATCCATCATCACCACGTTTTACTGCAGCCACTGTTTATTGAGTGCATCTCAATAAGCCAAGCAACATGATCATTAATACCCTTACGCTGACGTGTGGAGAGGTGCTCTGCTGTGCAGCAGTAGGTGGATTGGACATGTGGAGGATGTGATTTGAGATAGTGATTATGCCATCAGATGAATTTTTTCTTTTTGTTCTGTGTGGAGTAGGCTCAGTGGTACCTCTGTATGCAAAGCACTGAACTGAAGTCTGTGTGAGATGGACACTCCCCAGTCCTCCCCCGGGAAGCCAAGTGGAGCCTTCTTCTTCTGGGGGTTATCAAATGAAGAATCTGTCTCAGTTTGGCCCTAGGTTTTGCCTATGCTCAGAACCTTTCCTGAATTTGGGAATGAGAAATGAAGTTTTGCAATATAGGCAGCAATTTAGCAGCACAGTGTTGTAAACCACAGAGTTGTTGCAATCCTAGGCCCTCTCATTGTCTGGGCTTTGTACACACTGTTCCCTCAAACCTGGATCACATCCCACACCCCACCCCCTTTCTAACTCCAGTTTGTCCTGTGTCACTCCTCAGTGTGACTTCACCAGGGCTTCCCAGGTGACTTAGTAATAAAGAATCCACTTGGCAATGCAGAAGGCATGGGCTCGATAGCCGGTCTGGGAAGATCCCCTGGAGAAGAAAATGGCAACGCACTCCAGTATTCTTGCTGGGGAAATCCCTGGACAGAGGAGCCTGGCAGGCGACAGTCATGGGGTTGCAGAGTCAGACACGCCTTAGTGACCGAACAACAACAAAACAGCACTGCTCAGTGCAGAGATCATTCGCTGTCTAGTCCCAGCCTGCATAGCCCCATCTCATTCCGTGCTTTTTATCATGGCCTTATTCATGGTATTGGAATTTCTTATCTGTCTGCCTCATTAGATTATAATCTCGTGGAGGGAAAGGACTGTGGCTTGTTTACAGCTATACTTCCAGGATCTAGCTCAGTGCTTGGCACTTAATGCTCAAGGATTATTTGAGTAAAAGTTGGACCGGGACTAGACTTTCAGGTTGCCAGGAACATTAATTGTCTATCCCAGTCCTGACCCTGTTGTTATTTTTTAATCTTCTCTCCAAAGTCTTGCTGAATGATGAAATGCCACCTCTTACTAGTTTTTTAAAAATATTTATTTATATAATATTTAAATTGAGACACAGTTGAGCATTACTTTTCCTTTGAGACTTTGTATTCTGTCTTCTGTCCCCTTTTGTCTCCACAAGGAATGGAACAGAGAGTGGAAGGAGATTGTTCTTTCCTATAGCCTCAAAGATGGGTGTTTGCTTTTTCTCCTCTGAACTTCCATGATGCTTTCTCTATAGCGCATGAGCTCTAGGAGGGCAGGGACTGCATTTATCTTGCTCTTCAGTGTATTCCCAGCACCTAGTTTGGTACCTGACAAGCAGTGGGTGAGCAACGAGTGGCTGGGCGATTGTCATTTATCTCTTTCTTTTTTGGTTGACGCGTCTTGCAAGTTTATTTTAATCTATAGGTTCCTCCTTGCTCTCTTTTTGCTTTTGGCAGTTTACTTGTTGAGGAAATACGGTCATTTTCTCTGCAGAGAGCCCCACATTCTGGGTTGTTCTCATTCACTGCATCTCTGAGAATCATTTAACAGACCAGTCTCTAATCCTGTATTTCCTGTCAATTGGAATTCAGGATTTTTTTTGGACAAGCATAGCTTATAAATGAACTTTCACTGGGAAGCGAGCACATGATATCAACTTGTTCCTCATTTTGTAATTTTAAGATTGAGCACTGTTTCTCAATGCCATGGCTCTTTATATCCTATAGGTTATTATGAAAGCCAGCGTAGTATAACAGTCAAGCCCAGGGTCTTACACATTTGGAATGACTGTGTTCAAATTCTAGCTATGCCTTTTCTCTGTGTGACTTTAGGTAGACTAGTTGACCTCTCTGTTTCCTACTTTCTTAACCTATATTTAGGATACAGTAAGCGTTTAATAATAGCTAGCTACTGTTATTCTAACCAGCAGGATCTCTGTTTGCTTTTATTTTCCTTGCAACACCCATGCCCTGGGTCTTTACAAATAATGAGTGTTCCATAAGTTGCTGAGTGAATAAAAGATTTTTAGTCAGTTTTTTAAAAATCCTCAAAATTACACCACTAATGAGAAGGGAAGTCATCATCATCAACCCCCAAACAAAGCATTTAGTTTTTATCTTCATGTAGCCTTCCAGACTTTGTCCATAAACATCTAAGTTCTGCAACTTTAATCAAAGCAGAGGTGCAGTGTTGCGTGCATCTTTAAACAAAATAATAAGCATGTTTCCTAAGGCTGAGCACCGAAGAATTGATGTTTTTAAACTGTGGTGCTAGAGAAGACTCTTGAGAGTCCCTTGGACAGCAAGGAGATCAAACAAGTCAACCCTAAAGGAGATCAACCCTGAATATTTACTGGCAGGACTGAGGCTGAAGCTGAAGCTCCAATACTTTGGCCACCTGATGCAGAGACAACTCACTGGAAGAAATCCTGATGCTGGGAAAGATTGAAGACGGGAGAAGGGGACGACAGAGGAAGAGATGGTTGGATGGCATCACCAACTCAATGGAGCAGAATCCAGGAGATGGTGAAGGACAGGGAGGCCTGGCGTGCTGTAGTCCATGGGGTTGCAAAGACTCAGACATGACTTAGCGACTGAAGAACAACATATTGCTATGTCATTGGCTTTGTGTTTGTTACTTTTATTTTCAAGTTGATAAGGATGGATTATCTTATTGAATGTTTGCATATTGTTTGGGTGTAATAACAGGGTAATATCCAAGATTCAGGAAGTAAATTTGGAAATACTGGAGTGCAAAGTCCACTTTTGGTCTTTACAGTTCAAAAGGGATGTAGAGAAATTGAAGAGAGACCAAATAAATCTGTAAATTGCTAAGTAGATGAAATGTACTTATGAATTATTACATCTTTGAGATAAAAGAGAACTGAGTTATACATCTTGTTGTTTATGTATTAACACCTTGCTATTTACAAGCATCTCTGAAGAGTAGTTGCCATGGGGATGCCAAATGGTTGCTCCTTGTTTCCACTAACGAAAGTGAAAGTCACTCAGTCATGTCAGATTCTTTGCAACCTCATGGTTTAGGAATGAGACAAATTATCAAAGTATTGGGAAGTTTCTTTCTTCGCTAAAAATATTTAAGAAAACAGAGGTCAGAGTCCCGTTTTCTCTTTTGGTAGTAGTCCTGCGTGGAGACTGGATTCGGCAGTTTTTTACATTCCCTAAGAACTACGCTTTGGACAAATGACGGTTGAGAGGGAACCAGGAGCAGGAGGGAGGAAGGGAGGGAGTTTAAGGGAGCCTCGCCCTCTAGTGGTCAGACTGAGAAACAAGCGGCGGCTCAGTTTCAGGCTGAGCTGCGAGCCCTGGGGGCCCACCCTGCCCTTTTAAGTTAAACGCCGTGTTCAATTGCAGCCTTCTTAGCTTCAACACTTCACGCAAAGCCTACTTTGATGTACGCTATTTGAGCTATTTGGCTTAAGGAGCTGTAAAACTTATTGAAAGGATGGACTGAAAAGCCAGACGACTTGTTCCACGTCCAACTCTGTGGTTAACTAGTATCAGTAAACTACTTGGGCAAGTTACTTAACCTCCCTGGGCCTCAGTTTCCTCATTTGTAAAGTGGGATAATGATAGCAATGATGATGATGATGATGATAAATAATAATAAAACAGGTGCAGCATGGAATCAGAACAAGATAAAAAAGATAAACATCTCAGAATTGAGACTCCAGAAACAGACCCTGACATATATGGGTATTTATTTATGACAAAGATGTCTGTGTAAAGAAGGAGAGTGAAAATGGTTTTTCCTACAATGGAAATGGGCCAGCCAAGCGGCTAACACTTTCATCTGGTTGGCCCATTTCCATTGTAGGAAAAACCATTTTTAGTCGCTCAGTTGTGTCCAACTCTTTGCAATCCCGGACAGGCTACAGTCCATGGGGCTGCAAAGAGTTGGACATGACTCAAGTGACTTGGCATGCACGCAAGAATACTGGAGTCAGTTGCCATTTCTTCCTCCAGGGGATCTTTCAGACCCAGGGACTGAATTTGTGTCTCTTGCATTGCAGACAGATTCTTTACTGTTTGAGCCACCAGAGAAGCACCAGGTCAGCCGGGTATCCTAGTGTTGAAAAGAAAATTGACCTCTATGTCAGGGCCTACATGCAAACCAATTCCAAGTAGATTACATGTTTAATGTGAAAGGTAAAACAGTAAAGCTTTGAGAAGATTACATAGGAGAATATCCTTATGACCTTGGGGGAAGACAAAGAATTCTTTAATACAATATGGAAAGTGCTAATCATAAAGGAAAGACTGATAAATTGAACTATATTAAAATTAGGTTTTGTGTATCAAAAAAAAGCGTTATTTAGAGAGTGAAAGGCAAATTACTGAATGAGAGAAGATAGTTGTAATACTTATTCTTAGAGAGCTCAGATCCAGCATATTTAACGAATTTTTACAAATAAAAAAGAGAAAAAAGATAGGCAACCCAAGGTGAAAGTCGGCCAGCTATTGGAACAGGCACCTTCCACCGCCTCCCTGGCAGAGGACATACAGGTAGCCAATCAAAACAGGAACAGGTGTTCACCTTTCTAAGTTCAGTGGAGAAATAGAAACAACCACAATGAGATGCCACTGTGGACCCACCAGAACAGGTTAAGTTACAAGAGTTGACAAAACTGTGTGTTGGGGAAAATGTGAGCCATCAAAACATGCATACTCTGTTGTTGGAAGTGTAAATTGATACAACTCCTTTAGAAAGCTATGTTATACACTAAATTTGAAAAACCAAATGTCCTTAGAAGTTTAGGAAGATAGGATGCTGGCTCCGATTGGGTGTGTTGTGGTGAGTCCAGAATTCCACGCATTTGTCCCTGTCCTCTCTGGCTGTGTTTGTCCCAGAGTGTTTGCTCCTAAGAATGTCCCCAGCAATGGCCAGGGTTTGGTGGAGTTGAAACAGCCAGTGGCCCCCAGATCCTATAAAGAATGGTGGTTCTGGGACTTCCCTGGCGGTCCAGTGGTTAAGACTCGCTTCTACTTATAGAGAGTGCAGGTTCCATCCCTGGTCAGGGAACTAGGGTCCTGCCAGCTATCTATGTTACACACTCAATCATGTGTGACTGTTTGCAACCTGTGGCCCAGAGTCCACCAGGCTCCTCTGTCAGTGGGATTTTCCAGGCAAGATACCTGGAGTGGGTTGCCATTTCCTCCTCCAGGGGATCTTCCTGATGCAGGGATCAAACCTGGGTCTCCTGCATTGGCAGGCAGATTCTTTACCATCTAAGCCACCAGGGGAGCCCCTGCCTGCTAGGTGGTGCAACCAAAAAACACCCAGAGAATTGGCTTTAAAAAAATTATTTGCTTATTAAAAAATAATAATAATAACAGTGGTTCTCTGAAGGTTAATAGGAGGCTTCCTAGACTGTTCTGCTGGTCAAAGATATTGAGGAAGTTCATCTTGAGGAAGACGTTCCTACAGACATACAGGAGGTATCACTTGAGGCAGGAGGTAACCAGTATTGCCTTGTTAGTAAATCCTATGGGAGCTCGAGGACTTCCCTGAGGACTCAGTGGTAAAATCTGCCTGCAATGCAGGAGCCTCGGGAGACAAGGGTTTGATTCCTGGGTCAGAAAGACTCCCTGGAGGAGGGAAATGGCAACCCATTCTAGTATTCTTGCCTGGAGAATCCCATGGACAGAGGAGCCTGGCAGGCTATAGTCCATGGGGTTGCAGAGAGTCAGACACTGAAGTGACTTAGCATGCAGCATGCAGGCATCGGGCTGGAACCAGTTGTCAAACCCAAGGAGGAGACACCATTGGGTGGGTGGGGCCTCGTCTCCTGCTGACTCACCACCTGAGACTTTGATAGCATTGAGCAAAGGGCCAAAGAAAGATTACATAGGAGAATATCTAATCTTGGTCATAGATGACTGGGAACCCACAGGATGTTTGAGCTGTGATCGAATGAGGTGTGGACGTCAGACTCTGGGCCCAGCGGCTGGTGGGGGATGGGCTGGCGGGTGTGCTCAGATCCCCCGGGACTTAGACGTCTGTCACTTTCATCAAAGGAAAGCTGCCCTCAGAGGTGAGGTCCCAGCCTAGGGTTAGTCGCTCAGTCGTGTCCAGCTCTGTGACCCCATGGACTGTAGCACGCTAGGCCCCCCTGTCCATGGGATTTTCCAGGCAAGAATACTGGAGCAGGTTGCCAGTCCCTTCTTCAGGGGATATTCCTGACCTGGGGATTGAACCCAGGTCTCCTGCATTACAGGCAGATTCTTTCCCATCTGAGCCACGAGGGAACAAAAGGAGTAAACGTAAAAAAGCAAAACCAGGGGGGAGACTGCAACTGGGAGTAAGGGGGTATAACCTTGTTTAATTTCATGGGTTCTTGAAATTTAGTTCTATGGAAACTGAAATTGCGTAGGTTCTTGCTCGAGAAGACAGCAACTGCTCTTTAAGCTCAAAGGAAGGAAGTGTGGTGTGTGTTTGCAGGTCTGTGTGCAGCAGGAACCCAGCTGGCAAGAGTAGCCACAAAACACAGGCCTTTAGGCCACCAGAAAAGGCCCTCATTAATGAGCCTGTCTTTGCTAATCCCGCTCCGGGGCCCTGGGAGGGTGGATGTCTTCCAGGAGCTGGATC
Source organism: Antilocapra americana (assembly GCA_007570785.1). Taxonomy (NCBI): domain Eukaryota; kingdom Metazoa; phylum Chordata; class Mammalia; order Artiodactyla; family Antilocapridae; genus Antilocapra; species Antilocapra americana. Next base: position 19,133,212 of record ML663010.1, on the reverse strand, counting down.
GCTGAGGCCGCTTGCCTGGGGCTGCCCTCAGTGACAGTCCTCTGTTGGAGGAGTGGTATCCCCAGCACTGCGTCCCACACAGAGTAGGCTTTTGGCTGCTGTTGTGGGACCCAGGGGCATAACCCAGATCCTGCTTCACCAGAACTGAAATCAAGCGTCAGAAAGCCACCGAAGGGCTTCCCTGGTGGCTCAGTGGTAAATAACTCACCTGCCAATGCAGGAGACATGGGTTCGACCCCTGATCTGGGACAATCCCACACGCTGAGGAGCAACTCAGCCTGTGAGCCACAGCTATTGAGCCCGTGCTTTAGAGACTGGAGCCCGTGTGTCCTACAGTCCGTGCTCTGCAACAAGAGAAGCCACTGCGATGAGAAGCCTGCGCACCGCGACTAGAGCGTAGCCCCCACTCACTGCAGCTAGAGAAAAGCCCACACAGCAGCAAACACCCGGCCCGGTAAAAAATAAATATATTAAAAAAATACTTAGGAAAAAAAGCCACTGAATATAAAGACAGCCATCCTCTCCTGGCTTCCCTCCCACTCTAAGGTCTCATGATCTCCTGTTTGCCTCTCTTTGGACTTTTCTCCATTTTCTTTCTCTGTAGACCAGTTTTCTCCAGCTGCTCTAACTTCTGGCTGTGTCTCAGAGAGGACTGACCAGTGTCTCTTGAATCCTGGTTTAGGAGCGGTGATTGGCTCAGGACATTCGTCCAGTCAATAGTGGACTGGGGGGTTGGGTGTGTGCTCAGTCGCGTCCAATTCTTTGTGACCCATGGACCCATGGGGGTCCCATGTAACCCACTAGGGTCCTCTGTCCATGAAATTTTCTAGCAAGAATATTGGAGTGTCAGGGACCTGTGATTCAAACATGAAACCAGGGCATGCACCCTTGAGAGAGGGGAATCTTGGAGATGGAGGTTTGTGTGCTGGGCAGACATTAATGATGATATGGGGACTTTCCACTTTCTTATGAAGGTTTTAATCATTCATTGGGCAGATCTGACCAAGTGTCTACTGGGCCAGGCTCCAAGAAGACCTGAGTATATAAGGGTGAGTTAGACGTGATTCTTGTCCTTTGAGAAACTTACAGTGAAAGAAATGAGCATTTTAACGGTTTTTTTTTCTTTTTGTATGCTTCATGAGAAGTATGTTCAATAACAGCTTGTGCACAGTAAAATCATAAGATCACAGAGGAATATTAATAATAAGAAACATTTGTTGAGCTTTGCAACTATTCACATAACCCTATGAGGCGGGGACTCGTTTTCATCCGTTTTTTTTTTTTTTTAGTTAAAAATTTAAAAAATTAATTGGAGGATAATTGCTTCACATTGTTGTGTTGGATTCAGCATTGCTTCGTTTAGCATTTTGGTTTCTTGGCCACGCGGTATGTGGGCTCTCAGCTCCCAGATCAGGGGTCCAGCCCAAGCTCCGTGCATTGGAAGATGAAGTTTTAACCACTGGTTCCACCAGGGAAGCCTCTCATCCTGGTGGTTTAGTAGTTATTTCCATTTGCAGGCGAGGAAACTGAGGCTTGGAGAAGCTTGCGTGTCAGTGGCTCAGTCATATCTGACTCTCTGCAACCCCATGGACTGTAGCCTGCCAGGCTCCTCTGTCTGTGGGATTCTCCAGGCAAGAATACTGGAGTGAGTTCCCATTTTCCTCCTCCAGGGAATCATCTTGCCCCAGGGATCAAACCGTCATCTCCTGTGTCTCCTGCATTGCAGGCAGATTATTTATCTGAGTTACATGTTGCCTCACAGAAGTTCCTGTTCTGGATATTTCATATCAGTGGTATCAACATGATGTGGTCTCTCATACCTGGCTTCTTTCATTTAGTTTCATATTTTTGAGCTTTCTCCATCGCTACCTGTTTTGTAAATAAAATTTTATTAGAACACAGGCCCATTCATTTTTTAAAGCATATGTGGTCGATGGCTGCTTTGAACTACAAAGGCAGAATTGCTACAGAAACTATGGCCTGAAAAGCCCCAAACAGTTGCTATCCAGCCTTGTACAGAAAAAGTTTGTCAACTCTAGATTTAGGCTCTTTGAGTTGGGTTTTCTAGCATCTAAACTGATAAAGGCACCCAAAGAGGAAAAAACAAAATGAGGAGAAACTGATGCCTAGAACCTCAGGTCAAAAAAGCAAAGAAATACAGTGCAGGGAAAATCCTCATTGCCTGAGGCAGGAGGCCGATCTGCTTAGCCGAGAACCGACTTGAACACTGGCCTCTGGGGCCGAACTCTGTACTGACAACTAAGGAGAGAGGCATGCGTGGGGACTGTGCCACCTTCCCGGCGGGAGAACAGTGAAAGCGCAGTCAGGGCGGGGCTTCTGCCTGTCGTTGCCTGTCATCTGCAGGCTGAACGCGCTCTCACCTTCTTTCCCCACCTCCCCATGCCATCAGCTGCGTGCGTGCTGGAATGCACTTTAAAAATATGCACTGGATTGCAGCCATTCTGAGTGGTGTAAAGTGATATCTCATTGTGGTTTTGATTTGCATTTCTCTGATAATGAGTGATGTTGAGCATCTTTTCATGTGTTTGTTAGCCATTTTTATGTCTTCTTTGGAGAAACGTCTGTTCAATTCTTTGGCCCACTTTTTGATTGGGTTGTTTATTTTCCTAGAATGGAGCTGCAGGAGTTGCTTGTATATTTTTGAGATTAATTGTTTGTCCGTTGCTTCATTGGCTATTATTTTCTCCCATTCTGAAGGCTGTCTTTTCACCTTGCTTATAGTTTCCTTTGCAGTGCAGAAGCTTTTAATTTTAATTAGGTCCCATTTGTTTATTCGTGTTTTTATTTCCAATATTCTGGGAGGTGGGTCATGGAGGATCCTGCTTTGGTTGATGTCAGAGAGTGTTTTCCCAATGTTATCCTCTAGGAGTTTTATAGTTTCTGCTCTTATGCTTAGATCTTTGATCCATTTTGAATTTATCTTTGTGTATGGTGTTAGAAAGTGTTCTAGTTTCATTCTTTTACAAGTGGCTATCCAGTTTTCCCAGCACCACTTGTTAAAGAGGTTGTCTTTTCTCCATTGTATATTCTTGCCTCCTTTGTCAAATATAAGGTGTCCATAGATGCGTGGATTTATCTCTGGGCTATCTATTTTGTTCCATTGATCTATATTTCTGTCTTTGTGCCAGTACCATACTGTCTTAATGACTGTGGATTTGTAGTATAGCTTAAAGTCAGGTAGGCTGATTCCTCCACTTCCATTCTTCTTTCTCAAGATTGCTTTGGCTATACGAGGTTTTTTGTATTTCCATACAAATTGAGAAATTATTTGTTCTAATTCTCTAAAAAAGACCTCTGGTAGCTTGATAGGAATTGCATTGAATCTATAGATTGCTTTGGGTAGTATACTCATTTTCACTATATTGATTCTTCCAATCCACGAACACGGCACATTTCTCCATCTGTTTGTGTCCTCTTTGATTTCTTTCATCAGTGTTTTATACTCAGAATGGCTGCAACAAAAATCCACAAGTAATAAATGCTGGAGAGGATGTGGAGAAAAGGGAACTCTCTTACACTGTTGGTGGGATTGCAAACTAGTACAGCCTCTATGGAAAACAGTGTGGAGGTTCCTTAAAAAACTGCAAATAGTCCTGCCATATGACCCAGCAATCCCACTGTTGGGCATATATACCGAGGAAACCAGAATTGAAAGAGACACGTGTACCCCAATGTTCATCGCTGCATTGTTTACAATAGCCAGGACATGGAACCAACCTAGATGCCCATCAACTGACGAATGGATAAGAAAGCTGTGGTACATATACACAATGGAATATTACTCAGCATTAAGGAAAAATTCATTTGAAGTAGTTCTACTCAGATGGACGAAACTGGAGCCCATTATCCAGAGTGAAGTAAGCCAGAAGCAAAAACAACAATACAGTATATTAACGCATATATATGGAATTTAGGAAGACAGTAATGAGAACCCAGCATATGAGACAGCAAAAGGAACACAGATGTATAGAATAGACTCAGGGCCTCTGTGGATGAGGGAAAGGGTGGGATGATATGGGAGAATGGCATTGAAACATGTTAATTATCATATGTCTACTAAGCAATAGCCGGCCCAGGATTGATGCTTGGGACTGGTGCAACGAGATTTCCTGGGGGGAGGGAGGAGGGAGGGGGGTTATGGAGGGGGAGCATATGTGAACCCATGGTGATATCATGTCATTGTTTGGCAAAACTAATAAAAAAATGTTTAATAAAAAAAAATATGCACTGGGAGCCTACTCTGCAATAGCCTCTTCACCAGTACTGAGGATTCAGCTGTGAGCAAGGGAGACCCCCATGCCTGCAGTCAAGGACTTGACAGTTCAGTGGGGGAGAGAGCGCTAGGCAGAAATGCCAGGGGTGGGATCTTATCGCCAAGAGCTAATGTTTCTGAAGCACTTACCTGTGCCAGGGACCTGCTCAACTCATTTGATCCCCATGACCATGGGTGAGAGACATCATTTGTTTTTTTTAATCACCATTTTGCAGGTGAGGGAGCCAAGGCACAGAAAGGTTAAGGAAACCATGCAAGGTTTCAGAGCTAGTTGGTGGCAGAGCTGGGGTTTAAATCCAGGCAGTCTGACTCCAGGGTCCATGTTGGGTGAATAAAGGATGGCTTTTCTGAGGAATCAGCGTGGGCCAGGTGTTCCCAGATGCCCGCTTCTGACCATCCGATCTGTCTTTGACTCTGAAAACTTATCTTCTCTGTACACTGTACCAAATAGAATCTCACAGAGTTTTGGGTCAAGTAGAAAAGGATAGCTTTATTGCTTTGCCAGGCAAAGGGGGCTACAGAGGTTAATGCCCTAAAAATTGTGTGTCCCCACTTGGGGAAGATAGTTCAGTTCAGTTCAGTCGCTCAGTCGTGTCCGACTCTTTGTGACCCCATGGACACAACACGCCAGACTTCCCTGTCCATCACCAACTCCCAGGGCTTACTCAAACTCATGCCCATCGAGTCAGTGACGTCATCCAACCATCTCATCCTCTGTCGTCCTCTTTTCTTAATGCTTTTGAACTGTGGTGTTGGAGAAGACTCTTGAGAGTCCCTTGGACTGCAAGGAGATCCATCCAGTCCATCCTAAAGGAGATCAGTGCTGAATATTCATTGGAAGGACTGATGTTGAAGCTGAAACTCCAATACTTTAGCCACCTGATTCGAAGAACTGACTCAGTGGAAAAGACCTTGGTGCTGGGAAAGATTGAAGGCAGGAGAAGGGGGGAAGATAGTGAGAAGTTTTATAGTAATTGTTCAAAGAGGGAGTGATCAGCTTGTGGACATACTTCTGAGGGGTCAGTGGTGAGGTAAGTCGGAGTCAGCATCGTGTACTACCTTCAGGTCCAACCCATCTGGGGTCTATATGCTTGCGGGCAGCAAACTATCCCTAATCATTAACATCTCCCACCCAGAGGGGGTCTCAGGGAAGAGAGCTCAAAGATACTGTTGTGTGTTGGGGGGCTTCTCCGGTGGTCAGATGGTAGACAGTCTGGATGCCATGCAGGAGACCTGGGTTCGATCCCTGGGTTGGGGAAGATCCCCTGGCGTAGAAAATGGCAACCCACTCCAGTATTCTTGCCTGGAAAATTCCATGAACACAGGAACCTGGGGGGCTACAGTCCATGGGGTCACAAAGCCTCAGACAGGACTGGGCTGCTAACGCATCCTTGAGTGTGTATCTGGGGCTGGGGAAACAGGACCTTGCCCCAAGGCTGCTCTTGACTGTTCCTCCCTGGTTTTGCATCCCCTCCCCTCCCTAACTGAATCTGCCCACTGGAATCCAGGGAATGTCTTGGAGGCTGAATGAAGGGTGTTTCCTGTAATCAAAGAAATGCGGAACACAGAGAGGCTTTGTGCCCAGGAGCCCCACAGGGCCCTGCTTGGTGTCATCTTGACCCAATTTTAGTCCGGCTTCTCCCCTTCCCCTGGACTCTGCTTACCCCAGACCTGAGCAAGCACCGAAAAAGTAGACTGTGCCTCCCCTGTCAGCTTCTCCTGGGAATCAGCTGACCACAGGCAGACCAGATCCCACTTGTCATTTTCCATGGCTTGTTTGGCTTCCCTCCAAAGATCCTGTTTGCCTCCTCCTTTATCCTAGAAGAGAAAAACCTTTCTTGGCTTGCTTCTGCGATGCTCACAGATTTCTGAGATGGGTACGTTCTGTCTATTGCAGTAGACTTTCTTTCTAATGAATGTCTCTCCCTAGCTACATCCTGATTTGTTTTTATTGGACAGTGTTTGCGCTGAGATCTGAGATGTGTGGAAAAGGGAAAAACAGTGCTGTGGGTAGAGGAAACAGTGTATACAAAGGTCCTGAGTTGAGTGGGAGCATTGACCACTGGAAGAATTAAAGATTAGATGCTAAATAAATAAGCCCCAGGTCAAGGACCCAGGTTCCCTCTATCTTTTTGCTCACCTGTCCTCAGGTGTTAGCTGATTCCCTACAGCAGCTCCACCCACCCTACGGAAGGCTTCCTCCCACTCCTTTGTAAGACAGAGGGAAGTCTTCAGGGGAGCACCCCCAGAAGACCTCCCTCAGGTCTTATCGGCCAGGATGGTACGCAGGGCCTTGCCCTGGCCAATCTGATAAAATTTAGATCGATCACCTAAACAGCAACAGGTCACCTGACACTTGAACAAAATGGGGGCTCTTTGGTCTAGAAGAGAGGGTTATGGGTGAACACCCATCGGGGGCTGCCATTTGCACCTTCTATTAACATGATTATAAGCCTTGAGGAATTTCTGGAGGAGGTTGACAGGATAGAATTCACTCTCTCAAAATAAACTGTGCAACCATATACAAACATTCCTTGCAGGAATAGAAGGCTTTGTGATGATTACTGTTCCGCAAACTATTCTTGGTATCTGCGGTAGCAACAGTGATCACAGAATCCCCACAGGCCTGCTCCTGCATTTCTGAGCATTTCAAGGACAGAGAGAAGAGAGGCAATAAAATGTTTAAAAGACTAAGTGTTGTTTCTCCTTATGGCGGCTGGAAAATGCTGGAAATTGCTAGACTGACTCCCTGCAGGAAGTTTCTCTTCTGGGGAGGTAGCAAAAGAAGGGCGCTTTTAGCTGGCACCTTCCAGAGTGACAGTCCCCATAAGCTCTGGTTCATAGAGATCCTGCCACCTTTGCCCCCTGGTTCTGTGTCCTGCGGCTTCCCTTGTGGCTCCGCTGATAAAGAATCTACCTGCAAAGCAGGAGATCTGGGTTTGATCCCTGGGTCGGGAAGAGCCCCTGGAGAAGGGAAAGGCTACCCACTCCAGCCTGGAGAATTCCATGGACTGTATAGTCCATGGGGTTGCAAAGAACGGGACACGATTGAGTGAATTTCCCTTCACTTCTGTGTCCTACTTAAGTTTTCACAGATATGACAAGGGCACCGAAGAAGTTAGATTCTGGGTCTTCCCTGGTGGTCCAGCTGGTAAGATTTCATGCTCTCAATGCAAGGGGGCCTGGGTTCCATCCCTGGTTGGGAAACTAAGGTCTCATAGGCTGAAACTAAGAGTTCCCATGTCACTACTAAAGATCTTGCTTGCCAGGACTGGGAGCCAGCGAAGCCAAATAAATAAGTGAATATTTTTTAAAAAGGTAGAAGAAGTTATATTCCATGAAAGAGGATGTGAAATGGTGGCCGGAGGCTGAATCTGGTCGGTGTCCATGCCACACAGCCTACACGGTATTTTATAAACCCGAGTCACTGTTTAAACAAGTCAGGAGATGGCACGTGGAGATTCAGATTTCCAGCTCCTCTTGCCAAAGCAGCAGTTCTAGCAATATAGACCCATATTCCCAAACAGCAAACATAGAGACCCAGAGTTCCGGAAAAAAAACTCTGTCACGGCTCCCTTCTGTGAAACTCTCTGTGCGTGCATGCTAAGTCGCCCAGTCCTGTCCGGCTCTTTGCGACCCCGTGGACTGTAGCCCACCAGGTTCCTCTGTCCATGGGGTTCCCCAGGCAAGAATACTGGAGTGGGTTGCCGTGCCCTCCTCTAGGGGATCTTCCCGATTCAGGGATCAAGCCCACATTTCTCCTGCATTGGCAGGCGGGTCCTTTACCACTCACACCACCTGGGAAGCCCTCCATTCCACCACAATTCCCATCCAGCTCGCCTCCCTCCCTGTGTGACTGGTGGGCCTCATTGCTATTTTTATTGGGAGTTCACTCCTGTGATAAATGAGGGTTCACCTTCCCTGTGATTGCAGTGGGAGGGGAGGAGCAGAGACCCACTTAGCAGATGAAGGTGGTAGGGGTGGAGAGTCCTGGCATTTCCAGCCAGAGCAGCTCTTTCCCACCCAGCAGGCGGCTCTGGGCAGGTCTCAGAGCTGAATCCACAGGCCTGTATGGCAGAAGGGACAAAGTCCTGTCCTTCTCTCTGCTGTGAGCCTCTGCCTGACAATCACAGCTGCTGTCCCTGTGGCAGACAGCACGCCAAGTCCGCAACCTGCGTCAGCCCGTCCAGTCACCGCGGTGCCCTCTGGAGGAGGGGCTACTGTCATCCTTACTCTGCATTAGAAGCTCGGGGACATCGAGTCATGCTGCCTATGGCCACACAGCTGGAAAGTGGACAGGAAACCGAGTCTGCAGAGATGTTATCCTGCCCACGTAAAGATGCCCAGCCCACAGAGAGCAGAGCTGGGATTTTGACTTAGGTCCAATGGCCTAGAAGTTGAAAACTGATGGTCAGAGGGGCAAACTAGTTTTGGAAATTAGGAATCTGGGGCCTTTGCTGGGTTCACTGGCCCCCAGTCTGCTGTAGGCTCGACTAACCCCCTTTGACTCACACCCTGGCTTCTCCTCTTGGCCTCTGGAGAAGGTGACAACCTTCGTGTTCTTTTTACGTCCCCTCACCTTCTCGCAGAGCCCAGCTCAGGTTAATATGAGCTCTTGGTTCTAGGACAGAACTGGAAGTCTGTGTCTGTCTCTGTTGAGCCCATCCCACCAAGTTTCGTGGGAGCTGAGAGCTGAGATCAGGGAGATATGGTTTGGGTTCGGGTTCAGCTCCATGACCACAATGCTATTCCAAAGCTCAAGCTTTGTTGGATAGATTGGGCTGGCTCCAGGATCCACTGGCTCACTGCGGGTGGTGGTTGAATTGATTTTACTGCTTTAAGTCATTTCTTTCTATTTGAGATTCCATGTAAAGCGATTCTGCTTTATTAAATCAGGGTTTGTTAAAGGTTATGTCAGGTGTGGGTTCTCAGGGTCTCATTTTCCTTTTTGGGGGAGGGGGCAGGACAACCTGGGTCTACATGAGCAGGCATTCGGGCAAGAGTTTGGGATCAGGCTATATGGGGCTGGTGGTTATGCAGAGCAACCAGAAAGTCCAGGAGACAAGGGAGGGTGGAGGACAAGAGCAGAGTCCGGTTTTGTACAAGCGGAAGGAGGAAAGCCATGGAGAGAAGAGAGGCTAGGAGCAGGCCAGGGATCACCGTGCAGAGTGGAAGGAAGAGAGGAGGGTTGCTTGGAGGTTTGGAACCAGGCAGGTGCCCAGGAGCATACTCTGACAGATGCTGTTGGATGATAAATTCAATTCAAGCCCCAGATGGGCTATATCATCCCATTGTTCTGGTCATGGGTGCTTAAGGCTTAGGACAGGACCATGTTAACCACAAAACAGAAAAGGGGAGCCAAGCCAGCTAAAATGCTTCTGGCTGCAAAGGATGGGAAAGCTACTGAAAGAAGCTTAAATTATGCCTGAGTTTCTTAATTCCAACACTCAGTGATGTCACCAAAAACCCAGGTTCTCTCTGTCTTTCCACTCTGATGGTGTGTAGGCTAGACTTCCTAAAAATGATTCCTCTCACGATTCCAAATGGCTGCCAGAGCTCCAGCCATCTTGCTGAGATCCCTCAAGAGGCCAGAGCAGGAACATTCCTGTTTTGTGTCTCTTTTGAAGAGTTAGGAAAGTTTCCCAGTAGTAGATTAGCCACTAGTAGACTTTTCATGTCTCATTAGTCAATTTCATCTTAACTAAGAACAGACAAGGAGACTGGGATTACCATGATTCATTTTTACTCATCGAGATTTAGTGCCTTCTTTTCCCTCTCCGAGTCTCAGAAGAAAAAGGATCAAAACTATGGCAATGGCAGCAAAAACAAAGAAGCAGGGATTGGTACTGGGTCAAAAAAATACTGTATGTGCCACAAGGTTTTCTCGCTTACGCTGCTGAAGTCTTAGGGGCCCTGTCAGGGTAATATGCAGAAGGCCCCCTACCCCCTTGTTGGCATAGTGGACCACAGCGTTAGTTGCTCAGTCGTGTCCGACTCTTTGTGACTCCATGGACTGTACGGTAGCCTTCCAGGCTCCTCTGTTCATGGTATTCTCCAGGCAAAAATACTAGAGTGGGCTGCCATGCCCTTCTCCAGGGGATCTTCCTGACCCAGGATCGAACACAGGTCTCCCACATGGTGGGCAGATTCTTTACTGTTTGAGCATAACTAAATCTAAATTGCATCCTCGGTATGTAAGTGGGTGAAACTGAGGCTGCCCTGGACTGGAGGCTGGGGGTCCACTTGGTTCTCCCTTCTGCTCTAAGGGGGCTCCCCAAATTTCCTAGAGGAACTGATCTAATCTAGCCTCCTTCCTCCTGTTTTATAGGCAAGGAAACTAAGTTATGGAGGGTTGGGAATTAGAAGGCTTTGGACACAGAACTAAAAAGCGGTGTATCTCAGAAGCAGTGGTAAGATGATCTTTCCTCACGTGGTACCTGGACTGAAGATGTAAAGAGACTAGTTCAGGCTTTGCTTATAGTGCTCTCATTTAGGACTCGGGGAAGGAAAAGTGAGGTGAGGCAGGGACCCTGTGCATAGTGACCTGGGGAGGAAGCAGAGAGAGGCTCGCTAGCTGGATGGAAAATCAAATAACCCTTCTGGGGCTACAGAGCAGCCTGGCAGCCAGACCGCAGGCTTGGGAGAAATGCAGCTGCCCCCACCCAGCCCCCACCCTCACTCCACAGGCTCCTTCCAAATCCTTCCTCCTGCCTGGGGCTCCTCTGAGACTATTTCCTCCTTCCCGAGCCAGTCTGTACCTGGACAGAAAGCTGGTGGTGAGTGGGAGTTGCAGAAGGAGACAAAGACCATCCACGTGAAAACAAGCAAGCTATTTTGAACTTGCTATAGCAGGGCAGTCAGCCACCATCATTTGTAGTGTGGCAAAGAAGCAAAGGCAGGCAGAGGAGTGGGAAGGCTTTCTAGAGAAAAGGGAATGCTTCAGGAGGCTGTTAAACTGATCAGAAAGGTGGAGGTGGGCTCATTAGAAGCGGGAGGGGAGTCTTGTGTGATTGCTTGGTCCTAAGTTGGAAGTAGAGAGTGGGTATCAAAAATAGGGAAATAGGCTGTCGTTGCCCAAATTCTGACTGTTCTGGGCTCATACCACTGGAGGTACTGGTTCAGCTGCCAAAGCTGTGCGTCAGAGTTTATTGTCATATATGGTTTGGCCCATGTCCCTTTGGGTTTTCTGTCTCATTTTGCAGAGAGGTAACCCAGCTCTGTGATTTGGGGCAGGATACTAACTTCTCTGGGATTCCCTCATCTGTGAAAGGGGGCTGTTCATAGTACCTGTTACAGGGGCTTCCCTGGTGTCCAGGGCTTACGACTTTGCCTTTCAACACAGAAGGTGTGGGTCTGATCGCTGGTTGGGGAGCTAAGACCCTATATGTCTCCTGACCAAAAAAAAAACCAAAACATAAAACAGAAGCAATATTGTAGCAAATTTAATTAAGATTTTAAAAGTTGTCTACGTTAAAAAAACAGAAGTTCCACATCTTAAAAAAAGAAAAACGAAACAGTACCTATTGCAGATGTTAATATGGGTCAATGGGTGTCAGATGTTAATGGGTAATATGCTTAGAATAGTACCTGGCATGTGGTCAATATCTAACAAATACTAGCAATAATAATAATCACAGTGACTATCATTACTTTTAAAAAATAGTGATCGATGATGCTTAGCAGAAAGGGCACTGGCCTGAGAGAAGGTGTCCGGGTGCGGCCGCATCGCACTGCAGCTGTGGGCAAGTCAGTCACACATTCTGGGCCTCAGGCTTGTCTGTGAGATCTGGGGCTGATTCAAACGTTCCCAGCTCTACGGTTATCGACTCCCCACCAGGGCTCGGTGATACCCTGCAGTCACCCTCACACTAGTCACCACCCCATCCCTCCCTCCCCCTCCCCCTCCCCCAGCCTCCCTTCATCTAAGCTCCCAGTACACCTGGGCCAGCTGTTTCAGTGTCCCAGTTTTAGCTGGTTCCAGGTCCTAAATTTAGCCCTCTCACAGGAGCCACGGTTTTCGGTGGGGGCAGGGCCTGTGTCCAGTGGGGCAGCTATGGGATCAGCAGATGGGGGCCAGGAGGGCGGAGTGCCAACTCTAGTTTGTCCTTGGTGTCTCAGACTTATCATGTGACCCTGTGGGGGCCTCAGTTTTCTCATCTAGTAACCAAATTTCTTGTCAACTCCTTAAACCGTCATCAGTCGCTCAGTCGTGTCCGACGACTCTTTGCAACCCCATGGACTGCAGCATGCCAGGCTTCCCTGCCCATCACCAACTCCTGGAGCTTGCTCAAACTCACGTCCATCATGTCGGTGGTGCCATCCGACCATCTCATCCTCTGTCATCCCCTCCTGCCTTCACTCTTTCCCAGCATCAGGGTCTTTTCCAATCTCTTCTTTAGAACAACTTTCTTTTCTTTCATATGAGTAAAGGATCTGAGAGGGTAAGTGATGTATCTAATTCATTCTTCTCACTAGAGGAGTTCTTTTAAAGATATAAACAGCTAGGGAGAATCTTCTTAAGACGTAAGCCAGTCATGGCACGCCCAGCAGCTTCCCCAGGGAACTGAGGATAAATCTAACCTCCTTGCTGTGGTCAGTAGGTGCTCGCTGGCTGGAACTTGGCCTCTGACCTCCTCCTTTTCCACCCCACGGTGAGTGGGACCAGAAGGAGCCAGTGTCCTCATTAATGTCGGAAAGTTGTCAGATCTGTCTCTTCTGCCTTTCCTGTTTCTGGGGATTTTTGTCCCCTGGGAAAAGCTGGTTCTTCAACCCTGCTCCCTCACTCCCCGCCCCCACCACCCCCTCCCCAACTGACTTCTCTCTGGTTCTGGACCACACTCAGCTCTTCCCTCCTCAGGGCTTTCGCCTGAGCTGGGACCTCTGCCTGGTCTGCCCTTTCTCTAGCTCTTCCTACAGCTGCTGCTTCCCATCGTTTGGGTGAAGTTAAATGTGATCAGAGAGAGGGCTTTTCTGACTTTCTTATCTAGAGAAGGTTCCCCCCTAATATTTTCCACTTTGGCTTTTTTGTTTTCTTCATTTTCCTAAACATGCTGTATTTATTCCTTAAATATTTATTCATTTATCTGGCTGCATCGGGTCTTACTTGCAGCATTCAGGATCCTTGTTTCATCAAGAGGGATCTTCTGTTGAGGCGCACGGGCTCTTTAGTTGTGCCGCATGGGCCCCGTGGTTGCTCTGCAGCATGTGGGAATCTTAGTCCCTTGACCAGGGATCAAGCCCACATCCCCTGCGTTGAAAGGCAGATTCTTAACCGCTGGACCACCAGGAAGTCCTTATTTGATTGTTTACTTGCTTCTAGTGTCTTGTCCGCTGTTTGTCTCCCTGGCACCCGGTGCATAGTTATCACTCAAAGAGATTGCTGTTTGTTGATGTTGATAAGAACAATAACTCACCGTATTTTCAGAATGATGCTGAGCATCAATTCACAACCATTTCGTGTGGCAGGATGGACAAGGGTTAATCCCATATCTCAAAAGTGAGGCCTGGAAAAGGTTAGGAGACTTGTCCAAGGCCCCCTAGTTTCTAAGAAGTGGAACCCAGGTCTCCAGACTTCTGATCAAGTGCTCTGCAAAAACAGAAGTAAAGAGTGATGCATTCTGGAAAAGTGTGTGTCAGTGTTGAATCAGCTTCCTGTTCCTAAACTTTCCATTTCATCCTTTTTTTTTTTTTTTCTGGGCACCTTGACTTCCACATTTTTGCCTTTTCATGCCAGACTATTTTATGCTTGTTTTTTGGGGGCATATTAAAATATATATATATTTTTTTCCAAGTTGTATTCCCACTATTTCAGGGTGTCTTTGTTGATGTCAGATGTGTATATGACATGTATATGGTTCTCTTTAAGCCTTCCTGGCCTTTTCTTAGAGGAAATTTTGGAGATAAACTCCTTCTTGATATGTACATTTTCCCCTTAGCAACCTGTTACCACTGGAATCAAAGGGAAAAAGTGATCTTATTTTTATGTTACAAACAAGACACTCTGTTAAAAAAAAAACCAAAAAACGGGGTAGGGGGGGACCAAAGAGAAGGGGAACTGTGGACTTGCCAGGGAAGGCACACTTCCTTCACTTCTTGCAGGCGAAGCACTCCTGGGGGCGGCCCTGGCTCCTTTAAATACCACAGAGATGAGCTGGGGCAGCGGTGCTGACTGTGGGAATCTGGGATGCTGGAAGGCTGGCTCTGGTTGGTCTCGGGCTCCATGTCCGTCAGAACTGGGGTGTTCTGCTGCCTGTGGATGCGAATCCTTCTCAGACACCCCACAGCTTGGTGCTTTTCTGTGTAGAGGTCTTCGACAGTAGGCTGTTTGGTTATGTCCTGTGAATTTAGGCTGCTTGAAGTTTTTCAAACTATTCAGATTTTTCTTGAATCTTTTTCAACAAAGTGCTAATAACATGAAGAATGTTGTCTCAATCTGGCTATCCAGAGGGTACAGAAACGCTTATGTCCCTTCTCTGTTTATGGGACCCGGTGATGGCTTTAAAACGGATTAGAATCAAGACCAGATGGACGACTGCATTCAAGGCTGTTCGCGTCATGACCCACTCTCCTTTTCTATACACCCCCCTCGCCAAACAAAACCTCTCCCCAGTCCCCATGTACTCTTTCCTCAGCTTAATCTTGTTTCCTGGTCAGTCTACCCCTGCTCCTGGAGCCCCTGCTTGCCCAGTAATAGTCAAACACCCTGGCCCTTGTAAAGATGTGGTCTCTCCATCTTCTGAGATCTCAGGGCAATACTGCATCTGTTACAGGAGCCTTGATGTGTTTATATTCTTGCCCTTGAAGATCTGGGTCCTCATACAATACATCCTTCCGCCAGTGCCTGGTATGCAGTAGATGCTCAAAAAATGCTAGGTATAGTTAAAGGCACTGTGGTTAAGCAGCTGTGCTCTGAAGGCAGAGACTTCTGACTCCTGCTGCTGCCTCTTCCCTCTTATGCTCCTTCCTGAGCCTCAGTGTCCTCATCTGTAAAATGGGGGAATGAGTGATGGCGCCCACCTTAAGGCGTGTTGGGGAGGGTTGTGTAAATAAATGTTGGAACAGAGCACTCAGCAGTGTCTTGCCTCTGGCAAGTACCCAGAAAGAGGCAACAATTACCAATAGGAAACTTGAGGTCTGGAAGCAACTTTGGTCTTTGGATCAACCCCTCGCCTGGAGGGAGAACAGGTTCTGAGAAGGACTGTTGTGCTAGAACCCAGGCTTGCTGATGGCAGGCTTGAGCCTTTTTCACAAGTCCCATCCAGACCCTGCTGGTCCCTTCTCACTCCACACACACAAGATGTTTTAGTCCAATTTTTAATTAAATCGCACACAATTGAGGGCATCAATTCCCACCAACTTCATCAGAAACCACCTGGGATGGTGGAGGGACTGGATGAGAGGGGTGGTGAGAAGACCCACTCTCCCAGCCTTTTGCTACAGGGACTGAAAACATCAGGAGTTACCCGCCAAAAGTTGGGTGGAACGAAACACCCAACGGAAGGGACAGGAGTCAGGAAAGCGACCCTGAGGCCTGGAAGGTGGGGGGAGTGGAAGGGAAGATTCTTTAGCCTTAAACTCAGAGATGTCTGCAATTGTTAGCTGAATGCCTTCATCTAGATCAGGTTACCACCCCAGCCCTGCAGGAACTGTATCTTAAGGGGGCCTGGCACAGCTGAGGTAGAAAGCTCTGAGCTGACCCTGCTCCCTCAGCACCTCCTGGGGAGGCCCAGTTTGGAGAAGCCACATTGGCTCCCTGGCTCCACCTCTGGGAGGCTGTTCCCTGAGCCAGGGAGTTGTGCCAGGTGGCAGCTGCCCCGCAGGGGCAGGGGAGTGAGGGCAGGGGCAGGGGAGTGAGGCGGTGAAAACTGGCCTGAGGACTGGGGGAGAGTGTCACTGACCCTGCTGAGCCTGTGAAGGATGTACCACGTTCAAACAATGGAAACGTGGGGTGCAGACGGCGGGGGCACGGAGCTCTCCTATGAAGCAGCCCATCCCCAGGCCATTTCCCAGCAGCCCTTGTGGGTGCCAGGACCAGGCTTGGGTACCGCCAACCCTCCACCCTCTTCCATGGGGCCTTCTGGTCTCATCGCAGAGAAGATGGGACGTTTGTCCATTTCCTCCCTCAGCCCAACCCATGCTCTCCTCCAAAAGAAGCCTGGTTTGGGGTGGGTCAAAGCGATGCTAGGGACACAGAGAGGTGAGGTTTCTCAAACCCTAAGCCTCTGGTAGGGGTCACAGCCCCATCTCCCCTGAGTATAAGTGAAGACTGGCTGCCTTTGCCAATGCTGTCCCTTCAAGGTTGTGGCCTGTTTCCAACCTCAAAGGTTATGTGGAGATAGAAGGCCCTGGAAGGGGGACAGTCTCCAGCATGCACCCCTGTCCTACTCCCTGCAAGCTGCTACCCCTCCAGAGAACCTAATTGGCTCTTCTCATGGGGGCATCCCTCCTCCCTATGCGAGGACAAAACCCTGAACTAGAGAAGGGGGTTGAGACAGGTTTGGCAACTTTCTGACTTCACTGGGAAACACTGGCCCCATTTCAACCACCAGATTCCCATCAGGTCTGTAAGGCTACAGCCTCCGGGTCCAGAGGGACACTGCGTTCAGGGGCGTGCTCCCCGGGGCGGCGCCATGCCTGGGTCTCTGGAGAAGCTCACACCTCCACGTTGCTCTTCTCATTTTCCCTGGGGTGGGGCTGCTCCTGCATCTTCATCTCCCGGCCCCTGACCCAGGTGTAAGCGGAGGAGCCCCCCAGCACCATCATGTTGCTCGTCCACCAGAGGAAGCTCTTGGCCTCCTCGTAGTAGAGGACGGCCAGCACCGTCTGGGCACAGGCTTTGGCTGTGCCGGACACGTTGTGGGTCAGGGGACTGGTGAACTTGATCTGCAGTCCTGTCACATAGCCGATGGCGAAGCCAAACAGGCCGCCCAGCGTCATCATGCCCCAGAAGTGGGTGCTGCTCAGCTGGGGGAAGTTGAAGAGGGCCCGGAGCTCCCCCAGCACGAGGAGCAGGGGCAGGAAGAGGACGCAGGCATTGACGTTGTTGTAGAAGGTCAGACGCCAGATGCTGCCATCCACCGCCGGGAGCACCTTCTTGGTGTAGATGGCGTTGAGCGAGACGCAGAGGCTGGCCAGCACGCCAAAGAGGGTCCCCGTCCAAGACAGGGTGCCCTCTGCGCCCTCCTGGTCCACTCCGAGCCAGAAGCCACCTGCAGCGGGGAGAGGGGAATGAGCATGGGGTGGAGGGAGGACAGAGAATTTTGCCACCAAAGTTCACAGACTGTGTCCTGCTGTCCTCACCACTCCATCCTCCCGGCCCTTCCAGCAAGTACCTTCCGGCAAGTAACGTGTGCAGAGCCTCCACTGTGCGCAGAGCACCGCCCCAGGGCTGGGGGAGTTAGTTCAGGATAGGAACCCGGCCTCATGGGGCTCGTGTTCCGGCAGAGGAGAGAGCCATTAAAATGATTCCTTTCCCAATTACTTCTTTAATTATAATCGTAATGAGGTCCATAAAACAGGACAGGGTGCTGGGAGAGCCCGTAACTGGACGACTGGGCTGGCCTGGGGCCCCCTCAAAAGCAATGTGTGAGATGGGTTCTGAAGGCTGAGCGTCGCTATAGCACTTAGTAGTGGAGGTGGCCCTGGGTGAGTGACTTGAGGTCTCTGAGCCTCCTGGTGCGAGATGGGAGTCCACCACGAGAAGCACCTAGGGCCCGAGGTCTTTGAGGCTAGTTACTCTTCCTGAGACTCTCATTTTGTGACATCTCCTACCCATGGAGCCTCCTCGGCACCCCACTGCCCACCCTCAGCTTGGCATGCTGGGCTCCCCAGGCCCTTGAACCCCATCTCCATGCCACGATCACCCTGAGTTGCCACTCTCGTGTCTCTGCTTCTCACTGCAGGCTTCAGCATGCGTGATCATTTTCTGAGCTGGAAACGCTCTCCTCTTTCTTGGGAAATTCCACTCATTCTTCAAGGTCCAAGCCAGCCTCCCTAGGGCTGAAGTCTCTCCTGGTACCCCCAGCACCCAGACCTCTTCCTGGCTCTCTCCTGCCTGTGCTTTCCTTCAAGACCCTTGCCTGCCCTGGGCTGCCAGGCACCTGCCCACAGGGACTGTACAGTCTCTCTAGCTTAGACCCCACTTTCCCAGAAGGCAGGGGCTGAGATCTTACACGCATTGTATCTCCTGCCACAGCAGTCGGCCACATGGTTTTGGTGGCGGAGTGATCTGGACTCTGATCGGGCTGTCATTTAAAGGCTGGGTGGCCCACGGAAAGTCTACTTGAATTCTCTGAGCTCCAGTGTCCTTCTGCTGTAGACATCTGGGTTCATGTTCTTGACTCTGCCACTCCAGTCAATCTACTCTCTGCCTTGCAGCCAGCATGATCTTCCTACAGGACAGATCTGCTCGGGTCCTGTCCTGGCTTAAAGCCTCTCTGCGCACCTCCACAGCCCTCAGCAAACAGTCCAGGCCATTTAACTTGGGCAGCCTCATGGGTACATCCTGCTCTGGCCCAGCCATGCAGAAATGGGTGTTTTTTCTTCTGCCTAGAACGTTCTCTCCTCACTTCTTTCTTACATCCATCTAGCACTTCCTCTGGAACGCCTGCTTAGAACCCTCTCTCCCCACTCTTCTCCCCCAGCCTTGACCCCTGCCAGGGTTTCCGCAGTACCTTTTATGTCAGAGTCATGGCATAACTCCCTTACTTGCTAGGGCAATCCCATCTATCTTTTCAGAATTTGCACCCCCAGAGCTCTGGGCACATGCTGGGCCAGTGAGTAGTATCTGCCCAGTGAACGCACGTTGGTTGCTCTGGAGGTGGTCGTGAGGAGCAGAGGGGCAGACCGGGCGGTAAGCCCTTGCTGGCAGTGTTCTCTTTTTCGGCAGAACCTTTGCAAACCAGTACCCACAGCCTGGCTCTAGGGGCACAGCCCTCCTGCTCGTTACCTTTTGAGTACAGAAGAGAGACCGCTCCTTTTAAGATTCCAGACCCCAGAGGGAATCTCAGCTAAGAGGGAGCACTGAATGATACTCTGAGAGGAAGGGAGGAGGAGGGAGCCTGGAGAGTCACTGGAGACCCACGTTGCCCCACAAGGAGGAACGGGGTCAGGGGGTGAGGGTGGGGGATGGGGGGTGGGGCACCACTGTGAAGAGGAGGCCAGGCACTGGGCCAGCAGACAGCACTACCTCCTGGCGTCTGTCCCAACAGCCAACCAGTGAATGCACTTTCCCAGAAGCTATCTCACCATCCACTACTTTGATTACTTTTCAGGACTCGGGCCTAGTTTCCCTAATGACTTCACCAGCACGCAAATTCACCAATCAGGAAGTCCCTCCCTCTCCCTCTCCCCTCATAAGGTAAAGGTTGAAGCGAAGATCCCTGGGGCATTGGTCTAAGTGTGGCCTGGGAAGCCCATACCAGCTCCCTGGGGGAGGAAATGGGAGCTGCTGAGACTGATCTGCCAGGGGTCTTGGCAGGTGCCCTCACTCCAACCTCTGCCCTTCTCTTCTCCCACCGTGAACTGAGACTGGGCAGGCCTAGGTCCCACAGCGGCTCAACGAGGAAAACATTTTCTAGGACAGGTGGCATGGGACGGGCCCCTCCCCGCCACTGGTGCAACTCAGCCTGGGGACTCAGATACCAACCAAGATGATGCAGGTCAACCCAGATGAAGTCTGCAGAGCCAGGAAGAACCTGAACAGGTTCAAAGAAAGATTCCATTCCTGGAAGACTGAGCCCCAGGAGGACTCTGAGGGGTGGTAAGCTGGGGGTGCTCCTACTTAATGGGCTGCAATAAAACACTTTGAGATGGTGGAAATGAGCTACCATCTGGGTTGTCCAGTACAACAGCCACTGGCCACACGTGGTGACCGAGCACTTGGAATGTGGCTACAGAATCAGGTCACACCTGAGTAGCTGAATTTAAAAAATTTCATTGAATTTGAATTGAAATAGACACATGTGGTCAGTGGCTACTGAACTAGATGGCACAGTTCTAACCTCTAGGGCAGGGTACCCAACCTCAAGGCCATGGACCAGTATGTCCTGGCAGATCAATGGTAGCATTAGATTAGAAATAAAATGTGCAATAAATGTAATGGGCATGAATTATCCTGAAACCATCCCCCCAACCCCAAGTCTATGGAAAAACTGTCTTCCATGAAACAGGTCCCTGGCCCTAAAAAGACTGGGAGCTGCTGCCCTAGGGGATAAGAACAGAGCCGAGTGATTAGAAATACAGGCCTGGGGGGGCCAACCAATTTGAGTACCCATCCCAGGCTGGGTACTTGCTAGCTGTGGGGCCCTGTAAATGACTCAGTTTCCTTGGCCTCAGTTTCCTTGTTTGTATGCAGTCAGTCATGGTGATGATACCATTCAGGGAACCTCTGGGGAACCTAGGAGAAGCTGTATGCAAATAATTAACACAATGTCCCCATTAGTAATTTTTATTTTCTGAGTGTCAAGTCTGGGAAGACAGCTAAGTTATCTCAAAGCATATCTCTTGCCACTGCCTCAGGCATTACTGTAAGCCTGCAAGGTTAGAGGATGATAATATACATATAATTATTAAAAGATGCAATGTCCTCTAGAAAGAGCACTGGGTGAGAAGTCAGGACACTCGAACTCTTGAGAAGCAGTAGAGTACAGAGGTCAAGTGTAAGGAGCTAGACTGCTTGAGATCAGATCCCACCTCTACCACTTACTAGCTATGTGACCCTTGACAAATCACTTAACCTTTCTGTGCCTTGGTCTTCCCTGTGTGAAGTGTAGATTGTAATCCCATCTTGTTTGAAGGGCCTCAGCTTGGTCTCCTGGTTTGCTGGGTGACCTCCACAAAGTCACTTGCGCTCTCTAGACCCCAGACTCTTCCTCATATGACTGTCAAAACAAGGGAGCTGGGGCAGATAAAGCCCAAAGATGTTTGACAGGGTTGTTCTTTAGGGTTTCAGCTCCCATCCCCCCCCCCCCCCCCCCGCCCCGCGCCACTCCCTGTGTCGTGTCCTTGGCTGGCCACTCACCGATGATGATGCTGCAGGTGAGCAAGGCATAGAAGGAGGTGGTTTGCTTGAGCAGCAGGTAGGAGAGCAACACATTGAAGACGGTGGTGAGTGAGCGACCCACGTTGTAGAAGGCCACACCCACATACTTGAGGCAGAGGTTATTGAAGGTGATCATGCCAATGAAGACCACCGACAGGGGCAGGACGCTGCGGGCCACCTTGAGGTCCAGGTGCAGGGCAGGGAAGTCCACGGTACCCGGGCAGCAGGTGGCCAGTGAGCTGAGGCCCTTGCACAGCAGCACGGTCACCAGGCACTGGTAGAAGGTGACGAAGATGGGGGTGTCCAGCCGCAGGGAGGGGCTATCCAGCAGGTACTTGTTAAGGAACACCATGGAGATGGAGGTAACCCAGTAGAGGGAGACGACCAGGGCGATCTGCAGTGCCCGCAGCACAAAGGGCTTCTCTTGGCTGGCCTCTGCCTCTCCAGTGGGGTTGGAAGTCCCCATCAGCGCCATGTGCAGGATTTTTGACCGCTTCAGAGAGGCCCTGTTCATGGTAGCAGAGGAGCTGGGTCAGCTTACAGCCAGACTGATTTCCTGGAGTACAGGGCAGCGAGCTCACATCTGCTTTCTGCAAGCTGAAGTCCTCAACTGTTACATGGCGGGTGGCCTGGAGGCCTCCCACTCTTCTCTCGGATGGAGAGGCTCTGCTCTGTGGTGGGCTCCACCACCTGCTCCCACCCTCAGGGGGCTCATGAGGCAAGACAGGGGAAAGGTGCCCGATGGGCTAAGGCTGGACAGAAATGACAAGTTAGGGGAGAAAGGGCTGGGACCGACGAGGGAGGAAGCCAGCGGGAAGTGGGGAAGGGGAGGAATGGAAGGAGAAAGGGGAGGAGGAGAAACGCAGGGCGAAGGGCCCTCAAAACGGCGAGGGACAGCGTGAGAAGAGGTGCAGAGAGAAACGGGCATGGGCTCTACGGGAGAGAAAAGGTTTGCAGGGCGAGAAGGGGGAGGCATGCAAGGAGCTAAAAGGAGGGTGTGCGGGGGGTTTGGAAAGAGGGTGCAGGTGAGGTCAGGGGCGCTCCGGGCCCGGGTCCTGCGGACCCGCAGTGGACTGGGCCGGTACAAGCCGACGGCGCGCGGTCTCCCCAGGACCCAGCCTTCCACTCGGCCCCAAAGCCCCCGGACATCCGAGGCGCCTCCCCCGGAGGAGGCGGGCCCAGGACTCATTTCCTGATACGCCCCCAACACCCTCCTTAAAGAGCCCGCGCGCCCGGCATCTCCCTTAAAGCCACAGCCTCGGAGAAATCGCTTTCCGGGTCTGGCTCGCGGCGGGCCCCTGACAGCCCGTGGGCGCTCCGGGCCCGCAGCTGGTGGTGCTGGGTGTTGGGTCTCTGTAGCCGCGGAAGGGTCCTGTGGGTGCTAGAGCCTCGACCCCCTTCCAGCAAGCCCTCGCTCCCTGCTCCATCTCCTCCCTCCGACTCCGCTCATCTGCAGGGCCATCTTGCCCCTCATCCCCGGGCAGGACCGCTTCCCCAGAGCCCTGGCGCCACCCCGAGTCCCCCGGGCTCCAGAGGACCGTGGCCCCGCCGCCTCGCTCCACCTAGCCGCGCTCACACTTCCGAAGCCTTGCTGCAGTGGCCTCCTTCTCCCTACTTTCACAGCCCCCAGTCCTCTCCGGAGCCTGAAACCCAGCCCCCAGCAACGCCCCCATCCCAGATTCGAGGCCCTCCGGGTGGCCCGATCCGACCCTCAAGGCAGCGCCCCCGCCCCCCTCCCAGAAAGCCCCCCTGCCCAGGCCGGGCGCAGCCCCAAGCCCCCGCCCCGGGGCTGGCGGTCCCTAGCCGCGAGGCGACCTCGGCGCTCACCTCCTCTGCACTGGCAGCCGGCCCGCGCCGCCAGGCGCTGCACCTGCCGCCCCGCGCCCAGGGCCGCCCCCGCGGGAGATTACTTCCTGCTCCCAGCCCCGGGCGTGGGCGCCGCGCCAGCCTCGCCCGCCAGCTCCCCACGTGGAACCGGGTGGGCCGCAGCGCGACCCAGGCCGCAGCCTAATGTTGGCTGCGAGTTATCCCGCCGGTCGTGGGAGCAGGCCCCTTCTCTTTCCAAGGCCACCCCAGACCCGGGTATCCCGCCCGGGATCCCCCACCAGCCCAGTTACCGCGGCTTGCAGGTCCCAGTACCCCGCTGCATCCGTGACCCGCTGCCGCGCACCCGGCCTGTGCTTCCAGAAATGTGTTCGGGCTAACAGCCGGGATTCTGCCCTCCTTCAGCCCGGCGGTTAGTGGAGGGTCCCCCTCCCCCTCCCAGGGACGGGGCCTGGGAAATGGTAGCCAGCCTGGGCCATCACTCACCAGGAATCTGGGAGGACTGACTTCTTCCTGGTTCCCGCTCTACAACTAGGAGGCTGGACTTTGCCAGTGGGTCTCAACCTCCTAGCTGATAAGGTTGAAAGTATTTGTTTGTAATATTTCAAACACCATTTGATTAGTCCCTTTTGATTTGTGAATGAGAAGTCTGAGATTTACTTGACAATACTTAGAATTCTGAAGACCACCCTGCTCCCCCCGCAAGAAAACCCCAAAGGTTGATAGATAAAACGAGATAGGCAATTGTTGAAGTTAGGCTTAGGTCCATGGAGGGTACAAGAGTCTCCTTACTTCTATGTACCTTTGAAAATTTCCATAATAAAAAGGTAAAACCCATGGAGTACATTTAGAGTCTTATTTGCTCACTGTATAAACCCTCACCAGGGTTTCAAACAGCCCGTGGTGGGCTATGGGCTAGGGGTTGCAATGAAATAAGCACTGACCAACAGCCAGAGGTGTTGGACACCCCCCCCACCCCCCAGGGTGAGCTCTGCCCCAGGCCTGCCCTCTTCCTACAGAAATGGGACTTCCTGCTTCCTAGTTATGGGCGGGTCTCTAGGTGGAGGATACCTTTTGATCACCTTGTCACCTTGGGGATCAAATTACCCTTTGGGGGAAGGAAAGGCTTAAAGGGACTGAGCTGGTCCTCTGACTTGGAGAGTCTCACTCCAGGGCCAAACATTAAAGGGTGTGAGTTTCAGTTTGTGAAGAGCAATCCCTAAACCTGCTCTTCTCTCTTAGGCCTGATATTTCACTATGACAAATACTTTAGTGACACACAGGGCAAGCTTGTCTCTGAGAGGCCATGGTTTCCTGAAAGGGCCCTTAAGCATGGCAGGTTCAGTTCAATTGCTCAGTCCTGTCTGACTCTGCAACTCCATGGACTGCAGCACTCCAGGCCTCCCTGTCTATCACCAACTCCCGGAGCCTACCCAAACTCATGTCCATTGCATCGGTGATGCCATCCAACCATCTCATCCTCTGTCATCCCCTTCCCCTCCCACCTTCAATCTTTCCCAGCATCAGGGTCTTTTCCAAAGAGTTAGTTCTTCGCATCAGGTGGACAAAGTATTGGAGTTTCAGCTTCAGCGTCAGTCCTTCCAATGAATATTCAGGACTGATCTCCTTTAGGATGGACTGGTTGGATCGTCTTGCTTCCAAGGGACTCTCAATCTTCTCCAATGCCACAGTTCAAAAGCATCAATTTTTTGGCACTCAGCTTTCTGTATAGTCCAACTCTCACATCTGTACATGGCAGGTTAACAGGAATTAATTTGTCTGATGAATGTGCTGTCACCTGGATCCCCTAGGGCAGAAGTATATGCTCTATGTAGGCCTGAGGCACTTCACCAAGAGAGACCCAGGGACAGTCTACACTGGATGTTTGGGGCACAGTCTGGGCTCCCCAGGGGCCAGGAGACCAAGGCATATCCCTGTGTCCAATCCCTCCCCATACGCTGTGTCTGAGATTCCACCGTTATCGGGACTCCCTTGATTAAGGTTGTGATAGGCCAGTACTCTAAGTCTCACAGATCCCAATCCTTTTAGCTTTTCATAGGGAAAGGAGCAGTGGGATGTTTCTTAGAGATCTAAGGCCTTAGGAGCTGTGCACTTTGCACAAACTGCTTTCAAGAGTTGTTTTAAGGAATGTTAATTGTTTAATCCATTTATAAAGGGTGAAGTTTTAGTTTTGTTAAGAATAATTATCCAGGGTGTGAACTTGGTATGAGGCAGGTCATAAGGTCATTAATGTGGCAGTTGAACCATTTATGGGTGTGGTCCTATTTTCTTAACCTTGACTGGGAGCCACTAATGATGTCAGAAGGAGACAATACCTACCAGACAGGGTGAACAGAGTGGGGGGCAGTGGATTGGTACCAGGAGGGCTTGAGTGCTCCTGGGAACACACAGGTATTGAATGTCTCAAGCCTGAGTTCAGCAAGGACTCCTGAGCCTGTTGTATGTGGTGGACATTACTAATTTTCCACCAAGATTCATGTCCCATATGTCCAAGATAATTGTACGGCTGTGCAGCTGGAGGGCACATTTGCCAGGCTTCCTTGTGGGTAGGTGAAGCACCCCCTGACTTTGTGAATCAGGAATGAAGGTGATGTGTTGTCTGTTCCAAGTCTAGGCCCTAAAATGTTAGGTGGACACTCCTCCGCGTTCTCTCCTCCTCTTCCTATAACCCAAGACCTAAATGTGCCTATCACCCAGCTGTTACCATGGAGATGAGGTCAATTTTTAGAGGCTGTTGGAGAAGGGTGATGGAAAGAGCCAGGGTTTCTGATTGTGTGGAGTGGAGCCACCTGCCAACCTGCCCTGACGGCTTTGAGACTGTTCTAGGACTGTTCTAGGAGAGGGGGATCAACTTACATCCCTGAGACCCTGATGTCATTATGAAGGGATCTCTTCATTACAGCAATTAGGCCTTTACCCACATACTGACCATAGTCTGTATGCCTTTCTCCTCAGATATATGTGTATTCTCTAGACAAAACTGGGACTTCCCTGGGGGCTCAGACGGTAAAGAATCTGCTTGGAGTGCAGGAAACCTGGGTTTGATCCCTGAGTCAAGAAGATCTCCTGGAGAAGGGAATGGCGACTCACTGCAGTATTCTTGCCTGGAGAATTCCATGGACAGAGGAGCCTATTGGGCTACAGTCTGTGGGGTCACAAAGAGTCGGACACAACTGAGTAACTGACACTTTTACTTTTCTTTTTAGGCAAAATTAAGAAGGCATGACATTGTGAGTCTGATCCCTCTCTCTCTTGCTTTCTCTCTCTCTCCATTTATCGTCTATCCATCCATCCATCCATCCTGTCCCTATCTAGGACCTGACAATTCCCACCACAGCTTCTCTTTGTGGAATGAATGGAAGTCACATCACATCTGATTTAAGGCCTATGGTTCTATGCCCTGAAAAGTTTAAAAGGCTTCTCATTCACCCTGTGTGTGATTCAAAACAAAAGTCTGTCCTAAAGTGTAAAATAATGTAAACAGAGAAGAAAAAAGTTCTGATTTTTTTCATGATTGGAGTGCTCTTTTGAGTGTTTCAGAAAAAAAAAAAAAGCCTTTCCTTTGCTGGTACTCGAGGAGTTGGCACTTTTTTTCTGTAAAGGAGCAGAGAGTAAATATTTTAGACTCATTGGGCCATATGGTCTTTGTAACAGCTAGTCTGCACAGCTATTATAGTGTTGTAACAAACAGGTGTTGCTATGTGTCAATAAAACTTTATGAAAATAGACCATGGACTGGATTGGCTCACTGGTGTAGTGTGCTGACCCCTGGTTCACCCTTTATGAACTTAATCTTTTTTGCTAATATTACCCTTACATTATTTATACGTCAATGTGTCCACCTAAAACTACTCATTCACCAGACCTCCTTGCAGCTAGATGTGGCCATGGGACATACTTTTGACCAAAGTGTTATAAGCTGAGAATTTCTGGAGAAGCCTTTGCTTTCTTATATAAGTAGTCTTTATTGCTTCCTTTTCTTATGCGTTCTGTCCATAACGCAGACGTGCGGTCTGGATGGGCAGCAGCCACCTGGTAACCATGAGATAAGAGAAGGATAAGATAAGGGAAGCAAAGGATGGCAGAGCAGAATCCCAGAGAGAGCCTGCCCGAGCCCCTTAGAGCCCGGAGGAGCCGCCACCCAGCTCTGTACCGCCTACTCTTTTTTGCAGGAGATGATTAAAGCCCCTGTCAGTGTACCCTTACCGCAAGGTCCAGCTCTATCAGGTAACTCTTTATTGCTGGAACTCACGTCTAAGATTCCAGTAAGGCCTGGGGTGGGGTGGTACTAGGTCTGAAGCTGCAAGGGAGGGGGCACAATTATCCGTGAGTGAATACTAGCTGCAGAGCTGGAGGCTGGCTGGAGAATTCCAAAGGCAGCACTCCTTTGCTAGAGAGGGACTAGGAGTGGCAGAGCCTGGCAAATCCCAAAGCATGAAATGCAAAGGCTGTCAGCAAAGAAGCTCCAGTGTGGGAGAGGGCGTTCTGTAGACAAGAGTAGGAGAGTTGAGGATTAGCAAGAGCTGGTTCTTTGTAAGGATAACATCTCCCAGAGACGGCACCTTTATGCGAGGGGCTGGCTTCTGGGAAGCACCTAGCTTGAGGTGTGCAGGCCTTTTGGTTTTTTTGAGATCTAGGATAGCCAAAAGCATTATTCCCAAAGCTCCTGTACATGCACCTGAGTAATCTCCAAGCCAGAGTGATGTTTCCCCAAGTTAGGTGGGAACCTGTGGGGAGTGAGTGACAGAACCAGTCCTGCCTGGTGGAGCGTGTTTTACTAACACTTCACCCTTATTGGAGGCCGCTCCAGGCTGGGATTTTCCGTGGACAGCGTGGCAGTCTTGCAACAAGGCTGCGAGGGACACTGTCTTGTTTTAATCTGTTTTACAGATGAGGAAAGTGAGACTCCAGACATGAGAGGTCACTAACCCAAGGCCACCCAGTGAGGAGGGAAGAGTCGGATTTAAACCCAGACTAGTCTGCTTGCTGAGCTGAAGTTTATTCTGTTGCATGAGCTCAGTTCTCGGAGTCCGGTTTCCCAGTTGGTCTCCTGGGTCATTGGTCCTATGGGGTGACCCTGGCGTTACTGCCCTCTGTCCTGCAGTTTGTTGAAGGGCAGACATGTGCCTCAGGCCACACTGCCCCAACCCTTGGGGAACTTGCCATGCTGTCACTCAAGAGCCCTCTGGTTGATCCACTATTGGATCTTATTCTCTAATTTTTTCGCCTATTAGTTTCATCTCCCACATGAACTGTAAAGTGCCAGTGGCAGAAAGCCTGTAGTTAATAGTTGTACATCATTATCAGGCCCCGCTCTGTGCCATGCCCTAGCCTCAATACTGCATGGACTAATTCCTCTAGCCTCATGATAACTTTTTGAGATGCTATATTATCCTATTTTACGGAAGAGGAAACTGAGATCCAGGGAGACAAAGTAAATCACCTAAGGTCATAGGAGCTTGTATAGTAGAGCTGGGATTTGAATCCAGGCCGACT
Organism: Antilocapra americana; assembly: GCA_007570785.1. Lineage (NCBI taxonomy): Eukaryota > Metazoa > Chordata > Mammalia > Artiodactyla > Antilocapridae > Antilocapra > Antilocapra americana. The sequence goes on along the minus strand of ML663010.1, from coordinate 19,104,536 downwards.
GATTTACTTAACTATTGATGTTATACTGCCTGTCTTTGAGTGTACAGCACTTTGCAGTTTACAGAGCATTTTCAAACACATTAAAAAGAAGTTTTCAGAAGATTAGCGCTCTAAAGTGTGTTAGAGATCGTCTATTCTAAACCCCTCACATTACAGAGAAGCAAACAGGTCCAGAGAGGGGCAGTTTATGAAAAGTTGAGACAGCCGCTACTCTCCTGGCTGCTGACAACCCCTCAGATGACACGCTGCTCCCCTGGACTGGAGCTCCGTGAGCACAGAGGCTGTGCCATTGGGCACCTTTAATTCTTCAGCACTTAACAGAACCTCAGACATAGTAGGTGCTCAGGGAGTGTGTGTTAAATGAATATGAGTCTAAGATGATCAACGTCGATAATTGCCAGTTCAGTCACTCAGTCCTGTCTGAGTCTTTGTGACCCCATGGACCGCAGCACACGAAGCCTACCTGTCCATCACCAACTCCCGGAGCCTACCCAAACTCATGTCCATTGCATCGGTGATGCCAGCCAACCATCTCATCCTCTGTGGTCCCCTTCTTCTCCCACCTTCAATCTTTCCCAGCATCAGGGTCTTTTCCAATGAGTCAGTTCTTCGCATCAGGTGACCAAAGTATTGGAGCTTCAGCATCAGTCCTTTCACTGAATATTCAGGACTGATTTCCTTTAGGATTGACTGGTTGGATCATGTTACTGTCCAAGGGACTCTCAAGAGTCTTCTCCAATACCACAGTTAAAAAGCATCAGTTCTTCGGTGCTGAGCTTTCTGTATGGTCCAATTCTCACATCCATACATGACTACTGGAAAAACCATAGCTTTGACTAGACAGGCCTTTGTAAGTCAAGTAATGTCTCTGCTTTTTAATATGCTGTCTAGGTGGGTCACAACTTTTCTTCCAAGGAGCAAGCATCATTTAATTTCATGGCTGCAGTCACCATCTGCAGTGATTTTGGAGTCCAAGAAAATAAAGTCTGTCACTGTTTCCATTATTTCCCCATTGATTTGCCATGAAGTGATGGGACTGGATGCCATGATCTTTGTTTTTTGAATGTTGAGTTTTAAGCCAGCTTTTTGACTCTCCTCTTTTCTTTAAGAGACTCTTTAGTTCTTTGCTTTCTGCCATAAGGGTCGTGTCCATAAGGGTGTCATTTAAAAATTACGTAAAAAATTAAAAAATAAATGAACATGAGTCTGGTGTGGGCATTATTATCAGACACACCATTTCATCCCAGTTATGCCTCAAGGCATGTAAGCCTGATGCTTGGCACAGAGTAAGTGCCCTGGGTTGACTAGAGTTCAACCCTCCAACTCACCCCCAGAACCTCAGAATAGGAACTTACTTGGAAATCGGGTTTTGACGGATGTATTTCATTAAGTTAGAATGAGCTCATACTGGATTAAGTTGGACTCTAAACCCTATGACTGGTGTTCTTATAAGGAGGGAGGTTAGGAGACAGAGGTGACACAAAGGGAAGAAGGTCATGTGAAGATGGAGGTGAAGGCTGGAGAGGGGGGAGTGATGCAGCTACTGGTCAAGATACTCCAGGAGTCGCTGGAGAGCACTGGACGCCAGGAGGGAAGCATGGAATAGATTCTCCTCCAGAGCTTCCCAAGGAACCCACCCTTGACACCTTGATGTTGGATGTCCAGTTGTCTGAACTGTGACAGAGTAAGTTTCCATTGTTTTGAGCCACTGAGTTTGTGGTAATTTGTTATGACAGCACTAGGAAATTAATATCGTACGTGCGTGTGTGCTAAGTTGCCTCAGTCGTGTCTGACTCTTTGCGACCCTACAGACTGTAGCCCGCTGGGCTCCTCTGTCCATGGGATTCTCCAGGCAAGAATACAGGAGTGGGTTGCCATTCGCTTATCCAGGGGATCTTCCTGATCCAGGGATCGAACCCTCATCTCCTGCATTAGCAGGCGGGTTGTTTACTAAGCCGCCTGGGAAGCCCCCAGCAGCCCAAATAGTGTCATCAAACAGATCCTGATCTGGACTCTTCTCCAAGTGTTGGCTTTGTTCTCAGACACCTTGTGATGGCAAATGGCTTTAAGCATTCCAGACCTCACACTATTCAGGTTGTTGTTTTTTTTTAATAGACTTTATTTTTTAGAGCAGTTTTAGGTTCCCACCAAATTTGAGCCAAGATACAGGGATTTTTCATAACCTCCCTCCCCTACACATGTACAGCTCCGCATTATCAACATCCCCCATCAGAGTAGTACCTTTGTTAGAATCCATGAATCTACATTGATACATCATCATCACTCAGAGTCTGCAGTTTACATTAGGGTTCATTGTTGATTCTTTATGTATATGTATAAAGATATATCTACCATTATAGTATCATATACAATCATGTCTCTGCCCTAAAAAGTATCACTCAAATTTAAGTCTGGTGGGAAAAAAAAAGAATCAGGTTCTCAAAAGCCTTGAGGTTCGATCTGATTGGTTCTGCTCTGGTCACATGACCACCCTTGATCAATCATTGGGACCAGGTAGATAAATCCAGCGTCTGGCTTAAACCCTGCATCCACCATGGGACCTAGATAAGATGATCGGAGAGTGGGGAAGCTTTGGCTCCAGAAACAAAATTTAAAAGGGGGAAGAAGAAAACGGGTGTGATGCTGAACTGGCAAACTCCCCGTGTGTGCTGTGAAGGCCTGTACTGGATGAAGGAGAGGGTATCTGGAGGGTTGCGTGGACCTCGTCCCTCTTCCTTTGCTCCTGTGGTTGCACCTTGTTCAGTGTTCTCCCACATTCGCCCCTAAATCTGTCTAGATTCTTGCCTCAAGACTAAGTGCAGACATCACTTCCCTAGGGAAACTCTCCAATGAGACAAGGTCTCCCCGATGTGCACTCCTGCAGCTTCCCTTTGTCAATGAGTTATGAAGAAAGTACACACAGGAGGCATCTATTAATATTCCTTTTTTGGGCAAGAAAGCCTTCTTCTCCTTCTGGGACAGCGCCCTCCTTGGCTCTTGCTGTCATCGGTGCCATCAGTCCACTGCTTGCTTTCTTCCAGCCAAAGTGTTACTGAAAGTGGGAATCTGGCTGCTTGTCGCTCTAAAGCCAATAAAGAGACAAGGTTGGTGGAATAAAAAGTTGGCTTTATTTCTGAGGCCAGCATCCTGGAGGGGAGAGCAGACTCTTCCCCAAAGATTGACTGCCTACCACTAACCATCAGTGGGTTATAGGTAGAGGGAGGCGGCTACATGCAGAAACAGCACAGTCAGCTCTGACTGTTATCTTGAAATCGGCCAAGGAGTGGTCTGATCAGTGTCATCTTGATTGTTTTAAGTACAGGTAGTCTATAGTTCCAGCATCAGTTTGTTCCCTGTAATTTGAGGTGGGTTCTCGGAAGTGTGGCAGCTTACGGCCAGGTCATCACATATGCATAGTTAATTTACTCCATCTGGTGGGGATTTCAATCTCCCTGTGCTTGTGAGTGCTCCATCACTTCAGTCAGGTCTGACTCTTTTGCGACCCCACAGACAGCAGGCTGCCAGGCTCCTCTGTCAGTGGGATTTCCCAGGCAAGAATACTTGAGTTGCTTGCCATGCCCTCCTCCAGGGGATCTTCCCAACTCAGGAATCGAACCTGCATCTCCTGCAGAAACTGCAGGCAGTTTTCTTTACTGCTGAGCCACTGGGGAAGCCCTATAAGACAGCTCAAGGGACAGGGCTCAAAATATTGTCTATAGCTCTTGAAGAGAAATTAAGGTCCTTGACTTTGCTTAATGATTAAACTACTGTTATTTGGTCTTGTTTTAATGTTTTCCACAGAAAAAAGACAGGCTAAGGACATGGGGGTGGGGGTGAGGCAAGGCCCATTGGGTCCTGCTGAATTTTAAAAGGGGTGAGTATGACCAGGGCATACCAATGAGCCCACTGATGCTTTATCCCTTCTCTGAATCTAGCTATCATAGCCCCACTCCCCCAAGTGCTGTGGTTCCAAGAACAGGGTGGGAGAAGGGAAAGGGAAGGGCAGCAGGAAGTGTAGGCCAGGATGTGTTCATAATGGTTTGTTTGCAGAATGGCTGCCAGTTGGCAGATAAAGGTTGAAATTGGCTTCTTTCTTTGGTTCTTGGCTGTAAAACTGGCAGGTGTCATGTAGTGATGGTGAGGTGGGCTGGTGTGGATACCTGAGAATTTAAAATTGGTTTAACAAATATCCTCTGATTGATCATTCTGCTTGACACCCCCACCCTGGCCCTCTCCTCTCTGTTGGGTTCACTGTTCAATTCATATAATTTATGAAACACCTTGGGCTTCCCAGGTGGTGCTAGTGGTAAAGAACCCACCTGCCAATACAGGAGACTTAAGAGAAGTACGTTTGATCCTTGGGTTGGGAAAATCCCTGGAGAAGGGCATGCAACCCACCGTAGGGTTTCTTGCCTGGAGCCAGTTGCCCTGCTGAGTTTTTATCAGAGATACTCTCATGTAGTTGAGACCCTGATGCTAGGAAAGACTGAGGCAGGAGGAGAAGGGGATGGCAGGGGATGAGATGGTTGGATGGCATCACTGACTTGATGGATGTGAGTTTGAGTAAACTCCGGGAGTTGGTGATGGACAGGGAGGTCTGGCACACTGCAGTCCATGGGGTCACAAAGAGTCGGACACGACTGAGCGACTGAACTGAACTGGACATGTAGTTGAGAGCCATTGTTAAGTCATCATGCACTGAAGTTGGGTTTAGTCTTCCAAACTCAGCCAAACTCTATTTAATCTGGGCTTCATCCCTTGAAAGGTCAAATCGTGAAATGTCCATGTTTGTGTCATTCTTGACATCCCTGAAATTGTACAAGATCAATGATCCCGTGATCAGGAGAGGGACATCATATTTAACCAATGTAACTACATCCAGAATGCAAAGAAAGCAGGTTATTTGGATTATTACTAACATTTGAACATTTTCAAACATAAGTAAGTATTTTAGAAGCAATCCAAGACAAAAATTCTTTTGTGCTTTATATACTGAGATTATTTCAATCGGTTGCTGAATACACATGTATTTATTTTTGCAGGGTAAAATGGTACAATAATTAGTGATAATTGAAAACTGTTACCTTTATGTGAAAAATAATTGTTTGCAATAATGTTTCAAAAATTTAAATAAATAGGAAAATAGACTGATGGTTCATATGAATATTAAGAGAAAGGGAATTAGCTAGATAACTTTAGGAAGAACATTTTATTCTTTTGGAACCAATAAATGTTTATACAAATTTAAATAAGAGTACCAAGAAGAATAACAGAGATTCAATTATCTTTTGTAATTCCAATCTTTATAGAATTGTTTGGCAGAATAGCATTTTTACCATTAAACAAAATTACTTTTAAGAACTGTATTTAATTTGTAGTTACTTAATTCCATTTAGCCTATTGATCTTTGAACAAAATGTCTATTTGAGAATTATTCTTATCTTGTGGGATCAATTAAAAGCAAAATGTCTGTTTTGCCACCTCAAAATTTTACAAGGAAGAAAAATTCCAATACAAGGACAGCAAAATCCATGGTAAATTAACTTCTCCTCAGACATGATGAAGAATATGAAAAGTGTGAAGGAGAAGAGAAAAATAAAGAGGGACCTTGCACTTTTATAAATGCAAAGATCTTATTCTTCCACCAGCCTCATTTGAAAATAAGAGGCTACTTAGCGTGGCAGATATGCAGCATATAATTGGAAGAGCTGATTATAGAGAAAGTAGAATTCCTGCACATAATGTTTAGTTTCTTTTTTGTTAGGTTTATTCATATATACATTATGTCCAAAAAATGTATATTTCAAGTGTACAGTTCTGTGAATTTTGACAAACATGTACACTTGGGTAACCATCACGGTGATCAGGATAGAGGGTAGTTCCATCACCCCCAGAAGTTCCTTCTGGTTGTTAGTGAACTGACTTCTGAGATTCCAGAAGGTTTTCAGACTGTCATATGAGTGGCATCAGATAGGATGTAGCCTTTGTGTCTGATATCTTTGGCTTAGCATATGCTTTTAAAATTCATCCATGTTGCATGTACCTCAATTTGTTTATATAGTCACCAGCTGATTGTTGCTGTTCAGTTGCTCAGTCGTGTCTGACTCTGTGACCCCATGGACTGCAGCATGCCAGGCTTCCCTGTCCTTCACTGTTTCCCAGAGTTTGCTAAACTCATGTCCATTGAATCAGTAATGACACCCAACCATCTCATCCTCTGTCACTACCTTCTCCTCCTCCTTCAAACTTTCCCGACATCAGGGTCTTATCCAGTGAGTCGTCTCTTTGAATCAGGTAGCCACAGTATTGGAGCTTCAGTCTCAGCATCAGTCCTTCCAGTGAATATTCAGGGTTGCTTTCCTTTAGGATTGACTGGTTTGATCTTGTTGCAGTCCAAGAGACTCTCAAGAGTCTTCTCCAGCATCACAGTTCGAAAGCGTCAGTTCTTCAGTTCTCAGCCCTCTTTATAGTCCTTCTTTATGTACAGGTCAAGAAGTAACAGTTAGAACTGGACATGGAACAATGGATTGGTTCCAAATTGGGAAAGAAGTACATCAAGGCTGTATATTGTTACCCTGCTTATTGAACTTACATGCAGAGTACATCCTAAGAAATGCTGGGTTGGATGAAGCACAAGCTGGAAACAAGATTTTTGGGATGGGGGCAACTATGAATAAAGCTGCTATAAACACTTTTTTTTTGGTACAGGTCTTTGTTGGAGGTCTATCTTCATTTCTCTTGGGAAGATAACCTAGGAGTAACAAAGTTAGTTTTTATGGCAAATATAGTAACTTTTTAAGAGACTGGGGATTTGTTTTCCAGGATGGCTGTACCCATCAGAAATGTAGGAGAGTTCCAGTTGTTTTGCATTCTTACCAGCACTTGGTATTGTCGGCTTAAAATGTTCATCCCTTCCAATAAATGGGTGGTGATCACTTACTGTGGTTTTAATTTTTCTTTCCTCTACTGGCTAATGAGGTTTTCTTTTTATGTACCTTTGTGCTATTCGTATTTCTATTTTAGTGAAGTATCTGTTCTCATGTTTTGCCCGTTTCTGAATTGGTTTGTTTGCTCTTCATTATTGAGTTGTGAGATAAAATCCTCTACCAAATATATGCATAAAATATTTTTCCCAGTCTTTGATTTGACTTTACATTCTTTTAACAGTATCTATGGAAGCGCAGATGTTTTAAAATTTGATAGTTCAATCTGTTAATATTTTTCTTTTATGATTTGTGCTTTTGTATATGCTTTTAAAAATCTTTGTCTAACTCAAAACCACACATATTTTCTCCTATGTTTTCCAGGAGTTTTATGGTTTAAGGATTTCCGTTGAAATCGATGATCCATTTTGAGTTAATTTTGTATGTGTCAAGAGGTGTGAGTCAAATTTTTTTTTCTTTTTTTACTTAGGTGTGTTGAAATGTGACAGAATCATTTGTTGGAAATAGTTCTTTCTCCTCTGAATTACTTTAGTACCTTTGTTGAAAATCAACTGTGTTAAAGAGCCTGCCTGCCAATGAAAGAGATATAAGAGATGTGGGTTTGATCCCTGGTTTGGAACGCTCTCTTGGAGAAGGATATGGCAGCCCACTCCAGTTTTCTTGCCTTGGAGAATCCCTTGGACAGAGGAACCTGACAGGCTACAATCCACAGGGTCGCAAAGAATCGGACGTGACTGAGGTGACTTAACATGGACATGTACATGGAGGAGCTTATTTCTGAACTCTCTTCTATTCCATTTGTATATAAACTTATCCATCCTTTACATACTTATAAACAATTACAATAAATAATAATACATGTGTATTTTTTAGCTTTATACTAAGTTCTGAAGTCAAGCACTGGGAGTCCACCAGCTTTGCCTTCTTTATGGACAGAACTTTGACTGCCTAGATTCTTTGCTTCTCCATATACATTTTAGAACTGGCCGGCCAATTTCTACAGAACAGAACAAAACAAAAAAACCAACCTGCTTGGGCTCTTTTGAGATTGTATTCAATATATAGATCAACTTGGGGGAAAGCGACATTTTAATTTTGTCTTTTGATCCATGAACATCACACATCTATTTATTTGGGTCATTGTCTCATTAATGTTTTGTAGTTTGTAGCAAATAAAGCTTACAAATCTTTCATTAAATTTATTCCTGATTACTTCATGTTTTCTGTTGCTACTGTAAATGGTACTTTTTAAAAAAAATCTCAATTTCCATTTGTTTATTTCTGTATATAGAATACAATTGATTTTTGTATATTGATCTTATATTCTGCAACCTTGCTTGATTCACTTATTAGCTTTAATGGCTTTTAAAAACAGCTTTATTGAGATATAAATCACATATCATACCATTTACCCACTTAATGTATACAATTCAATGGCTTTTAATATATTCACAGAATCGTGCAACCATCACCACCAGCATTTTAGAACACTCTCATCACACCAGCAGGAACCTTCATATCCCTGAACAGTCACTTCTTATTTCCCCCAACCCCCTTGGTCTTAGGCAAATAGTAATCTACCCTCTGTCTCTCATCTAGATTTGCCTACGCTGGTGTCAACTACAAGTGGACGCTTCCCAGAGGCATCTGTCAGCTGCCTGTGCGGAGACTGGAGTCAGGTTGCCAGAAAATGAACCACCACAGGCTAAATAATATTCCGGAGTATGAATATACCCTGTTTTATTTATCCATTCATCAGCTAATGGACAGTGTGTTCTTTCCACTTTTTTGGGTATTTTATATAATGCTGCTATGAACGTTTGTGTTGAAATTTCTGTCTGGACATGTTTTGATTTCTAGGCTTGTTGAGTGGGGTGTTCTACAGAAGTTGGTTATGTCTAGTCGGTATATCGTGCTAAGTCCTGTATTTTCTTATTAACCATCTGTCCATCATTGTTGTACTTATTTTTGACAGTGGGATGCTGAAGTCCAACAAATATTGTAGAACTGATGTAACAGACTGATGTTTGTGTTTGCATTCACCCCCCTCCTCAAATTCATACTTTGAAACTCTCCCCTAGTGTGGTGCTATTTGGGAACAGTGCCGCTAAGGAAGTAATTAAGGTTAAATGAGGTAATAAGCCTGATATGATAGGATCAGCATCCTTATAAGTGACAGAGCACTCTCTTTTTCTCTCCATGAGCACAAAGAAAAGGTGATGTGAACACACGTCAGGCAGCTGCCCAAAGGCCGAGAGAAGAGGCCTCGGGATGAAGTCTGTTTTGTTGGCGTCTCGATCTTGCACTTTCCAGCTTCCAGAACTGTGAGAAATGAATTTCTGGGGTTTAAGCCATCCAGTCTTGGGTATTTTGTAATAGCAGCCAGAGCAGATGAATAAAACTACTTCTTCCTTCAGTTGCTAGTTTTGCCGCATGTATTTTGGGGTTTTGTTACCAGATACATATACGTTTGTAATTGTCATAACTGTCTCAATGGAGTGACTCCTTTATCAATGTAGATCCATTTTTATCTCTTGTAAGTTTTTGTCTTAAAGTCTATTTTGTATGATATTAATACAACTGCCCCAGTTGCAATTTAAGTTATGATTTGTATGGAATATCTTTTTTTGATCTAAAATGGGTCTCTCGTAGTCAGCATATAGTGTATGAATTCTTTTTCTTTTAACCCATGTTTCCAATCTCTGCTTTATAATTGGAGACCTGAATCTATTTACATGTAAAGTAATTACTGTAAGAAAAGATTTTTGCTGTTTCCTATGCATCATACATCTTTTTTATTCCTCAATTTTTCCTTTACTGCCTTTGTGGTCAGTTGATTTTTTTTTCCCTATTGTTTTATTTTGGTTCTCTCTTTTCTAAAAAGAATCATGTTTTCATTTTTTCCTTGTGTTTTCCCTGAGGACTACAGTTAAAATCTTATTAAATCTACACTAAATCTAAGTACCTAAACACAAGAACTTTGCCCTTCTGTAGATCCACCCTCTTCCCTTTATGCCGTCATTGTCACTAATTACATCATTATACACTGAGTTCTGGTTAGATTTATACTTATTGTTTTATACATTTGACTTTTGAATCTCATAGGAAAAGAGAGACTACAGATGAAATATGTGAAAGTACTGGCTTTTATAGTTACCTGTGTAGCCCACTGGTTACTTCTTCTGCCTTCTTAGATTTACTGTGGAATCTCTCTAGCAAGTTTTTCATTTCAGTCATTGCATGTGTAAGCTCCCAAATTTCCTTTTGGTTCCTTCTTGTAATTTTGGTCTTTTTATCGGTATTGTCTGTTCTGTGATATGTCATTCTGGTTTCTTTTTGTTCTTTGTCTATGGTTACTTTTATCTGTCTGAGCATGTTTAAGACAATTGATTTAGAGGCCTTTTCTAGTAAGTCCAATGGGTAAATTTTCTTAGTAACAGTTTCTATTAATTTCTCATTTTCCAGTGAATGAGACTTAGTTTCTGGTTTCTTTGCGTGTCTCATAATATTTCTGTTTGAATACTGGGCATTTTGCAAAGTATAACGTGGCATCTCTGGGGCTCACATTCTCCCTCTCCCTGGAGTTTGTTGTTGCCCCTTCCTGTGGTTGTGATATTTCACTGTTATTTTAATTTGCAATTCCCTAATGAAATGTGGTTCAGATGGCACACAATCCGCCTGCAATGCAGAAGATCTGGGTTCAATTCCTGGGTGGAGAAGATCCCCTGGAGAAGAGAATGACTACCCACTCCAGTATTCTTGTCTGGAGAACTCCATGGACAGAGGAGCTTTGGCGGGCTACGGTCTGTGGGGTCACAAAGAGTGAGACGCGACTGCGCGACCCACACTTTCACTTCTTTGCGGTGATATATGGTGCTCAGTCGTATGGTTATTTGCCATTTGTATGTCTTCTTTGGTGGAGTTTCTATTCAGATATTTGGCCCATTTTTAAATTGGATTACTTGTTTTCTTGTTGACTTTTAAGAGTTCTTTGCATATTTCAGATACAAGTCATTTATCAGATATGTTTTGCCAGTATTTCTTCCCGGTCTGTGGCTTATCTTTTTATCCTCTTAACTTCTATTGCAGTATAGAAGTTTTTAATTTCAATGAAGTTCAAATGATCACTTTTTCTTTCGTCAATTGTGCTTTTGGTGTTTTTGCTTTGGTGAGCAGGGGTTGCTGTTAACATTTGATTGTTGAAAAAACAGGCTGGAAATGACCTGCCAGGGTCAGTCAGTACAAACTCCACCTCTGTTTCCTCACCCAGAACGTTCTTCACCTGCCACACCAGGGGTGGCAGCAGTGGTGTGTATTCACATGCACGTGTGTGTAAGCATGCGTGCAAATGTGCATCTGAATAAATATACACATCTACATCGGAGACCCCCTAGAAAGCAGAAAAGAAGTAAACAGATTGTTGGATAAAAAGCAATTTGGTTGAACAATGAGATACAACTGCCTATCTGCTAAACAACAACAACAAAATCAAGCTGACTCTACACAATGCTTGCCAGAATTGGGAGCAACCGGAATTTTTCATACACTGCTGAGGGCAAGTAAAATGGTAGAGTCACTTTAGAAAATAGTTTGGCAGCTTCTTAGAATGGTTAAATATATGCATCCCACATGACCCAGAAATCTCATTGTTACGTATTTACCAAAAGAAATGAAAAATTGTATTCAGACTTAGACCTATGCAAAAATCTTCATAAAAGCCTTATTTGTAATAGCAAAAAACTGGAGACAACTCAAACATTCAGCAAGAGATGAATGGATAAGCCCAGTGTGGTTTTTTCAAAAAAAAAAAAACTAAAAAAAATAAAAAAGCTGCTTGGTTTAAAAAAAAAAAAAAAAAAAAAGGATGACTCTCAAAAACATTTTACCAAGAAGACAAACACAAAATGGTATGTAGTATGTAAGTCCATTTATATGAAATTCTAGAACCGATAAACATAAACTAATTATAGAGAGCAGATCATTGATTGACTTGGGGATAGATGGCTTGATTACAAAGAGGCACAAAAGAACTTTCTGGGGTGGTGGAAATGTTCAATCTTTTATCAATGTCAATATCAATCAATATCCTGATTGTATGGTTCTTATATGGGTATACATATTTTTCAGAATTTAAACTCTACACATAAAAATCTGCATTTTACTGTAGGCAATTATACTTCAAAGACCCTGATGCTGGGAAAGATAGAAGGCAGGAAGAGAAGAGGATGACAGAGGATGAGATGGTTGGATGGCCTCACTGACTCGATGAACATGAGTTTGAGCAAACTCTGGGAGATAGTGAAGGACAGGGAAGCTTGGCGTGCTGCAGTCCATGGGGTCACAGAGCCAGACACAACTGAGGTACTGAACAACAGCAATGCTGATACGAAAACATTGGTTGAAATGGTATTTCTGGCCCCTGTTTTTTCAAGTATTATTAATTTTTACATTCCTATCCCAAAGAAAGGCAATGTCAAAGAATGCCCAAACTACCGCACAGTTGCACTCATCTCACACGCTAGTAAAGTAATGCTCAAAATTCTCCAAGCCAGGCTTCAGCAATACATGAATTGTGAACTTCCAGATGTTCAAGCTGGTTTTAGAAAAGGCAGAGGAACCAGAGATTAAATTGCTAACATCTGCTGGATTATCAAAAAAGCAAGAGAGTTCCAGAAAAACATCTATTTCTGCTTTATTGACTATGCCAAAGCCTTTGACTGTGTGGATCACAGTAAACTGTGGAAAATTCTGAAAGAGATGGGAATACCAGACCATCTGATCTGTCTCTTGAGAAACCTGTATGCAGGTCAGGAAGCAACAGTTAGAACTGGACATGGAACAACAGACTGGTTCCAAATAGGAAAAGGAGTACGTCAAGGCTATATATTGTCACCCTGCTTATTTAACTTATATGCAGAGTACATCATGAGAAGCGCTGGGCTGGAAGAAGCACAAGCTGGAATCAAGATTGCTGGGAGAAATATCAATAACCTCAGATATGCAGACGACACCACCCTTATGGCAGAAAGTGAAGAGGAACTAAAAAGCCTCTTGCTGAAAGTGAAAGAGGAGAGTGAAAAAGTTGGGCCTTAAGGCTCAACATTAAGAAAACTAAGATCATGGCATCTGGTCCCATCACTGCATGGGAAATAGATGGGGAAATAGTGGAAACAGTGTCAGACTTTATTTTTTTGGGCTCCAAAATCACTGCAGACAGTGATTGCAGCCATGAAATCAAAAGACATCTACTCTTTGGAAGGAAAGTTACGGCCAACCTAGATAGCATATTGAAAAGCACAGACATTACTTTGCCAACAAAGGTCCTTCTAGTCAAGGCTATGGTTTTTCCAGTAGTCATGTATGGATGTGAGAGTTGGACAGTGAAAAAGGCTGAGCGCCGAAGAATTGATGCTTTTGAACTGTGGTGTTGGAAAAGACTCTTGAGAGTCCCTTGGACTGCAAGGAGATCCAATAAGTCCATCCTCAAGGAGATCAGTCCTGGGTGTTCATTGGAAGGATTGATGTTGAAGCTGAAACTCCAATACTTTGGCCACCTCGAGGATGTGAAGAGTTGACTCACTGGATAACACCCTGAGGCTGGGAAGGATTGGGGGCAGGAGGAGAAGGGGAAGACAGAGGATGAGATGGCTGGATGGCATCACCGACTTGATGGACATGGGTTTGGGTGGACTCCGCGAGTTGGTGACAGACAGAGGCCTGGCGTGCTGTGGTTCATGGGGTCGCAAAGAGTCGGACACGACTGAGCGACTGAACTGAACTGATACTGATTAATTTTCATGTACCATGGGGTGCCCTTAAAATGTTAAAAAGTGTATTTTAGCTTTTATTGCTATCTGTTTACTCTCCATCTCCATCTCTAGTATTTTGGGCTTTTAATTTCTAAATAATTTTCCAGCAATTATGCATTTGCCTGACAAAGTTAAAACACATTTTGAAGTTTTTTTCCAGGTTTCAAATGAATCAACTGAAAGGAATTTAGTTGGAAATGAATGTTTACAGCCATTAGTTCATGTCTTGATAAGGTCATTGGACCCTGGGGTGATTTTGCAATTTTCATATGCATTTTGAAAGCAATTTTGTCTGCTTTCTAGGTTGTTTCATTTTAAAAATTCATTTTCAGTCATCCATGTCCACTTACCTATTTAGCTATGTTTTTCACAAATTCCATAGAATATTTCTCCTCTCTTAGAGAGGAAGACAAAATTGACAGCTCATAGAAACATTGCCAAACAAGCAGAGCAGTCATAATGGACTGAAAATAGATTAGGACGTTGAATTAAAAAACAAAAATCTAAAGTCTGAGAGAGGACTATAAAAATGCAAATGTAATGCAACACAAATGCATAAAAATGATTTATTTACGAAGTTCCCAAATTCTGTCATTTGTTTGCTTTGACCTTGGGCAAGTTTAACCTCCTCCAGCCTTACTTACTGGCCCTAAAAGCGGGGACTAATAATTGAACCTACTTCATGGATTATCAGGAAGATTAAGGGAGAAAATTCATGTGAAAGTCTAGAGCCCAGTTTTAGGCATATACTAGACATTTAATAAATAGTTGGGAAGAGCTGCTGGAGAATGGATAGGCTCCCCACTCCAGTATTCTTGGTGTCCCTTCCCTCATCTGGTAAAGAATCTGCCTGCAAGGCGGCAGACCCGGGTTCAATCCCTGAGCTGGGAAGATCCCCTGGAGGAGGGAAAGGCTACCCACTCCAGTATTCTGGCCTGGAGAATGCCAAGGACTGTATAGTCAATGGGGTCACAAAGAGTCAGACATGTTTGAGTGACTTTCCAAAAAAAAAGTTATTATGATTACCTCTGTGGAAGAAAAAAGCGCTGAGTGGACACATTATCAGTCTTTTTGATCACATCTCCTGGGGTTGTACTGAGGGTGCGGTTCACTGGCTGGGGGCTTACAAGGTGATTTTGTGGAGGGGCTGGTGTCAGGAAAAGGAAGGGTTGTTACAAGCCTGGGGATCCGCAGAGGCTTAACAGAAGAGAACTTCATGTCTTATGCCTGCAAGCTCTGAATCCATCCATTAGCCACTTAACAATCGACCGATTCCTCAGTGTCCCAAGGACATGGATCAAGGATCTTGCTCACAGGCTGGTGGGTAGATGACACCAGCGTGGACATAGAGCCTAAATGGCTTCGAAGCTCACCTCCACCCCTCAGGTCAAAGAGGGGGTCAGAGGCTCCTGGGCAAAGCCAGGCTGGGACCTGCCCCTGGTCCCCAGTCTGAGCGATTCTTCCTGGTACCTGTGGTCTTAGTAGCCCAGGGCAGAAAATACTGGGGTGACCCTACTAGGGGAGCAGTCACTTTCCCCTGGGTAGCAGTGGCATTGAAGTGTGACAGGGACAAGACGGGGGGTCCTGGGACACACCTGGAGGAAGAAGGGCTGTCCAGGTGGCAAGACGTAGAAGCAGGAGAAGAAGAGATGTATCTGGGAAACATCGAATACCCTTCCTTGTATCATGGGGCTTGCCCTCCCATCCTGGCTTCCTGGAGGAGAAGGAACTTCAGGGCTGACACCATGATCTCTCTGGTGACAGATGAAACCACACCTAGCTATTCTTAACTGCTACCCGGACAGCACAGACTTCTTCTCCCCACCTACCTCTTCTCTCCCCAGGCACACTTACTGGAATCTGGTGCTTCTCAGGACTGAGGTAACAGAGGAGATACTGGGCAAAGTTGCAGACTCGCTGGCAGTGCAGGGGAGGGCGGGCCCAGTGGGAGGGCTGGCCTGAACGGACCCCCTGGAGGGCTCGGGATGCCGGTCCCTGCGCCTCGTCTTAGACGGGGCCCAGGGGTGGAAGGTGAGTTGACGCACACTTGGTCAAATCCAGGGCTGGGAACCCCTGCCCTTCTCAGCTGAGCAGTTCCTTCCGTATCCCCACTGGTGCATTTGTGAAGTATTGGCAAGAGTCTTCCGGGCTGGGTCACTAGCTACCACTGGACCATAAGTCCTCTTAGGGGTGGGATTTCCCAGATTCTGGTGCTGACCCTCAGACATCCCAGACTCTCAGTAAGCGTTTGCTTACCTGTTACTCTGTAACCTGTTACAGTAACCACCTGTTACTCTGTGCTAGGCGCTGACACCTGGGGGATTGATTTTACTCTCGTGGTGGTCCTGGGAAGTAGGCGGCATTATTGTCCCCATTCTCTGGAGGGGGAAACAGGCCCAGAGAAGGTAAGTGTCCTGGAGAGCAGCTTGCTCGAGGTCAGGTGGAGATGGACTCTGGACAGGGCTCAGAACCTCCCCTGGCTGCCCTTCCACTCCTCCTTCCCAGGGTCAGCCCCACCCCACCCCTGGGGCCTGGCTCTGGCCGAGCTGAGGGAGCCTTCGATTCCAGGCAGAGGAAGGCCAAAGAAACAACTCACAGGAATTGGACTGAGAGGTCCTTTTTGGTGATGGAAAAAAAGGCTGATGGCCTTATACTTGAAATGGAAAGCCAGTTTTCCTTCATCCTTCCCCCTCCACCCCAACATGGATCTAAAGCCTCTCCAGGCTACTTTCGGGGGAGGGGGTAGCTGGAACAAGATGATGGACAACTTGAACCAAATGCTGGTGGGGAGATGGGGCAAGAGGAAACAAGAGGACTCTCCCCAGGGGACTTCCTTCTCCGGCCAGTAGAAGCTGACTTGGAGGAGGGGTGGGCGCCCCTGCTGAGGCTTCACCCTAAAAGGCCTGAGCATGGGTATGAGTGGGATGCCTGGAATTTCTGAAGTCAGTATCTGCTATGGTTGGGTGTGGCTGTTCATTTCCACAGTTCTGGGGTTAAGGACATAGGGAGGAAGATGAAGTCACGGGTTTTGAGAGCTTCAACTACGTGGCTTTGGAAAGATGTAACATAAAATGTGGATAAAGTGTTTATGCACAACATTGGCAATAATACAAAGCCCCTCAGTTAAAATAAAAATCATCAGAGTTGATCTGTTTCCTAGAGTTGGAGGAGCTAAGTGAGCTGTTAACTGGGAATTGTAAACCTGCCACATGGTACTGTTGCTTAGGCTGTTAAATAGAAATACCTGCCTTCTATATGCGTGTACTGCTGTTTTCATGCATCTGAATTTCTAATTTCTGCTGGGGATTCTAAAGACGATTGTGCTGCTTTCTCTACATTCACAGTGATTATAACTTTAAATCTTTTATCTGTATCCTGTAACAACGTCATCCAAGTGTTCTTTAAACGGTGGTGCTGGAAAACGCACCTGAAAATCAATAACATTGGAAAGGAAGTGAGATGTGATAAAACGTTATAAAGAAGACCAAACCACCAGCAGGAAATACTGCACTGTTAATTTAGCTGAGAGCGTGCTGTGAAATATTAGAGGTAATGCTGGGAAAATAAAAAGTGGCATTGAGGCAAAAATATGCCACAATGGAGGGAGATTTATGTAGCACACCCCTTCCACTTTGCATTCATTTCTATGGCGAAATTAGTCTGGAATTATGCACGTTTTGAATCATGCAAGGTCTTCAGGAACACATGCTCTGCATAAAGTGCGACTGTCCTGTCTTATCGGTGGGTAGGGGAATGGGTCAGCTATTCTAGGGTTTTCTTAGAGGAGGCAACTTTCTCTTTCTGTCTTGGCTTGGGCCTTGGTGACTTCACTTGTAAAATGGGACAGGCTGGCTTACCTCGTTCTATTAGATTTGTAGAAATAGGCACCATCATTCTCTGCGCCGAAGGTGTCTTTCGGGGACCGAGTCCACAGCATGCACTAAACCCATCTTGATTTGTTGTGAGACTGACTTTTCAATGACTAGGTGGGATTCATCCAGGTGGGATGATCCCTGGAGACAGCATCCCGTTATCTCCACCCCTGTAGTCCCAGCAAGATGCACCCTGGTGGTGATAGGTGATGGCCGACTGAAAAGGTCCACGGATGGGGGGGAGAAAGCCGCTGTGACGGGGGCCTGGCACCACTAGAGGGCAGCCCCAGCACACGGCTGAGGCGGCCTCTCCCGGGGCCTGGCGGGGAGGGAAGGCTTCCCTCCAATCACTGCAGCCCTCGCGGGGGCCAGGCCGTTCTGAGTGCAAGTGATACCAACGCGGGAGATCGGGACACCTCCGGACCCTGCTCTTACGAGGGTTACATCCTCTTGGAGGAGACAAGGTGAACATGTAAGCGCATCATGAGCAAGGCTCTTTCAAGTGCAGTCACCAGCAAAGTGCGTGCGTGTGCGCTGAGTTGTGTCTGACTCTTTGCGACTCCATGGACTGCAGCCTGCCTGGCTCCTTTGTCGGTGCAATTTTACAGGCAAGCATACTGGAGCGGGCTGCCGGATCCTACTCCAGGGAAGGAGCAATAAAGTGATGCAAATAAAATAGTGATGGAGGAGGCACCCTCGGGGGCCTTCCCAGGTGGCGCTAGTGGTAACCCGCCTGCCAAAAGAGACGCGGTTCCGATCCCTGGGTCGGGAAGATGCCCGGAGAAGGAAATGGCAACCCACTCCAGTATTCTTGCCTGGAGAATCCCATGGACAGGGGCGCCTGGCGGGCTACAGTCCCCGGGGTCACAAAGAGTTGGACACGACCGAAGCTCCTTAGCAGGCACACAGGAACCAGCTGAGGAGCACTGCCTGGGGGAGGTGACAGTAAGCCCGAAATGGGGAGGGAGGGCGGTGGTCTGAAGATCTAGGTGCACATGATCTGTCCGGGGGCCGCCAGAGGGCCCGGGGAAGCTTCCTCACGGCTGGGAGCATGGAGGAAACCAGATTCCAAGGCACAGACTCAGGGTCACAGTAAGTGAGGGACAGGAGTGCCAAAAACCTCAGGAGAACTCACCTTCAAGTACCCTGACTTTCTCCCAAACCTTCCTCTCCCTCCGGGAGAGGCAATGACAAGCCCTCCATCCCCCACCCCCACCCCACCCCCATTCCTGAGCAGAATTCCCGTAGGGAGAGAGGGCAGGCCCATTACCTGTGCGCTCAGGAGAGCCCCCTCCCTCTCTGGGCTCTGCTTTCTCAGGGATGGTGCGCAGGGTGAGTCCTGTCTCCGAGCTGCCTGGTCGGTTAGCCCGCGGGGACACCTGATTTCTAGTTCCTGAGCACCCTCTTGTGGGCAGTTGTAGAATTACATGCTCCGCGGGAAAGGGTCGTGGGAGAACCGTGAGCTTCAGGCGGAGAAGCCGGTGGATGTTAAGGCATCACGAAGTGTGCGTTTAATTTGCATGTGTGCGCACACATGCATTCCTGTGCACACGTGTGTGTATGTATGTGTGCGCATGTCTGTGTGTGCTGGCTTGTGGGTGCCACTGCTCGTGCCCGCGTCTGTGTCTGCTTGTGCTGGTTTACGGGTGCACGTGAGCTTGTGAACCTGTTTGTCTGTGCTTGCATCTCTGTGCCTTGCTGTCTGTCTGTATGTGCATGCGCACGTTCATGTGAGTGTGTGTTTTGGCACCTGGGACTTACAGGCTGATAGAGAAGCCCCCGTCTTTCTCACAAAGGTCCAGCCACTCTCCTTGCAGCCAACTTCCTCTCCCCTTGTTCTGTCTGTTTCCCCCATCCCCCCCTTCCCTGAGTTTCCCTGCTCTGGGATCTCACGCTCCTCCCTCACTTCTCACCTGCACTATTTCAACAACCTTCTTTGGCTACTTTTTTCTCTTTTGTGTCACTTGAGCCTCATTTGATTGTCACAGATTGTGGCTTAAGAAGTGACTTTCCTTTACTCTACCCATCCTAAGCATTAGATTTATACCCCTTGAGTGCAGTTGATCCCCCAGTGCTCTGTTGGGTAGCAGGAACCAGGAAGCATGTACACAGTGATGCTCCGGAGGGTGGGGAAGAACCAGGCATGTGGTAGCTTGGACACAATGGTAGGTCCCAGGAAATGCTCCAAGTTCCTCATGCAGGTGTGTCATTTCATATGTGATAACCCTTCAAGCACAGGAAAAAAGACAGTGAAAGTTGCTCAGTCGTGTCTGACTCTTTGCGACCCCATGGACTGTAGCCCACCAGGCTCCTCTGTCCATGGGGATTCTCCAGGCAAGGATACTGCAGTGGGTTGCCATGTCCTCCTCCAGGGGATCTTCCAAACCCAGGGCTTGAACCCAGGTTTCCCGCATTATGGGGGGATTCTTTACCATCTGAGCCATCAGGGAAACCCAAGTGTATGCAAGGTGGGACTTATTATCCCCATTTTACAGTCCAGGACCTTGAGGCCCAGACCAGGGAGATATCAAAACGGTCCTGCAGGAACTACTGAAGCAACATGCAAACTCTCCGATCCAGTTCTCATGACCCCTCTAAGAGAGAGTCTCTATCACCTTCTTTAACAGACAAGGAACTCGAGACTTTAAAAACATGACGGGAGTGCCTGATACGGCTGACCAACAGCAGAGGTGGGATCTGAACTCTGCCGTGGGGTTCAGGCTCCACTACTCGAGCATCTTGGCAGGTGTGAGGGCTCCGGGGCGGTCGCTCGCCCAAGCTCTTTGAGCTGCACCCTGTCCCCTCACGACACATCCAGGGCTTATTTCCTAGGAACCTTCTGGAACCTGAGGCGGGGGGGCAGGCTTCATTTCTGGGTCCCCTGTTTCTCTCCCAGAGCTGAGGGTGGGTGAGTCATGTTACCTGTGCCACTTTCAGAAGCTGCTGGATGGGGGCTAAGCATTAATTATGTGAGAACCTCACTGCAGTAAGCTTAATTGCCTGATAACCATAATTGAATCTTATGGATTACACCAACATTATTGCAGCGAGCAGTTTCAGGCAGTTAATGGAAAGCCGCACTCGCATTGTGATACTTGCTTCATCTCTCCCAGTTGGCCTGACTGTCAGCCCTTTCCTGGGGACTGGCCGAGGGGTGGAAGGGCAGTCAGGGGGTGAGAAACAGCCCAAATATTTCACTTTCTGACGCCCCGGGGGCGCCATCTTCTTTGCCAAAAAAAAGTCTGTCTGGCAGATGGGATTGTCATTTTGTAATCGAGAAGGTGGCATTGGGAGGCTGAGCGTCTCTCCTGATTTCATTCTTGATCGTTGCTACAGATCTTTATCCGTGTCACCCGGGACCTTCTAGCGAGGTGGGCTCTTGGGTCCCACCCTGTGCCTACTGACTCAGAACCTGCGTTTAGTAAGACCCTCAGGTGATTCGCTTGCAATTCGCGGTGCTTTGAGAGGCACTGGGCCCTGGGTTTAGATGGTGTTCATCCTTACTGTGGAAAGAGCATTTTGATGTTCCATTAGCGAATAAGTCATCCCTGCCTTTCCCCAGCCTGTAAAGTTTGGGGGGGCCCCTTACCACCCCTGCTACTTTCATCCCCTCAGGCACAGTGGTTGCTTCCGGGGAGAACAGCTGACCCCAAGCCCGGGGGGGTGAGTTTTCTCCAACTTCTTTGAAGCACTATTGACACAGATGTGCATGATCAAGTTATTTAGTGATAATCTTCTGTCCCTGTCCTCGCCATTGCTTGCTGTGGGTGAGTATTCTTCCCCAAACCGGCAGTGGTGGCCTTGACCGCCTGACTTGTTCAGGACAGAATGTGGGTGGAAGTCACTGTACCCGTTCCTAGCTTGTCCTGAAAAGAGCAGTCTTATATTCCTGCTTGCCCCTCTTCAGCTCCTGACTTCCGCCATGAGAAGGGTGTTTTCCCACATGGCCTTCGTCTGGAGTCCAGGGTGGAGAATACGGAGCAAACCAGAACCAACTGGAAGACTTGAGTCCAGCCTAACTCAGCTGAAATTAGCCAACCCCTTGAAAGTGAAAGTATTATTTGCTCGGTCCTGTCTGAGTCTTTGTGAGTCCATGGACTGTAAGCCCACCAGGCTCCTCTGTCCGTGGAATTCTCTGAGCAAGAATACTGGAGTGGGTTGCCATTCCCTTCTCCAGGGGATCTTCCTGGCCCATGGATCGAACCTGGGTCTCCCCTGCATTGCAGGCAGGTTCTTTACCGTCTGAGCCACCAAGGGAAGCCATGAATACGAAAAAAGGTTGTTTTTGTAAGCAACTGAGATTTTGTGGGTTGCTTGTTACATAGCATCACTGCAGAAGACACCTGATGATTATAAACAGGAATGGCTTCTTTCCATAGAGGATGCTGAGCTGAATGTGGACTAGGTGAGCAGGACTCATCTGACAGTGAAACTGGCAGAGAGGGAAACAGAGCTAAGCTAGCATGAGGATCCTAAGCATAGTCATGGCTTTGTTTCCATGCATGGCCTTACTTGAATTAGTCAGGACTCTTTACTCCACTGGTTTTAATCAAGAGGGGAATTAGTGGTGCATACAAGCTGAAAGTCCAGAGATTACCAGTTTCAGGTGTGGCTTGATCCAGCAGCCTACTGGTGGATCAGAATCTTTGTTTTTCCATTCTGCTTCCTGTTTCGTTCTTTTCATGTGGAGACTGGTTCCCCTTGTTATATAGCACAATGGTTTCCTCATTCAGTTCTAACAGGAAAGAGAGTTTCTTCTGGAGGTGTAGAAGCTTCTTCCCCAGGAGTTGGCAGCAAATATTATCAAGTCTCAATGCCTCAAGGGTCACACATTTTAGAGGCTGGAGAGGTGGAACATGCTGAGTAACCTAAGACAGCTAGGAGGGGAGTAAGGCAGCTTCATCGAACCAGTTGGGACTTTGGGACCAGGCTGAGAGGTGGGGAATGCTGGCTAGGGAGATGTATTCATTTCCTGGAGCTGCTGTAACAAATTGCAGTGAACTTGCAGGCTTAAAACAACAGATTTTTTTTTTTTTTTGGTTTGGGGGTCTGGAAGTCTAAAAACAAGGTATTGGCAAGGTTGGTTTCTTCAGGGGCTCTGAGAGAGAATCTGCTTTCTGCGTCTCTCTAGCTTCTGGTGGTGGCCAGGAATGCTTGTGTTCCTTGGGTTGTAGTTGTATCACTGCAGCCTCTGCCTACTCTGTCCTCACCCTGGGTGTGTGTGTGTGTGTGTGTGTGTGTGTGTGTGTGTGTGTGTGTGTGTCTGTCTGTCTGTCTGTCTTCACAGGGCCTGCTTTTAGAGACACCATTGGTTATTCGGATTTAGGGCCCACCCAAATCCAGTGTGACCTCATGTCAATGAATTACATCTGCAAATAACTTATTTCCAAACAAAGTCACATTCTGAAGTTCCGGATGGCTGCGAATTTTGGGGGAAACGCTGTTCCACCCAGTACAGAAGACAACCAGCAAATGCTCACCAGATTATAATTCTTTTATACAAAAATAGGACGATAATATCCTTTCTGTTGAAACTTTTTTTCAGTTTGAAATAATTTTAGACTTACAGAAAAGTTGCAAAAATAGTATTCTTAACATCCTTCACTTAACTTTCCCTAACATTAACATCTTGCATGACCATCATGCAGTTATCAGAACTAAGAAACGAACGCCGGTTCAATCCTGTTAACTTACACTCTTCAGTCAGATTTCACTGGCTTTCCCATGAATAGCCTTTTTCTGCTCTGGGATCCAGCTCATGATCGACACCGCATTGGAGTCTCAGGTCCGCTTAGTTGTCTCTGGTCAGGGATGGAGCTTCAGTCCTTCTTTGCCTCTCTTAACACTTTTGAAGAGTACAGGTCACTTATTTAGCAGAATATTCCTCTGTTTGGTTTTGTCTGCTGTTTTTTGGTCATGATTAGTTTGAGATTGTGCATTGTAGGCATCAGTTCAGTTCAGTCGCTCAGTCATGTCCGACTCTGCAACCCCATGGACTGCAGCACGCCAGGCCTCCCTGTCCATCACCAACTCCCAGAGTTTAGGCATTGTAGGCATAAGTACCCCCAATTTTTTTTTTAAAAGATTTTTGATGTAGACCATTTAAAAAAAAGTTTTCATTATACTGTTACAATATTGTTTCTGTTTTATGTTTTGTTTTTTTGACTGTGCAGCATGTGGGAACTTAGCTCCCCAACCAAGGATTGAGCCTGAACCCCCTGCATTGGAAGGCCAAGTCTTAGCCACGGGTCTGCCAGGGAAGTCCCAGTAATGTATT
Source organism: Antilocapra americana (assembly GCA_007570785.1). NCBI lineage: Eukaryota > Metazoa > Chordata > Mammalia > Artiodactyla > Antilocapridae > Antilocapra > Antilocapra americana. The sequence continues at coordinate 19,080,634 of ML663010.1, read as the reverse complement.
TTTCCCAGGGGTACACATTACCCATGTGTCACGTTATAGATGATGTTAGCATTGATCACTTGGTTTGAGTGGCAACTGCTGGATTTCTCTTCGATAAACTATCTTTTCCTTTGTAATTAATAAATATCTTGGGGGTAGGAGAGATACTTTGAGACTACCCCTGTGAAATTCTGCTATGAAAAAATGATTCTTTCTCTCTGATCCCTGCTGTTTTTATACCCTCTGCTCCTACTTAATAATTATTCTCAAATATCTACCTTTGCTCAGTATTTCATGTGTGGTATATCATGACTATTACTTAATCGTCTCTCAATTGCTAGTCATTATGTACTCAACTCCAAACAATACCGCAGTGAACGTACTTGTATTGACCCCTTCTGGGAGTGTTTTTGAAGGCTATCACCCTAAAATACAAAGTCTGAGGTCGGAAGTATGAGCATTTTTAGTTTTTAACAGACATCGCCAAATTGTCCCTCAATGAGACTGTTACAGGTAATAATACTGTCCATAGTGTATGAGTGTCATTCACTAGGTCATGCATTCTGATGGCTCGCCGTGGATCAGGCTGTGCAGGGGGTGCGTGGTGGAGACACGACATCCCTCTGCAGCCCTCCAGGGCCTTCACGGTCTTAGCACCCTCTCCTGGTTTCTGTTTTCTTTCCCATCTCATCTTCTGTAACATCAAAAAATCCCATAATGTTTTAGAACAGTGTTGCTTTTTTCTGAGAACTAATTGATATAAAATTCACTCTTTTAAAGTGTACAGTTTGGTGGGGTTTTAGTACACATATGCTTTATTGGCTATGCCAAAGCCTTTGACTGTGTGGATCACAATAATCTGTGGAAAATTCTGAAAGAGATGGGAATACCAGACCATCTGACCTGTCTCTTGAGAAATCTGTATGCAAGTCAGGAAGCAACAGTTAGAACTGGACATAGAACAACAGACTGGTTCCAAATAGGAAAAGGGGTACGTCAAGGCTGTATTTTGTCACCCTGCTTATTTAACTTATATGCAGAGTACATCATGAGAAGC